>ML664052.1:1369733-1394449 GCA_007570785.1 Antilocapra americana | reverse complement strand
CACACACACACACACACACACACACACACACACACACACACAGACTCATACTAAATTCCAGGGCTTCTCAAACTTTTCTCCATCCGAAGAGGATGGGGTTGGGGTACCTGGACAGGAGCAGAGCTGAAATAGAAATTCTGTTTTATCTTAAACATGGAAACCTTCATTCCTTTATAACAACTGTTTACATTTAATTTTTGAGAAAAATTTCTTTCAAACACTTGGGAAACACTGATACGCTGGGAAGGCACACAGCACATATGCTGAGGTTTCACATACCCTCCGGTATGCTGACCTTAACCCGGTTTGAGAAGCACAAACAAACTTCTCACACATATAGTATGTAGATAATCCTCTAATTGACCTCTTTCACAAGCCAATATGCATAGTCAGATAGGTACATAAACACTCTTATTTCTGACATTATTTTCTTAGTCTTCTTTTGCTTTGACTGAGTCTGGAGGTGGGGGGTGTGCCCTTCAAATTGTTTGTGGACCAAAGTAGGTATGAAAATAAATTTTTAAAGTACAAACAACTATTCCAGTCTTGTCCTTCTCACTTTCCTAACACAGTAGATGAAGTACCTGTGTAGAAGCCAGAGTGGAATTGGGAGTTGAGAGTTATTTCATGTGCTTTTGTGTTCAGTAGGACAGATCTAACACACAAATCAAGTGGTAAGAGAAAGGTAAGGAACTGAAAAACAAAGTTACTTTTATATCCAAGAAGATTTGCTAGAAGACAAGGACAAATGAAAATTTTAATTTAATTTCAAAATGGTTCTATGAACAATTTTATTCCTGGGTTTCTGCTATTTTGCTAAGGAATATATATATTTTTAATGTTCTAATACAATGCTCAGGGAGAATTTGCTTAACCACATTTTTAACCCATTCCATCTTTTGTTAGAAGTTATAGCTTATCTATTGGCTGACTATGGCATTTCTATGGAAATTACTAGAAAAAGATTCAGTCACACTGTATACTAACAACTAAGAAGAAACATAGTTTGTTAAAAATAAGCAAAAAAAATATATGTTGTTGTATAAGCATCAAACAGCTCTACATGTCAGAAAATATAGAAACAGGGCTGCACTTAAACCACAGAGAAAGGCAGCTGGCACTGGTTCCCCTTTTCCTGAAAAGGAAAATAAAGGAAGATTCCACAATTGCCACAAGGACAGTATAAGAAATGAAGTAAATGAAATAATTAAGTCAGCAGTTCAGAAATCTTCATCATGTGTTACCTCATTCGTGCTGATAATAAGCTGGGACCAGCTATTCCACTCTGGGCATTTGTCTCTGTTTTCAAAGGTGACATGCTTGGAGTTCCAGCAACAGTGTTCATGGTTAAACCAGATTCCTGCTGTGCATATACCTTCTTTTAGGTCTGTCATCCAGTGAGCAGAGATGTCTATCAAGCCAGCTAGGGAACCTGATTTGAGGGAAGGGAAGGAAAGGTTACAGTTGTCAGAGAAAATAAGGGAAAAGGAATCACAATAATAGACAAGTATATACATTCTCATTCTCTTTGCAACATCTTTTGCAACCTGATTGCTTGCTTCTTACCTATCATCTCTAACAGGTTTTACCTATTTCAAAAGCCTGTTCAAGAGGGGAAAAAAAGCATTGTCTGAACTAAACACTGTGTCTGCAGAATTTCTATATGGGAAACTTAGAGGAGAGCAAAGTGGTTGGGTTGGGGGTGAGGAGTGAGTGGATTTAACTTTTAGCTGCCTCCCCTGGCAAAGACTCTGCTTTGACTGAGAGCTGATGAAGACTGATCTATCAAGAAGTCAAGTTTATTAAAGATTATTTTATTCTCACTTTATACATAAGACTGGGAAAATGTGAACTGCCCATGTTGAAGAATATTATATGACATGTATTTGAGATGGCTTGATGGGGGCAGTTGATGAAGACTATGAGGAGAAGGGCTCAGTCTTGATACTGATTTGGCACCAGGAACGAGAGAATTTGATCAATGGCAGGAAAGCATTCTAGGCTAAGGGAATGCAATTTATAAAAGCACAAATTGTGATGTACATGGGAGATGAGATGAAGCTGTATGCAGGCTGAAGTTTCCTGAGCCTAGGAGATGAACTTCTGGTTTTATCAGTGAGAAGGAGCAAAAAATATTTTATATAGATCACTCCTCAAAGAAAATTATAAGAATGAATGAGGATTCAGGCACTATGGCTAATAGACTGATAGGGTTAAGATGGTTATAATACTTTCAATTCTGGCCTTCTCATCATTTCTGTTATCCACATGAAGAAACACTGGAATAAAGACGTTAAATGGTCTAGAATCGTGCTTTAGGGAAATAGCAAAGACATCATAAAATTCACAGCCCCTGAATTCCCAGACTGTTCCTGCATTCAGACACACTGCTTCCATTATTGCTCTCCAATGCTTAAAAACAAAATACCCTGTGTGTATGAGGGGAAGAAAAATATTCACTGACCACCTAGTGACAAGACATACATTAAAAAGTTGAGGATATTACGCCTACGTTCCAACAGGCTGGAGGCCATGCTGTGTGTATGTTTTGGTAGGTGCTGAGAGTGTTAATACAGGTTATTTACACACTTGAACAACATAGTCAAATCTGACAAACTGTTTGAACCTACTCTCAGCCACTCCAGCCCCCATCGTCTCTTCCTTCTAAATCCTATTGCACTTATTGCCTAAATTCAGAAAACTATGTGATGTTAAAGAGTTTGGCTAATTCTCTGGTTGTTTCACGTGTGCATGTCTTATTCTACCTGGTACCCTCCAACCTATCTTCCCTTTTATGTCTCCTTCTTCTTCTCCCAGTTGGCTCTTTCTACCCTGGTTACGGATTTTAGCAGGTTTCCCCTACCGTTAAGAATGCAGGGCTTCCACCTGTCCATGCTATCATTTCATGCTTCTGTCCCTTCTCTCCTTCCAATGACTACCCAGTAACTCCAAAACTTCTACAATGGTTGCCTCCCCTTGAAATCTGGCTCTTGGGACTTCCTGGTGATCCAGTGGTTAGGACTAGGTTCTTTCACTGCCAGGGCCCAGGTTCAATCCCTGGTCTGGGAGCTAAAATCGGGCAGGCCACTAGGTGCAGCCAAAAGAAAAAAAAAGTTATGGCTACTAATATTTATCTAAGATTTTTTTCAAAGTCACTTGTATCCTCCTAACTGCTAAACTATATAACCCTTTCTCAGCCCCCTTCCTTTTCTTCGGCCTCTATGTAATATTTGGCATTATAGCCCTCTCAGTCTATTATGAGCCAGCTCTAAACTGTCCAGACCATATTCTCTCTTCTGTACGAGCCAGAGAATGGGCAGCTTTAACACCCTAGACAGTGGGTTGGAAAACTATGGCCTGAGGGTCAAATCCACCTCTGTGTTTTTAAATAAAGCTTTTCTTGGTCACAGTCCAGGTTGTTTGTGTACCTACTATCTATGGCCACATTTGTGCTATAGAGACCATTTGGCCCACAAATCCTAAAATATTTAGTCTGGCTCTTTATAGAAAAAGCTTGCTGACCTATGGCCCAGAAATAATCTTTGAAAACTGTTATGAATGAACAGTTTCCCATTTGCTGTGATTTTTTTTTGGCAAATGGACCTGCAGAGATTTAATTGACATAGGAAACACAAGATTGTCACCAGATTTGGCTGTAACACACGAGCTATTACCAAAGCACACAGAATGAATCAAATAACAAACCAGACTTACTATGTGGTAGCCTGATGCCTCAAAAGTATCTGGTGGTAAACAAGCCTACTGGAGCTTAGTTTCCTACCCCATGACAAACAAACGAGGGGTGGGATGATGGAGAGTTAGTTTCTATGCATTGGAGAGGCAAGGGCAATGCCACAGTGCGCAAGAAAAATGGGGGTGTTGGTTATGTAAACAATGTGGCACATGGTGAACACCCCCTGCATGTCCCCCCAAGGAGCCCACTGATGGGAGATGGGGCTGCAGGGTGCTATGACAGAATGGCAGTGTCTCCCACTCACTGCTGTGATCATTTGCTACTCAACAGCTCATGAATTATCTCTACATAACAGCAGCTTGTGAACAACTGGGTGCTGTGCTGAGTGCTATATATGCTGTACTTCATTCAATTCTCAGAACAAACTTACAAGATAGGTACTCTTATTATCCCTATTTTACAAGTCAGTAAACTAAGGCTTTCAAGGGTTAAGAAACCTGCCTAAAGTCACAAAACCAGCAATTGGTGGGGCTGAGGTTCAAATCCAAGAAGCCACAAACTAGAGCCTCTGCTGTTAACTACCATTCCATCCCAACCACCTCCTGATTTCCCACCTAACTTCTATTTTAGCTCAATATCCCAAGTCTTCCTAGGCCCATTTTTTAATGCCATGAGGATATAAATCTCAGCATTTCTGCCTGGTATTCTTGGTTTTTTGCTTCTGCCACAGGAGAGGAAGCCTGCTTAGGGACCTGTTTTGAAGCCGCACTGCATAGCAAGTATACTTTTCCTAAACAGACCATATAGTTGGAGTGGCTTAGGAGCTTGATGGAGAAGACAGGAAAAGGTAGTACCATCCCAGTACTCAACCACCATGAAAGAATAAGAGTGTAGGCCCCTTAAGGGTATCAGCCATGTCCTACATATTTTACCTCTAAATGAAGAGAGAAGATGTTTAAGAAGTAACTACAAAAATCTTTCAAGAAGTCCTCTTCTACATCTTCTTTCCTAAATTTCACTTAAAAGAAAAGTGTAAGTTTTAGTCACTCAGTCATGTCTGACTCTTGCAACCTCATGGACTATAGCCCACCAGGCTCCTCTGTCCATAGGATTCTTCAGGCAAGAATACTGGCTTGGGTATCCATGCCCTCCTCCAGGGGATCTTCCTGACCCAGGGATCAAACCCAGGTCCCTTGCATTGGAGCCAGATTCTTTACCCATGTGGTATGTGTTAAAAAAACAACTGGGAATTCCCTGGTGGTCCCATGGTTAGGACTTGATGCTTTCACTGCCAGGGCATGGGTTCAATCCCTGGTCAGAGATCAAGATCCTGTCAGTTACAGAGTTGTTCCCACCTCTTCCCCCAAAAAAATGAAAAAAAAATATCTCCAACAGAAAGGTTCTTCCTCAAGATAAGCTCCAAAAGTCAGGGCTAATAGTACCTTAAGATGGATACAATATTTTATAGTATACAAATGCACTTAAATGCATTTCCTCATTTAATCTCATTTATTTAATGAAGGAGATGTGATATGAGTACCCCTTTACAGTTGAGGTCATCAAGCTTCCAAAAGGTCCATGAGTGATTTCTTTCATGTAGGAAAACAGTAAAGCATAGCATTCAATTCAGTTCATGACTTAGGGGAGGGGCACATCACAATTTTAGGAAATCTGTTTAGAAAGTTAACATGGTTTACCATACCTGATAAAAGCCCAATAAGTAGCATCAACAACCAGCCAGAAAAAGCATCACTCACACTGTGAATTAAGGCCCATGTTGATTCTTTGCTTTTGTTGGTAATCTAGGGAGAAATGTAGAGAGTTTACATACATCCTTGCTTTTTCACATCAAAATGTGCAATAAAGAAACACAAAGACAAACCTATTCATTAGGAGACCAATTCAGAATTACTTCTCAAATCTTTGGCTGAACTAAAGTCACCAAGAACTTTGAGGTTTATTGAACCTTGTTTTACCAAACCCCACCTTCATCTCCAGTATTGCAATGCCTGTAAGTACCTTATTCAAGGCTTCCCTATTTAGCAGCTAATTTCTTTTGTTTTTAATAAGGCCTTTGCCTTTTATTTATTATTCCTGGCTGCACTGGGTCTCCATTGTTGCACATGGGCTTTCTCTAAGTTGTGGTGAGCAGGGGCTACTTTTTGTTGCAGTGTGCAAGCTTTTCACTGCAGTGGCTTCTCGTTGCAGAATAGAGACTCTAGGCATACAGGCTCCATAGTTATGGCACATGCGCTGAGTTGCCCCATGACATGTGGGATCTTCTTGGAGCAGGGATCGAACCCATGTCCCCTGCATTGGCTGGAAAATTCTTAATCACTGGACCACCAGAGAAGCCTTCTAGAGATGTTGTTGTTGTTGTTGTTGGCTGTTCTGGGTCTTCACTGCTGCTCAGGTTTTTCTCTAGTTGCTGAGAGCAGGGACTACTCTCTAGTTGTGCTGAATGGGCTTCTCACTGTAGTGGCTTCTCTTGTTCTGGATTATGGGCTCTATGGTGCTTGAGCTTCAATAGTTGCAGCATGTGGGTTCAGCAGTTGCAGTTCCCAGGCTCTAGAGCACAGGGTCAATAGTTGGGGCACACAGACTTACAGGCTTAGTTTAGTTGCTCCTTGGTTTGTGAGTTGTTCCTGGATCAGAGACTGAACACATGTCTCCTGCATTGGCAGGCAGATTCTTTACCACTGAGCCACCATGGAAGCCCTTTAGCTGCTAATTTCTTATAACATCAACCTGTTTTGCTTACTGCAGTGGTTGGTCTCCTTCTGGCCGGGACATCAGATAGTCCAAAAATGGTCTCGACTCACAGAAAACAGTCTGATTGTTTTTCAAAGAATAAATAAACATGGGCTTATTTGAGTGGTGAAAATACAATCTGAAGTTTACTACAGGGGGCTGTGATTTATGTCAGGCAAATTCTAAGACTTGATACCACAAACCCCTAACTGTACAGTGATTGTAGTTCCTAAATTATATTAGGGATGATCTCTTTCATTTTCAAAAACCTGCTGGCAATATCTGCAGCTATCAAGAGGTACAGAAATTTTGACCTTTTTAGGCCCTAGTCTTGTAAATTTAGCTCTTCAGTGCTCACATTTCAAAACCAAGCATTCGGACAACTTTGGCATTAGTACTTCCCCCTTCTCTGCCTCTATTTCTTATCTTTGAAACTGAAAGTTAGCTACCCCATCTTGATCTGCAGCTACATCACGAGTAATAAATTATTGTGTGCATGTGCTGTGCTGTGCTTAGTTGCTCAGTCATGTTTGACGCTTTGCAACCTCATGGACTGTAGCCCACCAGGCTCCTCTGTCCGTGGAGTTCTCCAAGCAAGAACACTGGATGGGGGTTACCATTTCCTCCTCCAGGGTATCTTCCCAACCCAGGGATCAAACGGTGCCTCCTGGATCTCCTGCATTAGCAGGCAGATGTTAAAAGCACTTTAAAATTTCATTTAGACTTGTAACTTTAAGTTTCCAATTGAAATGCTGAAAGTAGATGAGGTGACACTTTTCCCTCTGACAGTGTTTCCATTCAGATGATGAACAGTTAATGCTTAAAAAAGGTCTCCTTTGAACATTTGATAAACACATTTCAATTGATTCTTAATTATTATTTGATGTAACGTGTCTCAGATGCAACCATATTGATATAATGGGAAATGTGCTCTTGTCATATCACAGGTGGCTTTCACAATCTGAGTAACGTGTTGAATACGCAAATGATTACAAATTAAACTCTGAATTATATAGAGAAAAAAATTCTAAGGCTATAAAACTATATTTTAAAGTCTACCTGATGAATTAATAGAAAGAATATATGGATATGTTCCCAAATAGCAGGAATCTTATAAAAAATGTTTTATAGAGATCACCTTTTTGAGTTAGGAGAAGAAAACTCGTGGGATTATCACAAATCTAAGGATTACAAGAAATTTCTCAAAACCTGTACCTGGGATAATCCTGGGTTCAGGTGGTCCTGAGAAAAGCAGTTAGGAGCCAGGAAAAGGAATGAAAAGTGACCTGAACCTGACTTCTCAGGAGATTCACTCAAGTCAACCAGGAACTCAGGAAAATGGAGTCAACTTAAAAAGCAAATTTTAAATTTGGACTCAAAGCAGAAATAGTAAGAAAGAAAAAAAAATAAATCATACCTACTTCAACTGTTGGTTGAAGATATGTTCCCCCACTGAATCAGGATGATGGGGGCTGAGGCTCCCTACCTTTTCAATAAGCTCTCCACGTGCTCCTAACTCAGACTAGAAATTGTGATTCCCTGATTTAAACGATACTCAGCAGTAAGTTAAAGGCAAATGACCTTGATGGGCTGCTCTGAGAAGTTTTCACAGTACTTTGAAAAGAGAAAAGTAGGGAGGTTCTCTTGTCATATTCAAAACAAAACTGAGACATAGCTCTAAGTACTTCTATTAACTCATACTAAATTAATGTCACTGATATGAATTTGATTGGTCTTGCAGTTTTTAGCTGCATGTGTAAATGTGCTTTGGTTTCATACTTGTAAAAGAGTTATAATCACAGGTTTATCCTATAAGCTTCAGTAAACACTAGGGTGCTGAGATTTCTTTTATTCCTTTTTAAAAAAGTCCACTTACTTATCTTAGTTGTAAAAATTCTGCTTCAAGGGAAAACCATAAAGAAAGATGAGATGGGAAAGAAAGATTTTTGAAATTTATTTTGGTCCCTCCCACCAACTCTGTTTTCACCTTTCTACATAAGCATTTACACACAATGATCCTTTGCAACCACTTACTATAGGAAGATAAATCATCATTAAATATAAATTATTTTCAAGATGCCTTAAAAATAAAATAAAACCCTACATGGCCAACAGAAAATAAGTTCAGCCACATCCAGGATAGAGGGTTATATATACAAAGAATATATATTTTCAACTTCTCCTGATGTTTCCTAACACTCAGCTCACAAAGCGTCTTTTGTCTTACCTCTCGGTGCCTATCCCGGTCTCGAGACTTCTCTCTCACCCAATCAATTGTATTGAAATCATCATAGGTCCCCACACCAGGGATTGGTTCCTCCAAGAAGTCCATCATCCTATTTGAAGAACCTATTCCTCCACCATTGTATGACCTATTCTCTGGATTGAACAGAAAGAAGACATTAGTAATACAGACACTCTGGACATTTTTAGTACCTCCTTTTTGAGCACCAAGTGGTGAGCCCTTAAACTATCAGATGACTACAGTTAGGGTATGTTGATAAAGCAGAATGATCACCTGGCAGGAACATCCTTCACATTCAGAGGTTTCTGTGGTTTAGGCACAAAATGATGAGCATCTTGAGGCAGTATGAATGGAAGGGGACAGATGAGAATGATAGTACAAAGGGAGAATTGATAGGCATTGAAATACAGGGTAAAAGGGTGTATGAAACAAAAGACAAGAGCTTGGAGCACTTTAGATATTTCAGTTTATGTTTTGGGAGGAAGACAAAAGGGTCAAAGGTTTTTGCAGACAAATTACATCAGAAGCCATTTTATTAATACATTTACAAGGCAGTAATTCAATCCTCAGAGGTGGCTTTTGCCTGAGTAGGGACTCCAAAGCAAGCATGTGGGTCTCTTCCAGAGTTAAGCTGGATGGACTGTACATATTTCACTTCCATGGATATAAGGCTTTGATCCTTGATGTCATGGGCCTGTGGAAATTTTACTGAGTATGCCAGGACAGTCTAAGATTTCCAAGTAGAGATTTAAAGAAAAGTGCATGGCTCTGAAATGACAGGTCCCTCCCCGATCCTTCAACTGAAAGAAACATATCCATCTGGCCAACAATCACATTCACCTGCTTCATTTTTTAGCACTTTTACTATGATAACTTTAAGCAAATGCTTTATCTTCCTTTCTAGACTAGAAGCTCTTTGAGGGTACCCCTATCTCTGATTCACCATTGCCTTCTCCAGTGTCTAGCACATAGCCACAACCCAGTAAACGTCAGGTGAGCCCACGTTCATTTGATGAACCGTTGGGATGAGGGAGGAGTATTTAAACTCAGAAGTGGCACTTACACACAGTTACTATTACTTAACAAACTTCTTCACAATATTTCCACAATCCTCTGGGAGAACAAAATTTCACTATTAAACACAAAATGTAAAACTGTATTCAGGAGTGCATGCAAATGCACACTGAGGAAAAATGCAGAGTAATGCCATCAATGAACTCAACTGGCCACAGCTCACATTTGCAATGCCAACCTTGGCAGGGACAAAGCTCTATCCAGACTGTCTGATGATGAGTTCCTCTGCAGAGGAGGCTAAAGTGGGCCCAAGCTGACCTCGTCTCCCCCAGCTACATTCTCACCTTCACTCTCAACTCCTAACAATTTGAGCACTCTCAAAGGATAAGTTTGAATTAACACCCAGGTTGCACATAATTTACAAATTCTAAGTCTTACAAATACCTAGTTCAGCATACCTTGCACAAACAAACAAGGCACAGCTGAAAGGAAAAGCTCTGCAGAATCCAAATCACAGTAAGAGTGGGGGTGAGGTGGGGTGGAATGGAGGAGGTGAACAAGTTAATTTTAAAACCCCTAACCAAAGTCCTTTCCATATCTTCAAGCGTACCTGACCGTGAAATGGTTGGCTGCTGAATCACCAGCTCAGCATTTCCTATCATGTCAGTGGCATACTGATAAAGATGAATGCTGGTGTGTTGTCTGAGAGCTTGGAGGGAAACAGCCAGCTGGGAAAGGAGGGTAGAAAGAGGCTAACATATGTGGGGCAGGAGGGAACCAAGCTTTTTCAATTCTCAAGACAAATGCTGACACGAACACAGCACACCAACCAACCAGAAACTGACTTTTTCGAGCAGGTTAATGCTTCAATTGAATTTGCTCTGGTTTAAGTGTGCTCATTTCAGGAGAAATTTTCAAAGGATTTTGTGAAACTGATTTTTAAAAAGCTTCCACTAGATATCTAATGTTACACTAGGTATCAAATGAGGCCCCCAGTTCAAAGGATATTAAGACAAAATGAAGATCTGCAACAGCTTCCTAACAGGAAAGAAAAAATCCTATTACATCACTGGGTAACATGAGTACTGAATCATCCTTCTTTGTACATAGTCTATTATAAACGCAAATTGTCAGGCAGCTCGGAAAGAGCAGGCAGTGATTAGAATCCGACAACAGACTGCTTGTGATTCTCCAGACCCCCTTCTCCCTGGGGTCATGCTTTGGTCCTTGGCCAGGCTCGAGCCTGCTTACCTTCAATCACAGCTTTCTTTTTTTCTGCCTCAAAGAAGAAATAACCTTGGCAGCCCGCATTTCCTCATTTAGGTTGAGGAGCGTTTACAGAAGGAGCCCGGGTCTGAACTGCTTTAGAAGGGCACTTGCTGTATTCTCTGCCTTTCACAGGAACAAACGCCACCTAAAGAATCACCAATGTTCCCTGGCGGTCAGAATGTGATGTCACTGTTGGAATCATGTGACCAGACCCTTGGACCAGCCTTGGAGAAAGAAGAATTTTAACCGAGCACAGAAGCCTTAAAGATGTAGTCTCATCTAAACAAATACCATCAAACCAGAGGCAGTCAGGTCAGTTCAGAAAACTGGGATTCAGACAAATTTAAGGTTTTCAGACCTCATTTAGCAGAAAATATAAGAAGGCAAAGTATAAATATCAGAAAGCATTTAAAGTTATAGGGATACTAACTATTTTTAAAAGGGGGAGGGAGAGGGAGACAGGCAAATATGGAAAGGCATTTTTTAAGGCACTGGATACAAATAACACAGATAAAAATCTCACCAGAGTAACGAGCTAAATTAGTGAAATGAATGAAAGATGAGTTCAAACCTAAGTTATATGGTTTTAGGGTACCCATGTAAGTGACTACATTATAAGGGGACAAGAAAATGCCAAAAGACAAGACAGTAGCTGACTAGAGAGAGTCACCTAGTCACCTTCTGGATGGAGCACATGGTGAGGGTTGGGCTTTGGGAAGGCTGGCAATTTTTCCTAATCTTGGCAGGGGTTACCCCAGTATTCACATTATGATTATTCTTTAAACTGTATACACAAAGCTTATGTCTTTCTCTAGAGAAAATTATGAAAAACTGAACCACATATGAACTTAGCATACAAAGTCAGGTCTTTAATACCTCCTAGTAACTTTGAAAAGTTTCTTAGCAGTTAATCTCAAAAATATACAAGCAACTCCTGCAGCTCCATTCTAGAAAAATAAATGACCCAATCAAAAAGTGGGCCAAAGCACTTAATAGACATTTCTCCAAAGAAGACATAAAAATGGCTAACAAACACATGAAAAGATGCTCAACATCACTCATTATCAGAGAAATGCAAATCAAAACCACAATGAGGTAACACTTTACACCAGTCAGAATGGCTGCCATCCAAAAGTCTACAAGCAATAAATGCTACAGAGGATGTGGAGAAAAGGGAACCCTCTTACACTGTTGGTGGGAATGCAAACTAGTACAGCCACTATGGAAAACAGTGTGGAGATTCCTTAAAAAACTGCAAATAGACCTGCCATATGACCCAGCAATCCCACTGCTGGGCATACACACCGAGGAAACCAGAATTGAAAGAGACACGTGTACCCCAATGTTCATCGCCGCATTGTTTACAATAACCAGGACATGGAAGCAACCTAGATGCCCATCAACTGACGAACGGATAAGAAAGCTGTGGTACATATACACAATGGAATATTACTCAGCATTAAAAAAATTCATTTGAATCAGTTCTACTCAGGTGGACGGAACTGGAGCCTTTTATCCAGAGTGAAGTAAGCCAGAAGGAAAAACAACAATACAGTATACTAACGCATATATATGGAATTTAGAAAGATGGTAATGAGAACCCTGCACTCAAGACAGCAAAAGGAACGCAGATGTATAGAACAGACTTGTGGACTCTGTGGAAGAGGGCAAGGGTGGGATGATATGGGAGAATGGCATTGAAACATGTTAATTATCATATGTGAAATCAATCGCCAGCCCAAGGTTGATGCTTAGGGCTGGTGCACGGAGATGTCCCAGGGGGAGGGAGGAGGGAGGGAGGAGGAAGGGGAGTTCTGGAGGGAGAGCATATGTAGACCCATGGTGGTTTCATGTCATCGTATGGCAAAACCAACACAATAAAGTAAAGAAAATTTAAAAAAAAAGAAAAAGAAAAAAAAAGTTTCTTAGCAGTAGTGTTCTACCTAGAAAGCAGCATCAAGTCTGATCTCATTAATCCAACCTGGATAAAAGTAGATATTTCAGCCATTAAAATTAATTCACTAGTACATCTGCATTGTTTTAAAGACTTTCCCTTCTCTGGCCCTATTCTGAAGGCTACTGTTTAGCAAGTCTTAATGAATTGTGCAGTAAGCAAAAGGCTAATTCAGTAAAGAAGAATCAAACTGTCATCCCTACATATAGGTAACACTGATAAATATATATATATATATATATATATATATATATAACTTGTTAAGAGAGTAAATCTTAAGCATTCTCATCATAAGGAGAAAATTTTTTCTTTTCTTCTTTCTTTTCCTTTTATTGTATCTATATTAGAAGGGCTTCCCTGGGGGCTCAGATGGTAAAGAATCTGCCTGCAATGCAGGTAGGCCCAGGTTTGATCCCTGAGTTGGGAAGACCCCCTGGAGAAGGGAACGGCTACACACTCCAGTATTCTTGCCTGGAGAATCTCATGGACAGAGGAGCCTGGTGGGCTACAGTCCATGGGGTCACAAAGAGTCAGACACAACGTAGCGACTAAACAACAATATGAGAAGATGGATGTTAGTCAAACTCATTGTAGTAATCATTTCACAATGTATGTAAATCAAAGCATCCTGCTCTATACCTCAAACTTATACAGAGAGGTATGTCAATTATTTCTCAATAGAACTGGAGAAAAAGAAAAGAAAATTGCCATCTCCTAACCACCTAAAGGAATGCACAGAACAGCCACTGTTAAACATTAATCTAGTCAGTGTGCTCCAATAATCAGACCTAAATAGAGTGTTTCAAAATGTTGTGATTACTCTCATCAATTCTTAAGGCCTGATGCATCCTAAAATATCAATACAACAAAACCTTAGGAAATGTGAGGCACTTCATGGAACCTACATGCTTCTGGTCCAGTCCATCACTATGACAGTATCTCAGTTCTTGATGAACTAACCTAGCACTGACAAGAAGTAAAATGAAGTGGCAGAATCAACCTACCTGACTTTTAGGCTATACTACAAATCCACAGTCATTAAGACAGTATGGTACTGGCACAAAGACAGAAATATAGATCAATGAAACAGAATAGAAAGCCCAGAGATAAATCCATGCATCTATGGACACCTTATCTTTGACAAAGGAGGCAAGAATATACAATGGAGAAAAGACAACCTCTTTAACAAGTGGTGCTGGGAAAACTGGACAGCCACTTGTAAAAGAATGAAACTAGAACACTTTCTAACACCATACACAAAGATAAACTCAAAATGGATCAAAGATCTAAGCATAAGACCAGAAACTATAAAATTCCTAGAGGATAACATAGGCAAAACCCTCTCTGACATAAACCAAAGTGGGATACTCCATGACCCACCTCCCAGAATATTGGAAATAAAAACACGAATAAACAAATGGGACCTAATTAAAATTAAAAGCTTCTGCACAACAAAGGTAACTATAAGCAAGGTAAAAAGACAGCCTTCAGAATGGGAGAAAATAATAGCCAATGAAGCAAAGGACAAACAATTAATCTCAGAAATATACAAGCAACTCATGCAGCTCCATTCTAGAAAAATAAACAACCCAATCAAAAAGTGGGCCAAAGAACTTAACAGACATTTCTCCAAAGAAAACATAAAAATGGCTAACAAACACATGAAAAGATGCTCAACATCACTCATTATCAGAGAAATGCAAATCAAAACCACAATGAGGTATCACTTTACACCAGTCAGAATGGCTGCCATCCAAAAATCTACAGGCAATAAATGCTGCAGAGGATGTGGAGAAAAGAGAACTCTCTTACACTGTTGGTGGAATGTAAACTAGTACAGCCACTATGTAAAACAGTGTGGAGGTTCCTTAAAAAGCTGCAAATAGTCCTGCCATAAGACCCAGCAATCCCACTGCTGGGCATATACACCGAGGAAATCAGAATTGAAAGAGCCACGTGTACCCCAATGTTCATCGCTGCATTGTTTACAATAGCCAGGACATGGAAGCAACCTAGATGCCCATCAACTGACGAATGGATAAGAAAGCTGTGGTACATATACACAATGGAATATTACTCAGCATTAAAAAAATTCATTTGAAGCAGTTCTACTCAGATGGACGAAACTGGAGCCCATTATCCAGAGTGAAGTAAGCCAGAAGCAAAAACAACAATACAGTATATTAACACATATATATGGAATTTAGAAAATCGGTAACGAGAACCCAACATGCGAGACAGCAAAAGGAATGCAGATGTATAGAATAGACTCGTGGACTCTGTGGATGAGGGTAAGGGTGGGATGATATGGGAGAATGGCATTGAAACATGTTGATTATCATATGTCTAATCAATTGCCAGCCCAGGATTGATGCTCGGGGCTGGTGCATCGAGATTTCCCGGGCGGTGGGAGGAGGGAGGGAGGAGGGAGGGGGATTCTGGAGGGGGAGCATATGTAAACCCATGGTGGTATCTTGGCATTGTATGGCAAAAACAATAAAAGGGAAAAAAATGAAGTGGCAACTGATAGTATTGTGGCAAAGAACTAACAGGTTTAAAAAGCAAAAGCTATGACTCAAGTGTGACTGTATTGTACAATGATACTTTTAGAAAAGTATGTATTTCTTACTTAAAGAGGATCACAGGGCCAACCTCACAAGCCTCCTTCAAGGTTTTCTTTACTAAATGGGATTCTAGGTACAGTATCTGAAGACCACTACAGAATATATTCACTTATAAGATTTGCATTACCTTATTAGATTACTTTATACTTTAACAGATTAGTTTTTGGTACTTAAAAATGTATAGATTTTCAATGTACAGTAACTGGATTGCATAACCAGTACCATGTCAATAACTTCTGATGAAAGTTCATGTGTTTTTCAAATGCTCCATCAGTGCTTCTGCAGAGGAACTATTTTATTCCATGTAAATTTACCTCTTTTGAAAACTAGAGGACTGATAGCTATGACACAGTCCTGTTACTAAAATGAGATTTAATTATGATTCAGATTAAGAAATGAGACACTGGATTTGCAGCAACATGGTTGGATCTAGATATTATCATACTAAGTGAAGTAATGCAGAGAAAGACAAATGTTGTATGATACCACTTTTATGTGGAATCTAAAAAATGATACAAAAATCTTATTTACAAAACAGAAACAGACTCACAGATATATAAAACAAACCTACAGTTACTAAAGAGGAAGGAAAGGGAGATAAATTAGGAGTTTGGGATTAGCAGATGCACACAACTATATATAAAATATATAACCAACAAGGACCTACTGTACAGCACAGGAAACTATACTCAGTATTTTGTAATAACCTATAAGGGAAAAGAATCTGAAAAGGAATATAGATATATTATATATATATATATATATATATATATATATATATACACACACATATGGAGAAGGCAATGGCAACCCACTCCAGTACTCTTGCCTGGAAAATCCCATGGATGGAGGAGCCTGGTAATAACCTATAAGGGAAAAGAATTTGAAAAGGAATATAGATATATTTAATATATACACACACTAAAATTACAATAAAAATTGTTGTATTCAATTTTTGGCTGTAATTTATGCAATTGCTTTTTGTGATTTTTAGAAAAGGAGGCACCTGTGTTACTTTATTCCTAAAAATCTTCCTAACCAACATTTGGTGAATATTACTAGTCAGTCTACCTCATATTTTGTTTATGAATCTAAATTGCTTTATGTTTTTATCCTTTAATTTGGATGCTACACTAAAATTCTCTCCCATCCTCCCCAAAATGTATAAATGAATCACTCTGCTGTACACCAGAAACTAACACAATATTATAAATCAACTATACTTCAATCTAAAAATATATAAATGAGGCACTGGAATTCAGAATTTGATATTTCTTTTACTCTTTTTTATCTCACTATTCCCTTCTCTGCCAAATGTGTAATCTCTAGCACATGTTCCTTTATACAGGCTGTCAGGTGTAGGTCATTACTATGCAAATAAGAGAAAGAAATGCTTACCAACGTTAATATTTGGGGACAGAGTTATTTTTGTGGAGCACAGATCTGATCAGATCATTTTCTGTTTCTAATATGTTAGTTGCTCCTACAACCAAGTTTTTAAAACTTTCAACATAGGAAGATCACTTAATGGGGATTTGACACAAGTATGGACTAGGAATTAGAAGATATTCATCATAATTTTTAGAATAGGCAAAAATACTTTAAGTGTATATTAAGGATGATGACAATGATACTACTACTTTTTAAGGTTTTATCAATGAGAGGGATGAAACTGCACTCTTTCACAGAGGTATCTATATATGACTTGATGACAAATAGCTTAAGCTGTGGGTCTTATTCCACATCCAATTGGTCAGTTTTCATAGCATTTTTTTTTACTTAGCAGAAATAAATATTAAATTCATAAAACTAAGTTATCAAGAATGAGTGTAGAAATGATTCCATTCTGGACCAACTACTGAGGTACAAATAGAGTAGCAAAATGCAAAAGGCTTTTCAAAAACTGTGGATTAAGACTTAAGCTTCTTTAGATAAACAAGGACCTACTGTATAACACAGGGAACTATAGTCAATATCTTGTAATAACCTATAAGGGGAAATATTAATAATCTGAAAAAGTATATATACATATATATATATAAATGGAATCACTTTGCTGTACAACCTGAAATACTGTAAATCAACTATACTTCAATTTAAAAACAGGGTGTTTTTTTAAAAAGTTAAGCTTCTGGTGTGTAAATGATCTGCCAAGAAAAAAAGTAAAATTAGACAACAGCTCTAAATATCAAGATTGGGGTTCTTAGTTAAGTCTATATTCTTGTGTCTACACACAAAGGTAAAACTTATCTAAGTTTTGAAGGCATAGTGTGCTGTTCAACATAAGTTATATAAGAAATGGTTTAATGCTCTAGCAGGAAAATGATTCAAGTTAAAGTACATCTGGATCTCAAATGATAAAAGAAAGGTCCCCTAAAGCTTATTTGCATTGTTTGAGTCTGGGACAAAAATATACAGAAAACTAGTTCGAAAAAAAAAGTCAACCTTGAAACAGCTTTCCTGGTGAGGTCTAAAAACTTAATTAATGGGAGTTTCAAAGCACACGGCTTGAGTGAGGAGGCATATAAATGAATGTATTTTGCACATTTCCCTTTATGGGAAACACTTTCTAGTGTTTTTTAAAAATCACATGATGCTTAAAGCTAGAAAACCCCTTAAGATACAAGAAAATAAATTCCAATTTGAGAATTAATGTTTATTTCAATCTCTAACCAATATGCCATTAGAAATTTCCTGGGGGAGCTGAGCAGTAACTGATTAAGTGAATTAGTTAAACACTAACAGAAACACAAGGGGAAAGAGGATAGTAAGAAACCCTGTACACCCTGACATACTGCTTTAGTGATAACCACACTGCATGTGGGCTCACTTATTGGCAGCAGCCTAAAGAAAGAAAGAAGCACACAGAGAAACGGAGCAGGGCTACTGGTATGCATCAGAGGACTTGGAAAATAGTTCCATTTTTAGAATATATTTCAGTTTTTACAGGGATATTTTGTATTTTTGCAAAGCTAAAAGCACATATACAAAAACAGTCAACACTCTACCTAGCACACATCAGCAGATATTCATCCTGTGATTTTTAAAATCGTACCTTCATTCAACAGCAAGTACTAAGAGTTTATTATGAGCCACTTCTCACTTTCATATCTGCACCCCATTCCCTTCTTGTACGGGTTCATCCATTCCAGATCTCCCAACAAGCCATGAACTCTTTGACATTCCATTTACCTCTATGTTTGAGAATACATTATAGTTGAAGCCTCAGTAATTAGTCAACATTTTTAGGACCTTTCTATCAACTTGTGCCTCTATTTTGCTTTCCCACTAACCCATACCCACTAGTAGAAAAGCAAATACTAGCGAAGCAGCCCTCTCATCAAAGCCCTGGAGAGTGTCACAGGACTATATTATGCTTCAATATACTATCTTAGTTTGGCTCCTAGGGCACTTATTCATAGGGTGACTATTTCCATTGACTGGGCTTCCCAGGTGGTACTAGTGGTAAAGTAACTTAGCAGGCATGCATTCCATTGATACATATCTGTACAGCCATACTGATTGTTACATAGTGAAATAGCTCACTTTGTGAGTGGCTGTAGAGAGATAACTACTCTTTTCTAAGGACTCTCTTCCCCCACAACCATCCCCCAGAGGCTCCTGAACCTTCCCATGATACAGCAGCTGGAACACCAGGAGGCTCCGGGACATTCAATCTGTCGGCTCAGTGCCTGTGTTGTTCTGATGGTCACCCCTGTACCTATTTCAATTAAGGACTGACTGCTGAGAGCTGTGCTTCCCAGGTGGAGCTAGTGGTAAAGAACCCACCTGCCTAATGCAGGAGACAAAAGAGACACAAGTTCAAACAGGTGTTGAGAGAGGTGGGCAACAGAACTGCAACAACAGTAACAAATATATATGTGCTATTAAAATAAAGTTTGGGGGTTACAAGGAAGATTGGGCATGGCAGAAAGGGACAGGAAAAAAGACTTTTGAGATAAGCATTTATCTAGATTCTAATACCACCTTCAGGCTCCATGGCTCTCATTGGGTACAGTTCTGTCCCCACAGGGTTGTAGACATTTGCTTGACAGTGAGTGTATCCTTTAAGCTCGCTATTCCCAGCCATGTTCTAATCTAGAAGTTCCCCCACCCAACTAACTTTCATTACCACTGGAGCCAGGGTGCTAACTGCCAGAGTTACCAGTGTTTGGAAAAACAACTTGAGGAGCATGGTTTTGTACCTATAGACACCCACTAAACAAAATCAATGCAGAAATGGAAGTAGAGGGACTAGGTTTGACAGCATTATTGAGAGGGTTGTCCATATAAAGAAAATAGCCCTCTGTTCCCTTACTTCCTCTTCATTCCTTCCTTCTCAACTTTATACTTTACAAGGGACTGACAAGAGGACTGGGAAATGTAACGGATAGGGAGATCTTGCTCTAAGAAGTACATTCCATACCAGAGTATTGAGAAACCCTTTAATTACTTATTATTTTAGAAGCAGCAACTCACCAGTTCTTCTGTACTGAGCCTACATTGGTTTCTCTCTATTAATCTCCAAAAGGAAGCTAGGGACAAGAGATTAACAATTATTCTTTGGCAGGATGAAAAACTTCAAGAGAGAAAATAGCAAGGAGATTCTTCCCAGACTCATGGGAATAGTGTGATGTCATAGACACAAAAATGAATTAGGACTTCCAGTGGTTAAGACTCCATGCTGCCCATGCAGGGGGCACAGATTCAATCCCTAGCCAGGGAACTAAGATCCCACATGGTATGCGGAATGCCCAAAACAAACAAAAATCAGTTACGCACACCCACATATAATCTAGGAATTGCTCTTAAAGAAACACTTGGATATGCGTACACCAACATATGCATGTTATTCACTGCAGCACTGCAAACAATGAAAGAGACCAGTACGAAGCAGACTGATGTGTACTGAAATAGAAAAAATCTCCCAAACTTACTATGTGAAAAAAGCTATTTACAAAATAATAAGTAGACTTTTTAAAATTAATTGTGTATTTCTGTGTTAACTGGATAGAAAAAGAATTGAAAGGGTCATAACTGAATTATTTTGAAGGGTTATCTCTGGAGTGGGAAGTCAGCAGTGAGGCGGAGGACTTTCCCATGTTATATACATGTGTATTGTTTGAATCTCTAACAGTGAGGTGTTTATGTGTTATGTGTGTTTCTAAAAAGAAAAATAACAACAATGCAGTTAGAAGATTAGAAACAGGACATCACAAAGGAAAGACTTCTATTGTGAGAGGCAGACCATTGGGGTATTCAGAAATAAAACAGGCGACAGGTTTCAGACAACAGCAGGAGAACTGTACCAGAAGGAAGATGGCTTACTAAAATTTTAAGTGAAAGTCAATGGGAAAAATAGTCTTCGTGATCAGGCCCACTGTCCAGCAGTAAGAAGATACAGATTCCAAGCCTAGCTCCATAACTCAGTAATTTTGTCACCCTCAGCAACTGCCTTCATCTCTGTGGCTTTAAGGCTCCTCATCTGTAAAATGAGGGTATATTAACATGCATGATTTTTACAGTCCTTTCCCACCCTCATACTCATTATTTTAGCAATGACTATTTGTGGATCATTCATACATTGTGCTAAATCACTTTTGAGAAGACCTTAGCTTTGAGGAATTTTAAAGGTATTTTGATTGCATAGTTAGAGAATACTCTTCTGGCAAGATAATAAAATGGTACTAGTCTTGGAAAAGTAAGATTCAACTCAGCAGTGAAGCAGGGCACACCTGGGACCAAACGCATCTGGTCTATGGCTAACCAGAGCTATACCAACATGGTTACCAAATCTCTAGAGAACCCAGTAGCCACAGACCCCAGAAACACTCACCACAACACTCCCAAAACATCACAGCAACCCTTTCCTCTACCCCAGAATGTCATAAACTGGAACAAAGTGCAGTTCAAAATAATCCACTCAGGATTTATTAGAAGCCAAATGTTTGTCCTCTAATTTTCTTCTTTCAAGAGGGGACCAAAGCAGTGTAACTAATTAGAAAATAAATGGGGAGCTTCCAGATTCAACCCTTCCAAGTAAAAAGCTCAGTTATCTTGCTGTTCACTCGCAACTAATACAACACTGTAAACTAACTCTACTTCAGTTAAAATAAATAAAAAAAGAAGTTGTCACTTCCATTTGAACAACAATAAAAGGCTAGAAAAAGACTGAAAAATCAGTAACTTTTCCAGGACTCACCAGAGAATTATAAGGTTGCAAGGGAAATTCCAACCCCCAAATCTGAAGAGACAGGCTTATCTGAAAAGACACGAGAGAAAGGTCTGCTTACCTGGCCACTTAAATAGCAATTCTGACTAATTGCTGAAGGCTGAGTGTGGACTTGTGTGAGAATAAGAAACTTCTGAGCCTATACTTTGGTGTTATCAAAGAAAGACCTCCTCCAGACTCTGATGAGAAGCTAAGAGTTATCATTGTGAAAAAGGCCAAACAGGTCTTTCTAACAAAGGCCTATGCTCCAGGGAAAAATACTTTGCCTGAGACTTATCCCAGGTGAGAAAAGGGCATTCTTCCCTCTCCATCCCCCACCCCAGCCTCCTAATCTCACCTAAGGGAAAAAAGAAAAGTCAGTAGGGGTCTGGGCTTCCTGGAAATGGGTTGGAAATGCTGACAGGAGTAGGGTGCAGGGAAAACAAAACGCTATACCACTGGATCATATTTTGTGAAGGTCAAATACAAAACACAGGTCCAACAGACACTGTAATTTAATCAAAATTATAAAATAACCTATTCCCCCATACCATACCACCATATTAACAAGGCTCCCGTATACTGGCTCAGAAGGTAAAGTATTTGACAGCAATGCAGGAGACCTGCATTCCATCCCTGGGTTGGGAAGATCCCGTGGAGAAGGGAATGGCAACCCACTCGTATTCTTGCCTGGGAAATCCCATGGACAGAGGAGCCTGGCGGGCTACACTCCATGGGATCACAAAGAGTCCGACACGACTGAGTGACTAATGCTTTCACTTTCATACTTAATAACAGTGAAATACAGCTGCAAGATACAGAATGGGAGTTGTGTTTAAGAAAACTCAGTCAAGAGAGGAGACAAAAACAAGGACACCAGATAGATTTAGCCTCCAGCACCAATAATTACACCAAACATTAAACACAGCCCAACTCCTAGCCAGTTTAACATAAATCTTAACACAAGAGAATTAAGCTAGAAACCTACAGAAAAATAGCTGGAAAATGCCAAAATACCTGGAAATTAAGCGACATACTTCCAAATAACCCATGGGTTAAAGAGCTCTCAATATGAATTTTCAAACATTTTGAAGTGAAAATGATAATACAACATAACAAAATTTGTGGGATACATCAAAAGCAGTCCTTAGAAATTTATAGTATTAAATGTATATATTAGAAAAGATCTAAAATCAAAAGATCTGACCCTCACCAAAGAAGACATACAGATGGCAAATAGCAAATGACAAGATGTTCATCACATTTGTCATTAGGGCAATGCAAATTAACAACAAGATCCCACTGCACAGCTATTAGAATGGCTAAACTCTAAAACACTGACAATACCAACTGCTTGCAAGGATGTGGAGTTACATCAATCATTGTTGATGGGGAATCAAAATGGCACAGCCACTTTAGAAGACAGTTTGGCAATTTCTCATAAAACTAAGAAGTTTTATCACATAATCCAGAAATCACACATCCATATATTTACCCAACTGACTGGAAAACTTATGCCTACGGGAAAGCTCACACACAGATATTTGTAGCAGCTTTAGTCACCATTGTCAAATGTTGGAAGAAACCAAGATGTTATGCAGTAGGTAGATGAATGAATAGACTAACTGTGGAATATCTGGACAATGGAATATTATTCAGCAATGAAAAGGAATGAGCTATCAATCTACACAAAGACATAGAAGGGCCTTAAATGCATATTGCTAAATGAAAGAAGCCAATCTGAAAAGTCTACACACTGTATGATTCTGTTTATAAAGAAACTCTCAAAGTGTTAAGTCACTCAGTCATATCCGACTCTTTGACACCCCCATGGACTATAGCCCACTAGGCTCCTCTGTCCGTGGAACTTTCCAGGCAAGAATACTGGACTGGGTAGCTATTCCCTCCTCCAGGAGATCTTCCTGACCCAGGGATCAAACCCACGTCTCCTGCACTGCAGGCAGATTCTTTACTGGCTGAGCCACCCAGGAAGCCCAAAGATATCCTGGGAAACACAAATTTATGAAGATGAAAATGGACTGATGGTTGCCAGGGGCTCAGAAGGAAGGACACTGAATAGGTAAGACATGGGATTTCTCAGGGCACTGAAACTACTCTGCATGATACTGTAATAGTAGATACCTGTCACCACACACTTATCAAAATCTATGGAGCTTTACAGCACAAAGAGTGAACCTTAATGTATACAATTAAAAAAAATCCAAGGATGGAATGTATTAAGTGACAAAAGAATCTAATTATATTACAAATTTGTGAAACAGCCTCACTAAAAGGTGTAAAAGGAAAAGATGCTGACCCAAGTAACTAGAAATGAATGAAGTTTTTAAAACTAAAGGCAGTTGTGTTTTCATTTTCATTCGTTTCCATGCATAACTGAATTTCATTTTTGATTTCTTCTGTGATTTGTTGGTTATTCAGCAGTGTGTTGTTGAGCCTCCATATGTTGGAGGTTTTGAATGGTTTTCTCCTGTAATTGATATCTAATCTCACTGCATTGTGATCAGAAAAGATGCTTGGGATGATTTCAATGTTTTTGAATTTACCAAGGCTAGATTTATGGCCCAGGATGTGATCTATCCTGGAGAAGGTCACCACATTAACAAATTGAAAAATAAAAATCATATGATTATCTCAATAGATGCAGAGAAAGCCTTTGACAAAATTCAACATCCATTTATGATAAAAACCCTCCAAAAAGCAGGAATAGAAGGAACATTCCTCAACATAATAAAAGCTATATATGACAAACCCACAGCAAACATTATCCTCAATGGTGAAAAACTGAAATCATTCCCCCTGAAGTCAGGAACAAGACAAGGGTGCCCACTCTCACCACTACTTTTCAACATAGTCTTGGAAGTCTTGGCCACAGCAATCAGAGCAGATAAAGAAATCAAAGGAATCCAGATTGGAAAAGAAGAAGTAAAACTCTC
>ML664052.1:1321866-1369333 GCA_007570785.1 Antilocapra americana | reverse complement strand
GGAAACAATTCCATTCACCATCGAAACAAAAAGAATAAAATACTTAGGAGTATTTCTACCTAAAGAAACAAAAGACTTGTATATAGAAAACTATAAAACACTGATGAAAGAAATCAAAGAGGACACAAACAGATGGAGAAATGTG
Source organism: Antilocapra americana (assembly GCA_007570785.1). Lineage (NCBI taxonomy): Eukaryota > Metazoa > Chordata > Mammalia > Artiodactyla > Antilocapridae > Antilocapra > Antilocapra americana. Next base: position 1,369,188 of record ML664052.1, on the reverse strand, counting down.
CCATGTTCGTGGATTGGAAGAATCAATATAGTGAAAATGAGTATACTACCCAAAGCAATCTATAGATTCAATGCAATTCCTATCAAGCTACCAGAGGTCTTTTTCAGAGAATTAGAACAAATAATTTCACAATTTGTATGGAAATACAAAAAACCTCGTATAGCCAAAGCAATCTTGAGAAAGAAGAATGGAACTGGAGGAATCAACCTACCTGACTTTAAGCTATACTACAAATCCACAGTCATTAAGACAGTATGGTACTGGCACAAAGACAGAAATATAGATCAATGGAACAAAATAGATAGCCCAGAGATAAATCCACGCATCTATGGACACCTTATCTTTGACAAAGGAGGCAAGAATATACAATGGAGAAAAGACAACCTCTTTAACAAGTGGTGCTGGGAAAACTGGATAGCCACTTGTAAAAGAATGAAACTAGAACACTTCCTAACACCATACACAAAGATAAATTCAAAATGGATCAAAGATCTAAGCGTAAGAGCAGAAACTATAAAACTCCTAGAGGATAACATTGGGAAAACACTCTCTGACATCAACCAAAGAAGGATCCTCTATGACCCACCTCCCAGAATATTGGAAATAAAAGCACAAATAAACAAATGGGACCTAATTAAATTAAAAGCTTCTGCACTGCAAAGGAAACTATAAGCAAGGTGAAAAGACAGCCTTCAGAAAGGGAGAAAATAATAGCCAACGAAGCAACGGACACACAATTAATCTCAAAAATATACAAGCAACTCCTGCAGCTCCATTCTAGGAAAATAAACAAACCAATCAAAAAGTGGGCCAAAGAATTGAACAGACGTTTCTCCAAAGAAGACATAAAAATGGCTAACAAACACATGAAAAGATGCTCAACATCACTCATTATCAGAGAAATGCAAATCAAAACCACAATGAGATATCACTTTACACCACTCAGAATGGCTGCAATCCAAAAATCCACAAGTAATAAATGCTGGAGAGGATGTGGAGAAAAGGGAACTCTCATACACTGTTGGTGGGATTGCAAACTAGTACAGCCTCTATGGAAAACAGTGTGGAGGTTCCTTAAAAAACTGCAAATAGTCCTGCCATATGACCCAGCAATCCCACTGTTGGGCATATATACCGAGGAAACCAGAATTGAAAGAGACACGTGTACCCCAATGTTCATCGCTGCATTGTTTACAATAGCCAGGACATGGAACCAACCTAGATGCCCATCAACTGATGAATGGATAAGAAAGCTGTGGTACATATACACAATGGAATATTACTCAGCATTAAGGAAAAATTCATTTGAATCAGTTCTACTCAGATGGACGAAACTGGAGCCCATTATCCAGAGTGAAGTAAGCCAGAAGCAAAAACAACAATACAGTATATTAACGCATATATATGGAATTTAGAAAGACAGTAACGAGAACCCAGCATGCGAGACAGCAAAAGGAACGCAGATGTATAGAATAGACTCAGGGCCTCTATGGATGAGGGAAAGGGTGGGATGATATGGGAGAATGGCATTGAAACATGTTAATTATCATATGTCTAAGCAATAGCCGGCCCAGGATTGATGCTTGGGACTGGTGCAACAAGATTTCCCGGGGGGAGGGAGGAGGGAGGGGGGTTATGGAGGGGGAGCATATGTGAACCCATGGTGATATCATGTCATTGTTTGACAAAACTAATAAAAAAAATGTTTAAAAAAAACCAAAAAACTAAAGGCAAAAGGAATTTTGTACAAGTGCTTTATTCTAGTTGATAAAGTAGTTTCCCATGAAGGATATAGGTTAACAATTTGAAATCCATGCATGTACACTGGAAATGAACAGTTAAAAATTGGATGGTGGATGGTGAGAGCCATGTTTCTCACTACCTTAAGGGGAAGGTTACAGACAAGTAAGGGAAGAAGGCAAGAATGAACCATGTGTTAATGGATTAGAATTAGAGACATCAGTATGATCTCATGTTTAGCTTAATATAGATGCAGATAGTTAAATATGTAGCTCAGTATACACATACATTTGTATTTCCTTACTGAGAGGGCCTAGAATCAACAACACCCCAACAGAAAAAAGCACACTGAATGCCCAGATCTTGGTTTCTAATACCAACCTCCACTGAAAGGAACCATGGCTCCTTGGAGAAATGGCTGATTCTAGGACTGAGTCTGGAAATACATTACATGGGCCTGGAGTATGTTGTAGTACCAGAAAGTAAGTAAGTGCTCAAGAAACCTCCACAGTGACAGGAGTATATCAAATGGAAACAGAGCCAACTGAAAGAGCTTCGAATGCACAAATAGAAAAATTTGAATAAAATAAATAATAATGGAATATAGTCCAAAATATTAAGCAAATGAATCCTTACTATTATAAATAAGTGATTGAATAAATAACTTGGAGAAAATAGAGAAATCTCTAATGAAGAACAATTCCAAATAGTCTTTAGATACTTTACTCGCAAGGAAGTAGAGAATAACTTCCTTATTCTTAAGTGTCAGCTATGCAGTGACTTCCTTCCAAAGAACACATTATGAAAAGGATGAAAAAAGTGTAACTTCAGTGGAAAAAATTGATAAATAATGCCTCAGTCAAGTGATCAAGGTGAACATCAGTGGTCATGAGTCATACTGATGGCATATACCTTTGATATGAATGTGGTAAGAAAGACATTTTACCTCTAGTAAAATTTCCCTCAAGCCTCAGTCTAATTATGAGAAAAACATCAAACAAATCCCAGTTGAGCAACAATCTACAAACACCTGGCCAGTACTCCTCAAAACTGTCAGGATCACCAAATAGAAAGTCTAAGAAACCATCACAGCCAAGAGGGGCCCAAGGAGACACAATGATGAAATGTAACACTGTATCCTGGATGTGACATTGGATAAAAACTCAGTAGATCCAGATAATACATATACTTAAGATAACAATATAAACATAAACTGGGGAGAGATTACGGGGTGTACATTCTAAAATCTGACCAGGTATTTTCCTATTAAGGAAACTTTAAAGCCTTTAAAGCCTGTGGACCATCACCATACACCTCATTTTATGGGTTCAGCATATAAAACAGGTGAGGTTTATGGCTCCACAGAGCTTCAGATATCAGTCACTCTTTTTTCAAGCTCAAAAAGCAGCAATAACAATTGCCATTCTCCTAGGCTAAGTGTTAAAAAAATCTGCCTGCATTGCAAGAGACCTGGGTTCAATCCCTGGGTCAGGAAGATTCCCTGGAGAAGGGAATGGCTACTCATTCCAGTATTCTTGCCTGGGGATCCCATGGACAGAGGAGCCTGGTGGGCTGCAGTCCATGGGGTTGCAAAGAGTCAGACACGACTGAGTGACTAACACTACTACTACTCCTACTACTATTACTACTATTACTAGGCTAAGTGTTTAGGGAAGTTTGAATATCTTGAGGGTGATGGATCTCAAATTCCCTTTCCTTCTCTTTCTCGCACCATGCACACAAATTGCTTGAGTCAGTCTGGGAGAGCCTAACTGAGATGATGACGGTAGGTTTCTCCACTCTGTTTTGTTTTGTTTTACAGCAGGGCAGAACAAATAGAACTGTTTCACAACTTCCATGGTGTATTTCATGCATTGTCATATTTTTCATTTTAAAAGATTTTTTCCCTTCCCTGGGATATCAGGAGCTTATGCTGAGACTGCAGGGATGGTCCGGGCATGTGCTCACATGTGAAGGAGAAATGGCCTGCTTATACTCCACCTGGGCTTTTAAGTCATCTCTGACATTTCTGGTCTATTCTCCATGTCTAATTGGTCTTATTGATACCCACTCCAAAATTTCTCCAGAACTTATTCTTCCCCCATCACCATTCCTGCTGTCTTAATTCAGGCCTTTGCTCTTTTGCCTAGTTTTGCCATCAAAACTAACAGTTTAATGGTCTTCCAGTCTCCAGCATACCCTTCCCCTGAATCCATCCTCCACACTACCATACATTCTCTAAAACACCAACCTGATCACATCATTCCTCTGCTTCTAAATCATTTGGTAACTGCTTGGTTACAAGGTAAGGTCTAAAAGCTCTCCCAACCTATCTCCTGCTCCAACTGTCACCATCCCCACCCTTGGGTCTCATGCCCGAGACTCACAGCCTCTGTTTATTGAGCAGAAAAGGGTCTCTCATTCTGCTGCTTCCTTTACCTGTGCTGCACTCTCTGCCAGGAATATCTCTTCATTCTATAGTTAGGGAGTAGCAGCAAGGCAGGCTAGGTAGAAAGATGAGGAAGTGAGAGGAAGAAGGGTATCGAAGAACATTACACAGTTCATATCTGGGTGTTCCATAAAATACTGAATGCATGCATGACTGAATTGCTGACAAGGAGTTCCAGGCTGCGGAGGCAGACAAGTGAGAACAGATGGACTACAAGAATAGCTCTGAATTTTTTCCTGTTACTCAAACCCTTTTTCTATTTGCCTCCTCCTCCCCTTCATTCAGATCTCTGTGTTTATGTTTCTTGTAATTTACAGACTACTATAACACTACCTCAGATGCATTTAACCATGCCATGCATAATTTATTTATTCATTCCTCATAAATCAGCCCCTCCAGCCATCTGGAAAATAAGAACCACTTCTACCGCCTTTCAAGTTCCTTTTAAATAATCTTTTTAGTACGTGCTATTGTGCCTGGTACAAAATGTAATATTTTATGCACAGTTTCACTACCAAATATCAAGGACTTTATGACCTTTCTTTCCTATTGCTGTTGTCGTGATCATTAGGAAATCCTGTGTGAAAATGTTAAAGTAAGAACTAAAAAGCAAAGCAAGAAAATTATATCATTTCAGAGTATTTTAAGTGGACTGATTTTTGTGCATGGTTCATGGAAAACAGCTTCATTATTATATGGCCAGACTCTGGAAACCAGAAGTTTTAATTCTCCTGTAAAGGACAGTGAAAAGTGAAGGACTACTCATGTGAAACCATATTCTACAATCGTAAGCAATGTCAAAATCTTGCCTGCCTCAGTTTCCTAGTTTATTAAATAAGAATAATGGATATTTACCCTATCACCTACCGAGAGCAATATGAACACACAAAAAGTACTTTGGTTATACAGATGCCATATGAAAACTATCATATGTGAAATGAATCACCAAGCCAGGTCTGATGCATGATACAGGGTGCTCAGGGCTGGAGCACCGGGATGACCCAGAGGGATGGAATCAGGAGGGAGGTGGGATGGGGGTTATGGAAGGGGAACACATGTATACCCATGGCAGATTCATGTCAATGGGCAAAACCAATACAATAATGTAAAGAAAAATAAATAAATAAAAGCAATGATGATACTACTCTGGTTTAGCCAGAAGGCTTAAGTAGAGGTAGCCAATTTAAGTTAACAGATACCCTAACCGACCACTTCAGTAGAGCCAGTAATTGGCATAACTGATTCATTATGGTTATAACTACACATAAATGGACATGATACACAAATGTCCCTTTTATATTAGTAGGTAAATAGAAAAACCCACCAAATAATAAGCTATGAGTACCTCTCTCTTACAAACTTTAAATTCAGAGGCTCTCTTCTACTGTCACTGCCCTGAGGCAATTTTACCAGGCGAATTTCTTGTTATCTTTTTTAAAAAAAATTATTTATTCATTCATTTATTTTTGGCTTTGCAGAGTCTTCATTGCTGCGCAGGCTCTTGTCTAGTTGTGGCGAGTAGAGGTTACTCTCTAGTTGCAGCGCATGGGCTTCTCGTTACAGTGATTTCTCTTGTTGCAGAGAATGGGCTGTAGGGCACGTAGGCTCAGTAGTTGTGGCTCCCAGGCTCTAGAGCACAGACTCAATAGTTGTGGTGCAGAGGCTTAGCTGCTCCATGTCATGTGGAATCTTTCCGGATCAGGGATCAAACCTGTGTCTCCTGCACTGGCAGGCAGATTCTTTACCACTGAGCTACCAGGAAAGTCCCTTGTTATCCTTTTGAATCCATGTTTTTCATACTGGTATATTCATCCCAAGTTGTTCACCTCCCCTCAGAGAAGCCTTCCCTGACCTTTCCAACTACAGTATTATCCTTGGTTATCATCAATTGTTATAATTAACTAGAGAATCTGTTTGTTTATTTATCCAACTAGATCTAAATTTCAGATCAGCTTGGATCTTATCTATGTTAATCTGGCCACTGTATTGCTAGTGCCTACAGCAGTACCTGGTTCATAGCAGGTACTTGATGAGTATGTGAAGGACTCTGTCCTCACAGGAACAATAAGGTTCATTCAAACTTCTCAGCATGACATTCAAGACCCAAATTTACTTATTTAGGCTTATATCTTCCATTTTACACCTCTATATATTATGTTTGCTGCTCTGTAAAAGCTTACTTTCTGCCTTGAATGTTCTTCCTCCTACCAAGCAATTTATCTTCCAAGGCCCTTCTCAAATACACATTTTCTGTGAAATTTTTTCCAGTCCTACACACACACACACACACACACACACACACACACACACACACACACAATGTGTCCTCTGCTAAGTTCTTATAAGTGCTATAATACAGGGTTATAATAGACATAAAATAATGATGATGATGATAGTTAACATCTTATTGAGCATTAACTTGATGCCAGGTACATAAGCATTTTATATGTTATTATCTCATTTAATCCTGAAAACAAATCTAAGAGATAGAAACTGTCGTAAATAGTTATGTTTCTGTTAGGCTAGCTAGAATCAACTTCATGAAGGCAGGTATGGTGCCTTAAAGCCTTGCTAATTCCCAGAACCTAGAAAAATGTCTGCAATGTCATATGCCCTTAACACGAATTTGCTAAATAATGAATTCTGATAGTTTCTTGCCCCCTGGCTTCACTTTGAGAATGGCAATCCCAGTAACTTACAGAAACAGACAACAGTTTTAAGTACATAAATTTAATCTTAAAGTGATACAGTCCTTTCTAATTATAACAAGAAACTCAGCAGATACAGAAGGGTTATATACCTAGCTATATACAAAGTTTAAAATACTTGAAGATTAAAAAAACAAAGCGAACAAAGGCAAACCAGGAAGAGAAAAAATATATTTTCAACCCACATTAGACAAAAGATTAATAATATAAAGTGAAAGTCGCTCAATTGTGTCCAACTCTTTGTGACCCCATGGACTTAGTCCATGGAATTTTCCAGGCCAGAATACTGAAGTGGGTAGCCTTTCCCTTCTCCAGGGGATCGTCCCAACCCAGGGATTGAACCCAGGTCTCCCACATTGCAGGCGGATTCTTTACCAGCTAAGACACAAGGGAATATCAAGAATACTGGAGTGGGTAGCTTATCCCTTCTCCAGTGGATCTTCCCAACCCAGGAATCAAACTGTGGTCTCCTGCATTGCAAGCAGATTCTTTACCAACTGAGCTATAAAGGGATAGCCCATTAGAAAAACAGGAACATTGTATGAACAGGAAACTTTCAGAAAAAGAATTTTTTTTGGCCATGTCATGGGGCTTGTGGGATCTTAGTTCCTCAACCAGGGACTGAACCCAGGCGCCTGACAGTGAGAATGTGAAGTCTGAACCACTGGACCACCAAGGAATTCCCCAGATAAAGAAATTTAAATGGTTAATAAACATGAAAATATGCTCAAGCTCATTAATTTTAAAAAGTGAAAATTAAAATAATCGGGATAAATTTATTTCATCATATTGTAAAGATGAAAAAATAATTATAATATTTAGCACCAGTAAAGTGGTAGGGAAATACACACTCTTACACACTCATGCTACAAAAATGCTGTCATACATTTAAAAGATACACACACACATACACACAAATAGCAAAATATTGTAATCAACTGAAATGTGCATCAATAGAAGCTTAGTTAAATAAACTATGCTACAGCTAGCCCATGAAATTATATGTAGCCAATGAAAAGAATGACATTACTGGATAACCAAGCAATATAAGTGGAATTCTCCTTTCATAAATATATGCCAGATAATAAAAAAAACAATTATAAAAGGGGGAAAGGATTTGAACAGACATTTCATCAAAGAGGATATAAATTTGGCAAATACGCACATGAAATGATGTTCCAAATCACAAGCCATTAGGAAAATGAAATTAAGCCATCGTGAGATAACACTACATAGCTGTTAGAATGGTTAAAGTAAAAATTACTGAAAATACCAAGAACTGTGGAGAATGCAGGACAAGTGGAACTACCTACCAAATGTGGCTAGCTCAGATGCAAAACGGTACAGCCACTCTGGAAAATGGTTCAGCAGCTTCTTATAAAGTTCAGCACACATTTATCACACTATCCAGTGATTTCACTCTGGGGTATACTATTCAGCAAGGAATGAACAACTTGGGTGAATCTCCAAAGCATTAAGCTGAGTAAATGAAGTCAGTCTCAGAAGTGGACATACTGGTCTTCCTTGGTGGTCCAGTGGTTAAGAATCTGCCTGCAAACGCAGGAGACAGGGGTTTGATGCCTGGTCTAGGAAGATCCCACAGGCTGCAGAGCAACTAAGTCTGTGCACCACAACTACTGAGCCTGCACTCTAGAGACCAAGAGTTGCAACTACTGAAGCCTGCATGCTCTAGGGCCCATGTGCCACAACAAGGGAAACCACCACAATGAGAAGCCCATGCACTGCAACGAAGAGTAGCCCCCACTTGCCACAACTAGAGAAAGCCCACATGCATCAATGAAGACCCAGCACAGTCAAAACTGCAAAATAAAAACCTGACATACTATGTGACTCCATGTATATGACATTCTCGAACAGGAAAAACTATGGGCCAGAGAACAAATCAGTGATTACCAGGGGTTGGAGGCAGGGGAGGTCTGAGTGGAAAGGGTAATAAGAAGGAATTCTTTGGAAGTGTTAACTATTCTATATCCTGTTGGTGGGAGAAGTTACAAGTAATCTAAGCACGTGTTAAAACTCACAGGATTGGGTACAAGCAGATAAATTAATGTTATTGTATATACATTCGAAATAATTTTGAAAAAGATAAATTATCATCAGAGTAATAATACCTTCTATTTCTCCATCTAAAGGAGGAACATCATCTCTCATGGAGAAATCCATGGCTGTCCCCGGTATGTCCATCAAGTCTTCATCACTGGAGCTACTTTGGAAGCTATTGAAACTCCCCTGGTGAAAGCCTCTGTGATCCATGGCTCCTGCACAAAAAGAAAAACAGGTGGTTTATTACAATCAGTTCAAAACCCCTTACTACTTATTCTGTTTTTATTGTGGTAAATATACATAACAAAAGTTACCACTTAAACAACTTTAAACTGACAATTCAATAGCATTCACCACATTTACAATGAGACACAATCATCATCACTTATTTCCAGAAATTTTTCATTATCTGACACAGAAACTCACTATGCAATAAACGTAACTTCCCTTCTCCCTCTTACCCCAGCTCCTTATAACTTCTATCTTTTTTCTGTCTGTGGATTTGCTAATTCTGGATATTTCATATAAATGTAACCCTATAGTATGTGTCCCCTTGTGTCTGGCTTCTTTCACTTTTCATATTTTTTTCAAGGCTCAACCATGCTGTAATATCTATCAGTCTACATTTCTTTTCAGGACTAAATAATATCCATTGTATGGATATACCACATTTTATTGATTCATTTATTAGTTGCTGGACATTTGGGTAGTCTTCACCTTTTGGGTTACCATTTATTCATATGTCTTATTTTATGTTATTATTTAAATAATATAGACATACAAACTACTTAACATATTCAGTTACCCTCCAGAGAGAATGCACTGCTACCCTTACCATGTAACACAAGAGACAATTCTCCACATGGACATCACCAGATGGACAATACCAAAATCAGACTGATTATATTCTTTGCAGTCAAAGATGGAGAACTTCTATACAGTCAGCAAAAACAAGACCTGGGGCTGACTGTGGCTCAGATCATGAACTCCTTATTGCAAAATTCAGGCGCAAATTGAAGAAAGTAGGGAAAACACTAGGCCATTCAGATACAACTTAAATCAAATCCCTTAGGATTATACAGTGGAGGTGATGAATAGATTAAAGGGATTAGATCTGATAAGAGTAGTAGAGGAACTATGGACAAAGATTTGTAACATTGTACAGGAGGTAGTGACCAAAACCTACTCAAAGCAAAAGAAATGCAAGAAAGCAATGTAGTTCCAAGAAGGCACAATAAAGGACAAAAACAGTAAGGGCTTAACAGAAGCAGAAGAGATTAAGGAGAGGCGGCCAGAATACACAGAAAAATTGTACCAAAAAGGTCTTAATGATCCAGATAACCATGATGGTGTTATCTAACCATTCACCTAGAGCCAGACATCCTAGAGTGTGAAGTCAAGCAGGCCTTAGGAAGCATCACTACAAACAAAACTAGTGAAGGTGATAGAATTCCAGCTGAACTATTTTCAAATCCTAGAATATGATGCTATAAAAAGTGCTGCACTGAATATGCTAGCAAATTTGGAAAATTCAGCAGTGGCCACAGGACTGGAAAAGGTCAGTTTTCATTCCAATCTCAAAGAAAGGCAATGCCAAAGAATGTTCAAATTACAGTACAATTACACTCTTTTCATATGCTAGCAAGGTTATCCTCAAAATCTTTCAAGCGAGGCTTCAGTATTACATGAACCAAGAACTTCAAGATGTACAAGCTGGATTTAGAAAAGGCAGAGGAACCAGAGATCAAATTGCCAACATCCGCTGGATCAGAGAAAAAGCAAGGGAATTCCAGAAAAACATCTACTTCTGCTTCACTGACTATGCTAAAGCCTTTGACTGGGTGGATCACAACAAACTGTGGAAAATTCTTAAAGAGATGGGAATACCAGAACACCTTACCTGCCTCCTGAGAAACTTGTATGCAGGTCAAGAAGCAATAGTTAGAACCTAACATAGAAAAGGGAACTGGCTGAAAACTGTGAAAGGAGTATGTCAAGGCTGTATATTGTCACCCTGCTTATTTAACTTATACACAGAGTACATCATGCAAAATGCCAGGCTGGATGAAGTACAAGCTGGAATCCAGATTACCAGGATAAATATCAACAACCTCAGATATGGAGATCATGACATTCTAATGGTAGAAAGTGAAGAGGAACTAAAGAGCCTCTTGATGAGGGTAAAAGAGGAGAGGGAAAAAGCTGACTTGAAACTCAACATTCAAAAAACTAAGATCATGGCTTCTGGCTCCATTACTTCATGGAAAATAGAAGGATAAAAAGTGGAAGCAGTAACAGATTTTATTTTCTTGGGCTCCAAAATTAGTGCAGATGGTGTCTGCAGCCATGAAATTAAAAGACACTTGCTCCGTGGAAGAAAGGCTATGTATGACAAACCTAGACAGCATATTGAAGAGCAGAGACATCACTTTGCCAACAAAGGTCTGTCTAGTCAAAGCTATGGTTTTTCCAGTAGTCACTTACGGATGTGAGAGTTGGACTATAAAGAAAGCTGAGCATCCAACAGTTGATGCTTTCGAATTATGGTGCTGGAGAAGACTCTTGAGAGTCCCTTGGACAGCAAAGAGATCAAACCAGTGACTCCTAAAGGAAATCAACCCTGAATATTCATTAGAAGGACTGATGCTGCAGCTCCAATATTATGTCCACCTGATGCAAAGAACTGAGTCACTGGAAAAGACGCTGATGCTGGGGAAGACTGAAGGCAGAAGGGAGAAGGGATCAGCAGAGGATGAGATGGTTGGATGGCATCACCGACTCAATGGACATGAATTTGAGCAAACTCTGGGAGATAATATAGGATGGAGGAGCCTGGCGTGCGGCCATCCATGGGTTACAAAGAGTTGGACACAACTTAGCGACTGAACAACAACATCAAGGACACATAGGAAACTGAATCTCTCAGTTTTCCCTTCTGTCATTCAGGAAGAACTGTCTTTACTCTTTATTTAAGAAAAAACAGTCTCTGTACTTTGCTCTGGATCTGACTGAGATAACAGATTTTCATGCCTTACTCTGAGTATCCTTATCCTTTAAGGAAACCTACCATCTCTAGCTCTCATCTCTATCTTAAGCTCTAGAAACTAAATTCCCAAGAACTCCCTATTACACTTCTTTTGCTGTTTCAAACCCAAAAGGATGAAGATCAGAAACAAGCAGAAATAACCTTAACCTAAATACAAATAATAACCTCCAAACAAGGCATGTTCCCTGCCCTCACCCCTCACATCAACTTTCCCTTTCAAATGTAGATGGCATCAGAGTCAATATCTGCACTTAATATTTGTCTAACTCTGGGATTTACTATGTACAACAAACCTATAAAAGTACTCAATCTTAACAGTAAGTATTTCAGGTTTCTAGAAATCTTAACAGAAAATGAGCACCATTTTAGCTGATGAGAAGAACTCGAGAGATTTTCTTTCTGTTTAAATTCATCCAACACCCATGAATTCCAGTGACTAGCACCGAAAAGCAGGCAAAAAAATTTGCAAAACGATGCAGAATCCTTTCCCTCTCTCTTCACTGGTTACATATTTCATCCAGGAAATGATTTAAAATACACAGTTCCAGCAATTCTACACTAGCCACACAAATCATAGGAAGAAAAAGTATGGGGAGTCCAAAAATAATTTATATTTGGCTTTGGAATATGTCCTGTAGTCATATTTTCAGAGGGTGTACCTATTGTTCTGGGAATTCATTAAAACAAAATAATGACACTACAAGATGAAGACTCAACAAAGGAGAAGCTGGAAAACTTTTCCATTTCCCCATAGGGGCCTTACAAACTCCTTCCTGTAACCCACTGACACAGAACAATCTGGCTAAATTGAGCTGCCTCATTTCAAACATTTCCTGCAGCAGTTATCTGGTTCAGTGTTTGGGTTATAAAGTGCTTCCTTAATAAGCATATAGAAATAAAGTATCAACAAAAGAAAACTATAAGAAGCAAGCAGATCAAGCAAAACAAATGCAACAGATTGGGAGTTCAACAGAGAAAATAACCATAATCAGTAAAACTCAAAGTGATATCTTGCCTGTGGATAATACACTATGGTAGTCTTTGGTTTTATTTTGCAGATATAAAAAAAAGTTCCATAGGAAAAGTTAAGGCAGCAGAATACAGAGGAAATAATGTAAAGTTCCTACAGTTGAGATTTGATCCTACATTTAGTTGAACTCCAAGCCTATTGCTCTCTCCATAATACATTGGAGCTTCACTATGAGATGCAGTCCAGAGAATGGCACATCTGGAATAAATCAAATCTCTAGATGGTCACACGCGTGAGGTCAGCCAGAATTTAGGGTAGACCAGGAACAAAGGGGATTTGTTTTATTATCCTAACTAGTGGATTACTATAGGGCTTGTCACACAGTGGAGGGCTATAGGGGAGGGTAAACAAGCAAAAATGTTGTTTGGTTGATATCTGCATTACATAGCTGACACTTTCAGTCCCTTTCATCACCTTCTTGCTTAAAATCATAAGCTGGTTCCCATTGCCTCTGGGTCAAGTTTACATTTTTTTTTAGCATGGCATTCAGAGCCCTACCAAAGCTAGATTCCATCTTCACTGACAGACTTATCTCTTGCCACAGATTTGTTATACTCTACATAGGCCCTGTACTTCTACACTTCCATGCCTTTGCTCATCAGGTCCAGATAGTGTAGCTGAAATCCCATCCAGCTGCCATCCTCTTTTCAGCCTGGTGAAATCCCCTTCAATCCATCTAGGGCCAGCTCAAACAGGCTTTTCCCTCAAAGCCCCCTTTGTTCAGACATCTATGCTGATTGCATAATCTCTTCCACTCGAGTCTTGTGACTACACCATGTCCTTCTCACTTCTGTTGTCTCAACAACTCTAGTGTTGTTCCCTAGAAGGTATTCAATAAATGCTTATTGAGGAGGATTATAGTTGGGGAGGAAGGGTATTAGCCAATCAACATATTTATATAGCCAACACTCAATAAATCTATGCCTTCAACTATGAGGGAAGAGGATTAAGGATACAAAAAGCATTTGTTACCCTGTCACTGCTCTCAAGGAATTTGTGATCTAGTTGGGGAGTAATAGCTCAATTGGTAAAGAATCTGCCTGCAATGCAGGAGACCCCGGTTCGATTCCACTGGATAAGGGATAGGCTACCCACTCCAGTATTTGTGGGCTTCCCTTGTGGCTCAGCTGGTAGAGAATCCGCCTGCAATGCAGGAGATGCAGGTTCAATCCCTGGGTTGGGAAGATCCCCTGGAGAAGGAAATGGCAACCCATTCCAGTATTCTTGCCTGGGAAATCCCATGGAGAGGAGCCTGGCAGGCTACAGTCCATGGGGTTGCAAGAGTCAGACATGACTTGGCAACTAAACAACAACAAAGGACAGGGTAACTGTCCGTGACCAAATGGATGGAGATAGATCATGAAGTGTCTGGGAAGCCAAAATGGAGTCTCCATAGTTTTTGAGGTGCAATATGAAAAAAAAAATTTAGGAGGTAAGTGTGGTGGCAGCAATGGACTGGAAAAGAGAGAATGAAAGGACTAGGAAGGCGGTTTGCTACTTCCAGCTTCAATGTAGGTGATTTGGGATAGAGGAGGAAGGCTTGAAGGAAAGGAGGAAGAGAAAATATTCCCAACAGCTGCACTGAAAGAGCCAGGTAGGGATGGGTGAGATGGTGCTAATTGGTGGTATGGCTAACAGCATCTTTCTTAAAAATTGAAATATAGTTGATGTACCATGTTGTGCCACTCTGCTGTGCAGCAAAGTGATTCAGTTATACACACATATATATATATATTCTTTTAAAATATTCCTTTCCATTATGGTTTATCCTAGGACATGCTATACAGTAGGACCTTGCTGTTTATCCATTCTAAATGTAATAGTTTGCATCTACCAACCAACTCCTAGTCCATCCCTCTCCCTCTCCCCATCCCCCTTGGCATACACAAGTCCATTCTCTATGTCTATGAGTTTGTTTCTGTTTTGCATATAGGTTCATTGTGTCACACTTTCGATTCCACATATAAATGATATCATATGGTATTTGTCTTTCTCTTTCTGACTTACTTCACTTAGTACAATAATGTCTAGTTGTATTCATGTTGCTGCAAATGGCATTATTTTATTCTTTGTATGGCTGTAGTATTCCATTATATACACACAAACACACACATGCACAACATCTTCTTTATCCATTCATGTGTTGATGGACATTTAGGTTCTTTCCATGTTTTGGCTATTGTGAACAGTGCTGCTATGAACATGGGGGTGCATACGTATCTTTCTGAATTATAGTACTGACCGGGTATATTCCAGGGATTGCTGGATCACATGGTAATTCTTTTATTTTTCTAAGGAGCCTCCCTCATACTGGTCCTCCATAGTGGCTGTACCAGTTTGCATTACCACCAACAAGGATAGGAGGGTTCCCTTTTCTCCATAACCTCTCCAGCATTTATTGCTTGTAGACTTTTTAATGATGGCCATTCTGACTTGTGTGAGGTGGTACCACATTCTGGTGTACTAGCATCTTGCTTAACTAATGATAGTGACACATGTTGGTATGAATAAATTAATATTTCCATCTCAACTAGCCCATATGGCAAAACAAGTATATAAACCAATGAGTAGTATGATACATATGGCCCTTCATATAAAAATATAAAATATACCACATACTCCAATGCTAACAAACACGAAGAAACAATGAAATGTTCTATTTCTTATTTTTGCTCAAGAACAAAAACTGTTTACCTGCACGTGGCATTCTGTGTAAGTAATATATGCCAGGTACCACAAATGTGGGAAAGGGAGGATACAAGAGGAACAAAGAGTTTAAATGGGGTACTATACTATTTACCAAGATATAAGTATTGTCTTGGGGCTTCTCTGATAGCTCAGCTGGTAAAGAATCTGCCTGCAATGCAGGAGACCCTGGCTTGATTCCTGGGTTGGAAAGATCCCCTCGAGAAGGGATAGGCTACCCACTCCAATATTCTTGGGCTTCCCTAGTGGCTCAGATGGTAAGGAATCCCCCTGCAATGTGGGAGACCTGGGTTTGATCCCTGGGTTGGGAAAATCCTCTGGAGGAGGGCATGGCAACCCACTCCAGTATTCTTGCCTGGAGAATCCCCATGGACAAAGGAGCCTGGTGGGTTACAGTCCATGAAATCCCAAAGAGTTGGACACAAATAAGCAACTAAGCATAGCACAGCACAAGTATTGTCTTATCATTAATAGAAAGAACATTAACTCATCCCTAAGAATAACCTTGAAGGTGGTTAAGAACTAGAACATACATAAAATCACCCCTTTTCTGCCTACTATATTTTAAACTATTTGAGGACAAAGTGACTTAAATCTTTGTTACTAAGTGCTTGACTCAAGGATAAAACTCAGTAAATAATCTAGTTTGTATTTCAATTCCTATTTTAGTTACTTTATTTTGAGAGGCAGAAATGAAATGCAAATCTTGGATAGCAGTTTCTGAGGTGCCTGCCTTATTTATTTTTTGTTGATGTTGTTGACATCTATTTATTTTCAGCTTTTACAGTTAGTCTATTATTTAGGACAATGGGTAGCATTTGCAGGAGAGAACGTCAGAGTAAAAGTGGCAGATGAAAGGACATAAAGTTAGTGTAGGAAAAGAAAAAGTAAGAATAAAAATATCACTTTATTAGAAAGTCAAGAATTATTTTCAAGTGTTCAGAGGACAGTAGAGACTTAAATACATTGTCAAGGTTAAAAAGTAAACAATAGAAAACTATTATATAAATAAAAATAGAGGATGATAGAAGAAACACATGTATATCATATGAAGGAATAAACAGTTACTGTCTAAACTTGATTAAACAAGAAGCACAGATATTTTCTAGCATTATGTTAGTTGAGGTGCCTTATTTCAGAGGTTTGGGCCAATCCTTAACCCAAGGCACCTTCTCTACCTGTAAAAATTTCAAGTTAAAGTCCCAGGAGGAAATAACAGTGCTTCTTCTCACAGTGTGGTCTTTATATGGGAGTCATCCTCATAGATGAGCAGGTGTTAACAGAAAAGACAGGACTTAGAACAGGCAGTACAAAAACAGCAGTCCTCAAACCTTTGGTCTCAGGATCCCTTTAATGTTCAAAATTATTGAGGGACCTAAAGAACTTTTATTTATTAGGATTCTATTAACATCTACAGATATTTACTGAATTAGAAATCAAACCCAGAATATTTAAAATAAATACTTATTAATGTACTTAAATATAACAAACTTATCCCATTATATGTTAACATTAACTTTGGGGGGAAACTATATTAAAAAAAACTTAGTGAGAAGCATTTTGAAAATCCTTTCAATTTTTTATTTACCAATTTATTTATTTCTTATATTTCTGGTTGCACCACATGGCTTGCAGGATCTTAGTTTCCTGACCCAGGCCCCCTGTAGTGGAATCGCAGTGTCCTAACCACTGAACCACCAAGGAATTCCCACAAACCTCTCTTTTTAGTATGATTTATTTATCTGGCTGCACCAGGTCTTAGTTGTAACTTGAAGGATATTTTAGTTGTTGCATGTGGGATCCAGTTATCTGACCAGAGATTGAATCTGGGTTCCCTGAATTGGGAGCATGTAGTCTTAGCCACTGAACCACCAGGGAAGTCCTCCATAAATATTTTTAATGTTTGCCTTAAGAGGACACATATCCGATTTGCCATCAGAGCAATGACATGGGAGGGAACCTGTCATACAATTTCTAGAAAACTCCACTGAACATTCTTGATAAAATAAGAATGAGAGGAGGTAAGAGGGTCTTAATATTAACATGAAAATAGTTTTGACTGGCTACCCCTTTGTAGACCTCTTGGGCTCAGGAATCCCAGACCACTCTTTGAGAATTGTTAAAGGAGAGAAACAACACAGAATGTTTTTAAACCATACTTGGGCAACACTCGTGACTGCTAAGAAGGAAGAAAAAGACAAAACAGTCAGATGAGACCATGCTGATAGACGAAGGAAGTGGAAGTGAAGTGAACAACAAACTAGTACTTCCGATAAATACTTTTCCAAGGGACAAATAGCTTTGATATATAAAGAGATTGTTCAAATTCTTACAATTGAATCCCAACAGAAGAAAGGGCATAAGATATTGGTAAGTAGATAATTTATTAAAGGGGCTTTAAAAACTTGAGAATTAACATGCTACCTTCCATTAGCAATTCTCAAAGATTCTGTTTGTTATTTTTGTCTGGCTGTGCCATGAGACTTAAGACTTCCCTGTAGCTCAGACAGAAAAGACTCTGTCTGCAATGCAGGAGACCTGGGTTCAGTCCCTGGGTCAGGAAGATCCTCTGGAAAAGGGCATGGCAACCCACTCCAGTATTCTTGCCTGGAGAATCCCATGGACTGAGCGACTAATACCACCACCATGAGGCTTGGGAACTTAGTTCCCCAACCAGGGATAGAAGCTGTGCTCCCTGCAGTGAGATTGCAAAGTCCTAACCACTGAACCACCAGGGAATTCCCACAGAGATTCTTCAAATACCATAGAACCCTGTTAGAGGAAGACTTTCGAGAGAGTGATAAACAAGATAGCCAGAGAAGCACCCTGAAGTTCAAGGACAAGAGCCTGTCACTTGTCCTTGAGACACCAGTCAAAATTTATAGATCACTCTCACATTGGAATATATGCATAAAACACCAAATAAACTTTAAGAAACTGAATATAGCATTACACTGAAAGGTTTGCCTACTATAAATAAGGAGAGTTTATTCTAAGTACACAAGATTGATACCACAAGGGATCTATCAACATCATTTATTAGATTAATAGATTAAAAAAAGGCCATAATCATCTCAACAGATGTCAAGAGTGTATTTTTTAAAAAATATAGTTATTCCAGATTGAAATATTTTTAAAAATATTCCAGGAGGAAAATTTGTTTCTTAACATGATACAGAATGTTTAAATTAAAACCAAGAAGCAGAATCTCATTCCCCTTATTACAGGAAGACAATGATGTCTCCTGCTACCTAGTATACTTAACATGGTAAAATAAAACTTTAAGAGTAAAAAGTGAAGGATGTATATAGGAAAGGAATACATATCCAATTTTAATGTTTGGATTGCATAAATGGAAATTTATACAACTCTAAGAATATTAGCTAAAAATAACTAAAAGTAACAAATGAATTCAGAAATTATAAGGTAAACAAAACAACTGCATTCCCATGAACTATCACAGAACTAGAAAATACAATAATTTATTTATGATATAGACATAATCTTGAAACACAACCTGCTGCATGCTCACTCGCTTCTGTTGTGTCCGACTCTTTGCAACCCTATGGACTATAGCCCGCCAGGCTTCTCTGTCCAAGGGATTCTCTAGGCAGGAATACTGGAGTGGGTAGCCACACCCTTTTCCAGGATGTTCCCTACCCAGGGATTGAACTCCAGGTCTCCTGCATCTTCTGAATCATAGGCAGATTCTTTACCACTGAAATCTATTTGTGATATAGATACAATCTTTAAACAAAATACTACCTTAAATTTATAAAATCTAAGTATGAGGGGAAAAAGAATGACATAAATTGACATGCATCATGTTCTTAGATACAAAGTTTAAATACAGTAAGAATGAAACAGACACTAATATGAATTCTGAATTGTATTACAACTATATATAAATCTATATTCCCCATGGCATTCTTTAGAAAACTTGAGAGACTGATAGTGAACTTCACATGGAAGAATAAGTAGGCATGGTTACTAGTATATATATTTTTCTTAAAAGTAAATACAGCAAATAACCCATCAGCGTTTAATCTTGTACAAAGAAACAATCACCAAAACCTTACAGCACTGGATTAAGAATAGAGATTCTACCAATGGATATATTCTGTTTTTAAAACTTAATAATTGATAAATCAGAAGCAATGCAAAGCAAGCAAAAGCAAATATAAGGAAAGATTCAATCACTTTTTAGTAAACAGTTGAGGGATTGCTAGATATCAAAATGGAAAACAATATACAATTATAACATATACCACACTGCAGTAAGTTACAAGTGAAAATTTTTAGAGTTGATGGTGTTTACCCAAATGATCTGAAAATTTACATCCACACCAAAACCTGCACACAGATGCTTATAGCAGCTTTATACATAATTGCTAAAACTGGGGAAAACCAAGATGTTCTTCAGTAGGTGAAAGGATAGACAAACCACAGTAATGGCAAAATGGGATATTATTAACTTTAAGATGGGATATTATTCAGTGAAAAAATAAATGAGCTATCAAGTCACCAAAAGATATGGAGGAATTCTAAAAGAACTATAAGAAGCCATTTGGACATGGCTACATACTGTATGATTCCAACTATATGAAATTCTGGAAAAGGCAAAACTATGGAGACAGTAAAATGACCAGTGGCTATCAGAGGTGTGGGAAGAGGGAGCAATGAATAGGCAGAGCACAGAGGATTTTTAGGACAGTGAAGATATTCTGTATGACACCCTAATCATGGATACATGCCATGGTACATTGGTTCAAACTCATGGAATATGAAACACAAAGAAGGAACCCTAAGGTAAATTCTGGACTTTGGGAAAAGTGAAAGTCATTTAGTCATGTCTGACTCTTTGTGACCCCATGGACTATATAGTCTTCATGGATTATACAGTCCATGGAATTCTCCAGGCCAGAATACTGGAGTAGGTAGCCTTTCCCTTCTTCAAGGGATCTTCCCAACCCAGGGATTGAACTCAGGTCTCCTGCGTTGCAGGCAGATTCTTTACCAACTGAGCTATCAGGGAAATTATGAGCACAATTCTGGACTTTAGTTAAGAATAATGTATCAATATTGGCCCATCAAGTATAACAAGTGTACTATATTAACTGCAAGATATTAGTAATAGAGGAAACTGAGGTGGGGAAAGTATATGGGAACTCTCTGTACTTTCTGCTCAGTTTTTCTGTAAACCTGAAACCACTTTAAAAAAAAAGATCTATTAAGTTTAAAAAAAAAAAAATCAAAGGAGACTAAATGGGCAGTTTATGCATAAGGAAACTTTTACTCTTAAAACTCATCCTATGGAACACAGAAATCTCTATTAAAGTTATTTAAACCAATTCTCCAAGTTCACAGTACATCAGAATCCCCTGGAGGGTTCATTAAAACACAGACTGCTAGGCCCCCTACCTGACCTCACCCCCGACTTTTGATTCCTTTAAGTCTGAGGTAGGACCGGACCATTAGATTTCCTAACAAGGTCCCAGGGAATGCTGATGCTGCTGGCCCTGTGTATCAAGAAAAATATAAAGTCTGAGAAAAAGAAGAGCAAGGCTAAGGAGTCACCAAAAATGGGGCTATAGGGCACACAAAAATTAGAAGGCACATATAAGATATGTTGAGCCTTTTTTGCAGAGTATATTAGACGAGATTGGGAGAGAGAACAAGACCCACCTGTTTAAAAACTTGAGCAAGAAGATTGAAAGGTAGTATTTGTCTAGTCTTATCACATCCTTTCTCTCATATTGCTATACTGACCTAAAATCATAAATCTGTAACGGACAAAGGCATTAAGAAAGGCAGGAATGGGAGAAAAAGAAGACGAAGGAGTAGGTGGACATGAAATACATCTCTCTCCATGGATACTCAAAAATACACCTTCAGACACAGAAATGCATGCAGAACACCAGTTTAGAGCAGATAGGAGTAAATGACCAGTGGAAAAGAATATATAGAACCACACAAAACTAGGTAGGATGAAGGAACTAGGGGGAAAAACAGGAGTGTTAGTAGGATTGGACCTGACCTTGGCAGGTAGGGGAACTGAAGCAGGGATCCGATCCCCACAGTGGGGCAACTGTCTGAGTCAGAGGAGAAACATTTAAGGCTGAGAGTGAAACAGCTGATCTGCGGCAGCCTAAATGGAGTGAGAATCAGACAGTCCTTGCCACAGCCATACATATGCTGGGCAGGAACGCGGGTCCCCTGGAAGGTGCAGTGGCTGGGAGCTGGAGTTTAGGGACTGTGGAGCAACCCAGTGGGAGGGCTGCTGTTGACTGCAGAGAGATGGATCAAGGGGATGTGAGGGAGGAGATCATGGTGGGAAATGCCAGTGGAGGAAAGCCAGGCTGCCATGGAAGCAAGGCGATACTGCTGAGTCACGTGTAGGGGGTGGAGCCATCACCACATCCTCTTACTCCCCACAACACAGCACTGGCAGCTGAACGATAGGGAGGCTGGCCCAGCAAATGCCAGAGCACTGAACTACAGAGTAGAACCCCACCCAGGGTGCCCCTTTAAGTGCCTGATGCACTGATCTACAGAGTAGGACCACAGCCAGGGGGGCCACTCTATGTGCCTGATGTGCTGAACAACAGAGAAGGACCCTAGGCAAGGGAGCCCTCTAAGTGTCCAAACGAGGCACTTTGGAGACAAAGACTCGCCAAAGCGGCCTTCTGATCACCAGCTACAAGAGGCTAGAAAAAAGACTCTGATAGGGCCATAACTCTGCACTTAGTGCCAGCAGGGTCCCTGCAAGCTAAGCAGCTGCGCCACCTTCACACTCAACTCTCACTGGGGTAGAGCTGCCACAGGCAAAATAAGTCTTGCATCTATGCGTCCAGGGTCACTTCAGTCATGTCTAACTCTTTGCAAAGCTGTAGACTGTGGCCTGCCAGGCTTCTTTATCAGTGAGTCGGGGGTTCTCCAGGCAAGAATACTGAAGCATATTGCCCAATACTGGTTGCCATACCCTTCTAGAGCACTATATTTCCTGCTGCCCTAGTCGCCAACCCCCATGAGTACCTTCTGCTGCCAGAACCCCTGTGACCAAAGCTAGCTGTACCATCTTCACAACTGGCCCTCACAGGGGCAAACCCAAGTCCTCCAGGGCAGCCTCAGGAGCAAACCCCAGCGGACGACCCACATGTAGAGGTGAAAATAAAATGACAATTGAAACCCAGGGGCAGTGTGCCTAAGGAAGAAGGCCCAAAACCTTCTCACCAGCTGTATGAGCTTCAGATTAAATCCACAGGATCAACTAGGCAGACTCTGTGACTATAAAATATATAAAAGGACACTGAGAGCTCCCACAAAAGAAAACACACTAGTTCTGATAGCTGTGGACGTTGAAGGCAAGAACACACAGGAGTAGGACCAGATTAGATTCTGAGCTGCCCCCTCAGCAGGTTCAGAGATCACACAGTGTTGGAGGGCATCCTAGGGAGGTAAGGTAGACTGTAATTCCCAGCGAGAGAAAGGATTCTGACAGCAGTGACTCAAGAAAAACATTTATTATTCTTATTTTTTCACTCATTCTGCAGATTCTTTTGGATTTTCTACTTTTTTTCCTCCCCCTACCCCCCACTGGTTACTTGTCAATTGTATTGGCACTAACAAATCCAATTAAGCTATTGAGCTTTTTTTTTCTCAGTCACATTTTTTTTTTGTTCTTGTTATAAACCTCTACCTCTATGTTGGGCTTTTGCAGTTCTGTGGATTTTAAAACTAAAAAAAGAGAGGAAAAAGAAAAGTTAATTTTTTGAACCTATTATTATTTTTTCTAAATTTTTTCCTTTGTTTGCTTTTCCTACTGGTCTTTTCCCCTTTCACTTAATCTTTAATGTTTATAAATCTTCTTTATCTACCTCTACTTAACTTTGCATATCTATTATTTCTTTCTCCCCTTTCCTCTCAACATATTTTTTAGTTTTATTTTCATTGCTTTAGTCCCCAATTGGCACCTTGCTTTTATTTTCCGGTTTGTGGAAACTGTTTTCCAATTTGTGCTTTAATTAGTTTTGTTCTGGCAGATATAATTTTTGGTTTCCTTTGTTCACTGGGTCAATCTATTATACTTTATTTTTGTTTGACTGTTTTGATTTTGCTTATGGGTGTATATGTATATGTGTATATTAAGTCACAATTTTTATTGTTGTTATAAACCTCTGCCTCTATGTTGGGCTTTTGCAGTTCTATGGAGTTTTCCTTTTCTTTTTTTCCTTTTTTTCTTTTTCATCTTCTGTTTTTTCCTTTCCTCTTTTTTATAATTTTAATTTTTAAAACCTATTATATTTTTCTACATTTATTCCTTTATTTGCCTTGCCTACTGTTCTTTTCCCCTTACAATTAATCTTTAATGTATAAAAATCTTCTTCATCTACCTTTATTTAACCTTGTATATCCATTCTTTCTTACTTTTATTTCCTTTCCTCTCAACATATTTGTTAGTGTTCTTTTCATTGCTTTCTTCCCCACTTGGCACCGTGCTTTAGTTTTGTTTTCCACTTTGTGCTTTAGATAGTTTTGTTCTTAACTGGTAAATATAATTTTTGGCTTCCTTTGTTCACCAGTCAATCTACTGTACTTTATTTTTGTTGGACTGTTTTGACTTTGCTCATGGGTGTATATGTATATGTGTACATTGCATTACTTTAATTATTATTTGCTGATTTTGTAACTGCCACTGGTCTGGGGTTCCTCTTTGGTTTCTCATTTTTGGATATTTGTTTTAATATTACTTAATGCCATAACAAACCACTTGTAGAATCTTCATTCCTGTCCAGAGAACAAGCTGTGAGACTCCAAGACCCTAGACTACCAGAGAACTAACCCAAGGGAGTATCAAATACTGAGAACTCACACAAAGGAAACCACTTGAATACAAGACTCAGTATCAACCTACCACCAGTGCAGGGCGCCTCATCTAAACAACACACAAAATAAAAATACAAACCCAATAGCCAGCAGAGAGGATTAGCACCTCACTCAGTCTTGCCCATGAGAGGAAAGACAAACAAACAAACAAAAACTCAGCACAAATCTCACCCTATATGAAGCTTACACAAACCACTGGACCAACCTGAGGAGGGTAGATACCAAAAGGAAGAAAAAACTCCACCTTCTTCAAGGAAAGAATTCAACTTTCCTTGAAGCCTGCAAAAAGGAGATCTCAAACACAGTAAGTTCAAAAACTAATGAAAAGTCAGAGAAATACTACACAAATGAAGGAACAAACTAGAAACACAGAAGTCCAGATAAATGAAGAGGAAATAGGCAAACCACCTGAAAAAGAATTCATAATAATGATAGTAAAGATGATTAAAAACCTGAAAACAAAATGGAGAAAATGAAAGAATCAATTAACAGATTTAGAAAAAATTAGGAATAAATATACAGAGACAAACAACACAATTACTGAAATTAAAAAGACTCTAGAAGGAATCAATAGCAGAATATCTGAAGCAGAAGAACGAACCAGTGAGCTGGAAGATAAAATGTTGGAAATAACTTCTGAAGAGCAGAATAAGGTAAAAAGAATGAAAAGAACTGAAGGCAGTCTCAGAGACCTCTGGGAAAATATCAAATGCACCAACATTTGATTTTATAGGGGTCCCAGAAGAAGAAGAGGAAAAAAAGGGTATGAGAAAATTTTTGAAAAGATTATAGTTGAAAGTTTCCCCAACATGGAAAAGGAAATAGTCAATCAAGTCCAAGAGGCACAAAGAGTCCCATACAGGATAAATCCAAGGAGAACACACCAAGACACATACTAATCAAACTAACAAAGACTAAACACAAAGAAAGAATATTAAAGGCAGCAAGGGAGAAGCAACAAGTAACATACAAGGGAAACTCCATATGCTAACACCTGATCATTCAGCAGAAACTCTGCAGGCCAGAAGGGAATGGCAGGATATATTTAAAGTACTGAAAGGAAAAAATTTACACCAAGATTACTGTACCTGGCAAGGATCTCATTCAAAACTGATGGAGAAATAAAAAGCCTTTCAGACAAGCAAAAGTTAAGAGAATTCAGTACCACCAAACCAGCTTTACAACAAATGTTAAAGGGAACTATATAGTCAAAAAATACAAGAGAAGAAAAAAGATCTATAAAATTAACCCCAAACAATTAAGAAACTGGCAATAGGAACATATATATTAATAATTACTTTAAATGTAAATGGATTAAATGCTCCAACCAAAAGACACAGACTGGCTGAATGGATACAAAGACAATACCCATATATATTTGTCTACAAGAAACCCACTTCAGACCTAAAGACATATATAGACTGAAAGTAAGAGGATGGAAAAATATATTCCATGCAAATGGGAAGCAAAAGAAAGCTGGAGTAGCAATCAACATATCAGACAAAATAGACCTTAAATTAAAGACTATTACAAGAGATAACAAAGGACACTACATACTAATCAAGGGATCAATCCAAGAGGAAGACATAACAACTGTAAATATCTATGCATCCAATATAGGAGCACCTCAATACATAAGACAAACACTAACAGACATAAAAGGAGAAACTGACAGTAACACAATAATAGTAGGAAACTTTAACACCCCACTCACACCGATGGACAGATCATCAAAACAGAAAGTTAATAAGGAAACACAAGTCTTAAATGATACATTAGATGAGATGGATCTCATTGATACCTTCAGGACATTTCATCCAAATGCAGAAGAATACACCTTCTTCTCAAGGGCACATGGTACATTCTCTAGGAATATACCACATCTTGGGTCACAAATCAAACCTCAATAAATTTAAGAAAATTGAAATCATATCAAGCATCTTCTCTGACCACAATGCTATGAGACTAGATATCAATTACAAGAAAAAAAACTGTAAGAAACAAAAACACATGGAGACTCAACAACACATTTCTAAATAACCAACAGGTAACTAAAGAAATCAAAAGGGAAATAAAAAAAATTTCTAGAAACAAATGACAATGTAAACAACTCAAAACCTGTGGGATGCAGCAAAAGCTGTTCTAAGAGGGAATTTTATAGCAATACAATCCTACCTCAAGAAACAAGAAAAACATCGAATAGACAACCTAACATTACACATAAAACAACTGGAAAAAAAGAACAAGAAAACCCCAAAATTAGTGGAAAGAAATCATAAAGATCTGAGCAGAAATAAACGAAAAAGAAACAATAGTAAAGATTAATAAAACTAAAAGCTGCTTCTCTGAGAAGATAAACAAAATTGACAAAACTTTAGCCAGATTTATCAAGAAAAAAGAGAGAAGAATCAAATCAACTAAATTAGAAATGAAAAATGAGAGGTGATAACAGACAGTGCAGAAATTAAAAGGATTATAAGAGACTATTATGAACAACTATGTGGCAATAAAATAAACAACCTGAAAGAAATGGACAGATCCTTAGAAAAGTTCAGTCTTCCAAGACTGAACCAGGAAGAAATAGAAATTATGAACAACCCAATTACAAGCACTAAAATTGAAGCTGTGATCAAAAATCTCCCCCAAAACAAAAGCCCAGGACCAGATGGCTTCACAGGAGAATTCTATGAAATATTTAGAGAAGAGTTAATGCTTATTCTTCTAAAACACTTTCCAAAACTTGCAGAGGAAGGAACATTTCCAAACTCATTCTACAAGGCCACCATCACCCTGACACCAGAACTAGACAAAGACAACACAAAAAAGAAAACTACAGGCCAGTATCTCTGATGAACATAGATGAAAAAATCCTCAACAAAATGTTAGCAAACAGAATTCAGCAACACATCAAAAAGCTTATATACCATGATCAACTTGGGTTTACTCCAGGGGTGCAAGGATTCTTCAATATATGCAAATCAATCAATGTGATACACCATATTAACAAATTGAAAGATAAAAACTGTATGATCTCAGTAGATGCAGAAAAAGCCTTTGACAAAATTCAGCACCCCTTTATGCATAAAACTCTTCAAAACATGGGCATAGAAGGTACCTACCTGATCATAGTAAAGGCCATATATGATAAGCCTACAGCAAACATTATTCTCAATGGTGAAACACTGAAAGCATTCCCCCTAAGATCAGGAATAAGACATGGGTGTCTACTTTCGCCACTATCATTCAATATAGTTATGGAAGTCCTAGCTATAGCAATCAGAGAAGAAAAGAAATAAAACGGCTCAGTATCAGAAAAGAAGAAGTAAAGCTCCCATAGTTTGCAGATGACATGATACTGTACATAGAAAACCCTAAAGATAGTATCAGAAAATTATTAGAGCTAATCAGTCAGTTTAGCAAAGTTGCAGCATACAAAATCAATACACAGAAAGCACTTGCATTTCTATATACTAACAATGAAAAATCAGAAAGAGAAATTAAGGAATCAATCCCATTCACCATTGCAACAAAAATAATTAAATATCTAGGAATAAACTTCCCTAAGGAGAGAAAAGAACTGCACACAGAAAATTATAAGACACTAATGAAAGAAATCAAAGATGACATAAATAGATGGGGAGATATTCTATGTTCCTAGGAAGAATTAATATTGTGAAAATGACTATACTACCAAATGCAATCTACAGATTGACTGCAACCCCTATCAAATTATCAATGCCATTTTTCACAGAACTAGAACAAAAAATTTCACAATTCATATGGAAACACAAAAGACCCCAAATAGCCAAAGCAGTCTTGAGAAAGAAGAATGGAGCTGGAGGAATTACCTTCCTGACTTCAGATTATACTACAAGCTACAGTCATCAAGATAGTATAGTATAGCACTGGCGCAAAACAGAAATATAGACCAATGGAACAGATAGAAAGACTGGAAATAAACCCATACACCTTATTTTTGACAAAAGAGGCAAGAATATACAATAGGGCAAAAACAACCTCTTCAATAAATGATGCTTGGAAAACTGGACAGCTACATGTAAAAGAATGAAATTAGAACACTTCCTAACACCATGCACAAAGATAAACTCAAAATGGTTCAAAGACCTAAATGTAAGACTAGAAACTATAAAACTCTTGGAGGAAAACATAGGCAGAACACTCGATGACATAAAGCAAAGCAAGATCCTCTATGACCCACCTCCTAGAGTAATGGAAATAAAAGCAAACAAGTGGGACCTGATTAAACTTAAAAGCTTTTGCACAGCAAAGGAAACTATAAGCAAGGTGAAAAGACAACCCTCAGAATGGGAGAAAATAATAGCAAATGAAACAACTGACAAAGGATTAATTTCCAAAATGCACATACAACTCAATACCAGAGAAACAAAAAACCCAATCAAAAAGTGGGAAAAAAATCTAAACAGACATTTCTCCAAAGAAGACATACAGATGGCTAACAAACACATGAAAAAATGCTCAACATTGTTCATTATTAGAGAAATGCAAATCAAAACTACAGTGAGATATCACCTCACACCAGTCACAATGGCCATCATCAAAAAGTCTACAAACAATAAATGCTGGGGGGTGTATGGAGAAAAGGGAATGTTCTTGCACTGTTGGTGGGAATGTAAATTGATACAGTCGCTATCAATGGAAGACAGTATGGAGACTCCTTTTAAAAAAACTAGGAATAGAACCACCATGACCCAGCAATCCCACCCTGGGAAAACCAAAATTGAAAAAGACTCATGTATCCCATTCTTCACTGCAACACTATTTACAATAGCTAGAGCATGGAAACAACCTAGATGTTCATCAACAGATGAATGGATAAAGAAGTTGTGGTACATATACACAATTGAATATTACTCAGCCATAAAAAAGGAATGCACTTGAGTCAGTTCTAATTAGGTGGATGAACCTAGAACCTATTATACAGAGTGAAGTAAGTCAGAAAGAGAAAGATAAATATAATATTCAAACACATATATACTGAGTCTATAAAAATGGTATTGAAAAAAATTTTTTACAGGGCAACAATGGAGAAGCAGACATAGAGAATAGACTTATGTACATGGGGAGATGGAATGGGAGGGTGAGATGTATGGAAAGAGTAACATGGAAATTCACATTACCATATATAAAATAGATTGCCAAGGCGGATTTGCTGTATGGCTCAGGAAACTCAAACAGGGGCTCTGTATCTACCTAGAGGGGTGAGATGGGGAGGGAGATGGGAGGGAGATTCAAAAGGGAGGGGACATATGTATACCTATGGCTGATTCATGTTGAGGTTTGACAGAAAAGAGAAAAATTTTGTAGAGTACTTATTCTTCAATAAAAAATAAATAAATTTAAAAAAAAGAAAGGTAGGAATGAATAGATTGGCCTATTGAAGTGGAAAGTACACTGGAGAATAATCCTAAGACCACCTAAAGATGCTGGACTAAATCTGCATTCTCCATCCCCTCCCTCTTTTCTCTTAAAGATTGATCCCAGACAGTGTGACACACTAGACTGTCCTCTCATTTTCAGGAGACAAAACGTGCAACTGACACCAATTCTGAACTCTGGCACAATACCCTCTGCTTCTCCCTACACTCAAACGTGGTTGTGGTGGTGGTTTAGTCACTAAATTGTGTCCAACCCTTTGCGACCCCATGCAGTGTAGCCTGCCAAGCTCCTCTGTCCATGGGATTCTACAGGCAAGAATACTGGAGTGGGTTGTCATTTTCTTCTCCAGGGCATCTTCCCAACCCAGGAACTGAACTCAGGTCTCTCACATTGCAAGTAGATACTTTTACCGACTGAACTACAAGGGAAGCCTAAACATGTACAGAGTCAAAAGGTGGATGGAGAACATACAAAAAGCTTCTAAGAAACTCCAATATGTGTCCACAAGGCCAAACATCCAGTGCTGTCTATCGTGTTAAGCACAATTTTTCTAGCAACGAGCATAGTAGCTGGCATATCATAAATACTAAATAACTGCTCGAAGAGTGACCAAATCTGAGGGAAGTGATGGAAAGCTGAATGATCCTCCTATATAATCACAACTTTTTAAAATTTATTTTTAATTGGAGGATAATTGCTGTACAATATTGTGTTGGTTTCTGCCATACATCAACATGAATCAGCCATAGGTATACACGTGTCCCCTCTTGAACCTCTCTCCCACCTCTGACCCCATCCCACCCATCTAGATTGTCACAGAGCACAAGGTTTGAGTTCCTTTTGCATCACACATCACGCAGCAAATTCCCACAGGCTATCTATGTTACATATGGTAATGTATAGTTTTCCATGCTACTCTGTCAATCCATCCCACCCTCCTTTTCCCTCACTGTGCCCACAAGTCTGTTCTATGTCTGTATCTCCACTACTGCCCTGAAAATAGGTTCAGCAATACCATCTTTCTGGATTCCATACACATGTGCTAAGACTCACCCTCTTAGAATCCTTGTATTGGAGCACTGCAGTGAGAATACTTAGGCCCAGATATCAAGGACAGGAGAGATGGAGTAAATTCGAACATACACCTACACGCCCTAGGGGAGACAGACAA
Organism: Antilocapra americana; assembly: GCA_007570785.1. NCBI lineage: Eukaryota > Metazoa > Chordata > Mammalia > Artiodactyla > Antilocapridae > Antilocapra > Antilocapra americana. The sequence goes on along the minus strand of ML664052.1, from coordinate 1,337,970 downwards.
GGAAACAGAGATGGAAATAGTACAATAATGTTAAGATATAGGCTGTCTCCATACTGTGTGCTATGCATATAAGATGAACAGTAAGAAGAATCCCCTGCCCTTTACCCACATCCAATTCAAGCACAGTATGAAGTAGGCATCTTAAGGAAGCTCGCAGTCCTATCTGCAGGTCCTGGAATATCAGGGACAACTTATGAGTGCAAACTCCTACACATCCTGTAGACAGGAAGCTTCTAGACAATTGAGCATATCTCTCCATCCTCAGAGGGCAGTGGGTGAGGGTATCCTCCATGGATGGGGGCAGATACTAGGTTCACTCTTTGGCACCCTCAACATTTGCGCCCATCTGCAAAATCACTGCAGATGGTGATTGCAGCCATGAAATTAAAAGATGCTTACTCCTTAGAAGGAAAGTTACGACCAACCTAGACAGCATACTAAAAAGCAGAGACATTACTTTACCAACAAAGGTCCGATTAATCAAGGCTACGTTTTTTCCAGTGGTCATGTATGGATGTGAGAGTTGGATGGTGAAGAAAGCTGAGCACCAAAGAACTGATGCACCAAAGAATTGAACTGTGGTGTTGGAGAAGACTCTTGAGAGAGTTCCTTGGACTGCAAGGAGAGCCAACCAGTCCATCCTAAAGGAGATCAGTCCTGGGTGTTCACTGGAAGGACTGATGTTGAAGCTGAAATTCCAATGCTTTGGCCACCTCATGCGAAGAATTGACTCATTGGAAAAGACCCTGATGCTGGGAAGGATTGAGGGCAGGAGGAGAAGGGGTAGACAGAGGCTGAGATGGCTGGATGGCATCACCGACTCAATGACCATGGGTTTGGAGTGGACTCTGGGAGTTGGTGATGGACAGGGAGGCCTGGCATGCTGTGGTTCATGGGGTCGCAAAGAGTCAGACATGACTGAGCGACTGAACTGAACTGAACTGTACTGTGGACCTGGGTTTCTCCTAAAGATGCCCACCAGATGGCACATCCCATGATTCTGCCTGCCTGGTTCCTTACTGGATCCTCAACACAGTGCCTGACACATGGCAGAAACTCCATAAATATTTAGGAAGATGAGAAGAGACACAGAATGCACTCAGTCCTACCCCACGTAGGTGGGGCTCCCTCTTTTCAAAGCTCTGAATGGAACAGAGCTCTGACAACACTTGAAATAGTACTCACTCCTAGGCTGAATGGAGGGAGGTCACGAGGGTACAAAGGCTCTGGTCCTTGCCTGCTGCTCCGTGTGGAGAAGAAGGCAGGAAGGGAGTACAGAAAACACCCACTCTCTAATATTCTGTGTACCTGAGCATATATTTAATAAGCATATTTCTTCTAGAACACAAATCAGCCCACCAGACAGAGGGCCCAAATGTTCTCCTATGCTTTCCCAGTATCCACCAGTCACTTAAAAATTCTTACTGAAAAAAAAGAGAATAAGAAAAAAAAACTCTTACTGGGAAGGAAGACAGAAGGGAAGAAGGGAGAAATGGAAGCAGGAAGTGAGGGGAGAAGGGAATGAAGAAGGGAAAGAGGGAGGACATATAGATTCTGTTCTTGGTGCAGTTCAGCCCACCCTCTCTGAATCCTTGCCCAGGTGCATTGCATGGAGACAGCACTAGCACCCATAAAGCAAGGATTAGAGGGGTGGGCAGGGCAGAAGGCTCAAGCACCCATTGCTCTCAATGCAGAGAAGGCTCTCTGTTGTCTGGGTCAGTGTGAGAGCAGGAAGGGGAAGTATGCACACCGTGAGCATTAGAAGGGGGATTCCTAAAAAGCCCCATTCTGCTGTAACTACCTAGACGGGTAGAAAGGGGTGGGAGGTGGGAGGAAGGTTCAAGAGGGAGGGGACACATATATACCTATGGCTGATTCATGTTGATGTATGGCAGAAACCAACACAACATTGTAAAGCAACTAGCCCTTCAATTAAAAACAAATAAAAAATTTTAAGCCCAGAGATAAATCCACACATCTATGGATACCTTATCTTTGACAAAGGAGGCAAGAATATACAATGGAGAAAAGACAACCTCTTTAACAAGTGGTGCTGGGAAAACTGGACAGCCACTTGTAAAAGAATGAAACTAGAACACTTCCTAACACCATACACAAAGATAAACTCAAAATGGATCAAAGATCTAATCATAAGACCAGAAACTATAAAACTCCTAGAGGATAACATAGGCAAAACACTCTCCGACATAAACCAAAGCGGGATCCTCTATGACCCACCTCCCAGAATATTGGAAATAAAAGCACGAATAAACAAATGGGACCTAATTAAAATTAAAAGCTTCTGCACAGCAAAGGAAACTATAAGCAAGGTGATAAGGCAGCCTCCAGAATGGGAGAAAATAATAGCCAACGAAGCAACGGACACACAATTAATCTCAAAAATATACAAGCAACTCATGCAGCTCCATTCTAGAAAAATAAACGACCCAATCAAAAAGTGGGCCAAAGAACTTAATAGACATTTCTCCAAAGAAGACATAAAAATGGCTAACAAACACATGAAAAGAGGCTCAACATCACTCATTATCAGAGAAATGCAAATCAAAACCACAATGAGGTACCACTTTACACCAGTCAGAATGGCTGCCATCCAAAAGTCTACAAGCAATAAATGCTGGAGAGGATGTGGAGAAAAGGGAACCCTCTTACACTGTTGGTGCGAATGCAAACTAGTACAGCCACTATGGAAAACAGTGTGGAGGTTCCTTAAAAAACTGCAAATAGACCTGCCATATGACCCAGCAATCCCACTGCTGGGCATACACACCGAGGAAACCAGAATTGAAAGAGACACGTGTACCCCAATGTTCATCGCCGCATTGTTCACAATAGCCAGGACATGGAAGCAACCTAGATGCCCATCAACAGACGAATGGATAAGAAAGCTGTGGTACATATACACAACGGAATATTACTCAGCATTAAAAAAATTCATTTGAATCAGTTCTACTCAAGTGGAAGGAACTGGAGCCTATTATCCAGAGTGAAGTAAGCCAGAAGGAAAAACAAAAACACAGTATACTAACGCATATATATGGAGTTTAGAAAGATGGTAACGAGAACCCTGAATGTGGGACAGCAAAAGAAACGCAGATGTATAGAACAGTCTCGTGGACTCTGTGGAAGAGGGCAAGGGTGGGACGATATGGGAGAATGGCATTGAAACATGTTAATTATCACATGTGAAATCAATCGCCAGCCCAGGTTTGATGCTAGGGGCTGGTGCACCGGGATGACCCAGGGGGAGGGAATCGGGAGGGAGGACGGAGGGGGGGTTCTGGAGGGGGAGCATATGTATACCCATGGCAGATTCATATCAATGTATGGCAAAACCAACACAACAAAGTAAAGAAAATTTTTTAAAAAAAAGAATCCTCTCGCAATGCAGGAGACACCAGGCTGATTCCTGGTTTGGGAGTCCTGATCCACTACAGAAGGGACAGCCTACCCACTCCAGTATTGTTGGGCCTCCCTTGTGGCTCAGCTGGGAAAGAATCTCTCTGCAATGCGGGAGACCTGGCTTCCATCCCTGGGTTAGGAAGATCCCCTGGAGAAGGGAAAGGCCGCCCACTCTGGCCTGGAGAATTCCATGGATGCATAGTCCATGGGGTCGCAAAGAGTCAGACAAGACAGAGTGACCTTCCCTTCAATTTCAAGACAAATCAAAGAAATGCAGATAAACTGGAGTCTCCCAGTGTCACCTCGCATTCCTTCCCTGAAGCCAGCCCAAACACACACACTTGAATTTCCAGGGTCTCCACTTAGCCAGCTGGACAGAAAACCCAGCAGGGTTCAAACAAGCTGATAGACAAGCAGGAGAGCACTCACGGGCAGACGGCTTCCCTCCGGTCTCGGGTGGAGCTCCTGGAACACAGCAGGAACCGGCGCTCTCAAGCCCTAGGCTCAGCAGCACCCTCATTCTCAGGCAGGCGGCTCAGACCTGAGGGGGCAGGAGGATCACCAAGGGCCCCAGGCTGACCTCACAGTCCCGACTGCTGTAGCCTAACGTCACCCGCCCCACCCCTTCCGGCAGAATAAGAGCGCCTCTTCCCGTGATTCCAGCTTGAGGCCTGGCCCTGGTCCCCGATTGGTCACCGCCTCAGTCCTGAGCCAATCACGGTAACCGGAAGGATGGAACACACCGATTGGGCGGGTCCAGGTCATGTGACCAGACTCTCCAGGACTCAGGGCACCTGCTCACTCTGTGTCAGGGGAGGAGAGAGTGCGATGCCCCAAGAGCAGGGCTGAGAGTCCAGTCACCGTGTCCGTGTGCTCAGTGTCCTGGGATGTGCCTGCACATCCTCTCTACACTCCGCTTTGTCCGCTGCAGACAAAATATTCATTACACACCTCTGCCTTTCCCAAGCCCTGTTTCACACACCCAGATTCAAGGGAGCAAGGCCTCCTGTTTGAAGATAGGTGTGGAGATTATTGCCTAGCTTCTAGGTTTGTTTTTTGGGTCACGTTAGAATAATGTATTCAGTCAAAAAACACCCAGGAGCGCCACCATGCTGCTCTTGTGTTTTTAGGATTATCAGCTGTTCTGAGTAGAGGGCGTCGAGTCCAGGGGCCTCCCTAAGGGAGTGGAATTTTGTCCAAGGAAGCACCTGACTCAACAATGACTGAAAAAGATCTTTCGTTTCACAAAAAAGGAAACTGAGGCTGACAGAAGGCAAGAGGGTAAGTGATTTGTCTGAGAGAGTCACAGCCAGAACCCAGCATCTTGTGACCTAAGATAGTCTGCCATGGAGGAAACGGTTTATCACTCACATTCAGTGACAACACTTGCTCTACAAGGAAGACTTCTTTCAATAAATTAAAGAACTTTAAAGTAACCTTACACTGTGGATTGCTACAGTGGATGGTAACGGATTGTTTCCTCACTCCCCGGATTTCTCCCTCCTGGGTTTTCTACTGATTTCCACTCTGCTTTTCTTCTTTTTTCCCACTCAATTTTCTCTGCTACCTTTGTAATATATCTCGAATTATCTTCCCTGAATACCAGTGCCTCCCATCTCCCCAAAGCTAATAAATAAGCAAACCTCATATTATTTTACTTTTTTTTAGAAAAACAAAAAGCCCCATTCTGCCACACAACTGAACTCAGCATATGCAGTATATTACGTGGCACAGAAGTCCACTCTCCTACACATATCCTCTGAGATAAGGACCACATCCCTCTTGTGTACTTCATATACCCAATGCCTGGCCTAGTAGCAGCACCTTGCTCAATAAATACAAGGGGAAGGGCGGCCAGGAGATTCACAGGTGCTTTGTCCTTGCACCTGCAGAAAAGGGCCCCACCTGTGGTGTTAGAGTAGATGTGCTGCACCATGCTAGCACTCACATCTACGGCACAAGGAAAGGAAAGGGGGAGCTGAGCAGAAGGCTCGGCCGTGCACACTACAGGTGCACCTGTGTGAGGGGATAAAGAGAAGTGTAGTTCCCACCCTCCTGAGCCCACGTATCCACAGGCACTGTCATGAGAAAGTTGACTGTTCCAGGACCCACTAGACAGTGAAGTTGGTGCTCCTGACTGGCTAGGTCACCATGGCATCCCCAAAGAACAGGAGCTCAGTTAATGTGTTAAACGGACAGACAAAGAAATGCACACATAAATAACTGACTGATGGAATTCCCTGGTGGTGCAGTGGATAAGAATCTACCTGCCAATGCAGGGGATGTGGGTTTGATCCCTGGTCTGGGAAGATTCCACATGCTGTGGGGCAACTAAGCCCAAGAGCCACAATTATTAAAGCCCATGTGCCTTGAGCCTGTGCTCTACAACAAGAGAAGCCACCACAGTGAGAAGCCCACAGACCGCAAGACTAGCCCTCTCTCGCCACAACTGGAGAAAGCCCATGTACAGGAATGAAGAGCCAATGCAATCAAAAATAAACATAAATAAATATTTTTTTAAATGTCTAATAAAACAACAACAAATAACTGACTGAAAGATCAGCAAAGCACAGGAAGGCAAAATGCTGGATAGACTTCATTCTACAGAGACCAGCCTTCCAATTTAACACCCTCTTTTTTTTTATTTTTTGGCTGCACCACATGGCATGTGGGCTCTTAGTTCCCTGACCCAGGATCAAACCTGTGCCCCCTGCATTGGAGGTGTACACTCTTAACCACTGGGCCACCAGGGAAGTCCCCCAATCTCACACCCTTGCACAAGCCCACTGCCCTACACTCAGTCTAGGATGCAAGAAGACAGAGTGGAAATGAAAACCTAGTCGAGGCCCCTGTACCCTATATGTACTTTTGAGTGCATACACACATCAAGGAAGTGCACGCTTCTCCAGACAAGTGTAGATATGAACAAAGCCTCTCTCCTATCTCTAAGTTTTGTGCAGAAATGTGTCTCTAGGTGTGTCTGTGTGGATCTGCATGTATAAAATGAGAGGCCTCAATTCCTGGCACACCCTGCGTTCCTCTTCTCTAGGCTTAGGGAAGTTCATTCAGCCCACACCTCCACCAGACAAAAAGTCCTGTAAGGAGAGAAGCTGTCTCATATTCAGCTGGATGTTCCCAGCCCAGTGCATGACACACAAAAAGTCATTAATACATACACATATGCTGACTGGATTGTTTGGCAGAAGGCGCTTGATGACAGGGCTGCATCCTCCTGTAATCCATGCACATAGGAGGTGCTTTGAGAATTCACAGCTCCGATATGCAATGGGTACGGGAGAAGGAGCAGTTCATTCTTCTACACATTGTGTGTGTGTATGCATGCACGCATGTGTTGTGTTAATTGCATACCCTGAAAAGTAATGATAAGGGTCTTCCCTGACATGGTCTTGGCTGTGAGTTCGCTTAACTTTGCTTAACCTCATGCTCACCAAGCAAGTGGCTCTGGAGGGTGGGGAGAGTTGTGAGAAGATGTACCTCTGCCACAACTTGCAGGGATGCAACACTGGGCACATGCATAAGAAATGAGGAATCACGTTCCCTCCCACGCTCTACAGGTTAAGACCCTCAGAGGAGGTTGACTTGCTTGCCATTGCATCCCCAGCACTTCCACTAAATCAGTGATTCAAAGTTGAAAGAACATCAGAGCCAGCAAGAAGGCTTGTGAGAATACACGTGGCTGTGGTTCGTAATTTAGCAGTTCAGGGGGAGGGCCCAAGAATCTGCATTTCTAACACTGTCCCAGGTGATACTGATGCTCCTGGCCCACTGGCTGCACTTTGAGAGCCACCACTCTAAACGGACATGAGATGGATGAAAGAATGGGATAGCTGATGTAAAGACTCTCTACTATTTTAAACACAGATGAGATTCCCTCTCTATGAAATTTTGTACAAGAGCAATGAACTGAGACAGCATCTGTCCCCAAGTACTGAGGATGAGAGAGGGACCTGAATAGGAAGCTCAGGGCTCTTCAGATCTAGTCTATCAGCATGTGTGTGTGTGTACAAGAAATGTCACCGTCCTGCTCACAGGTGATTTTCCTATGATTGTGCAAAGAGGACATGTCCTTTTTGCATATGCATGTGGAGGATAAGCAGTAAGTAAGGGCAACTTCCACCCAAGCTCTGGCTGTGGAAGGAGCATGCAGAAAGCTCACTGCCTTGTACACTGGACATGGGAAAAAGCACACTGCTAGTGACACTTAGTATCCTGCATATTCTGTGGATGCCACTCTGGGTACAGGGGACACACTTTTTGTATCTCTATGCCTCAGCACTGTGTGTGTGTGTGTGTGTGTGTGTGTGTGTGTGTGTGTGTGTGTGTGTGTATTTGCAGGGAAGGCTCACTTTTCTGCATCCAGTGTGTTCACACGTGATCCTACAGAAAGGGAAAGACAGGCTCTCTCCCGCACAGCAGTACAAACGGGAGCAGCAATGAGAAGGCCTCCATCATTGGGTCCCTATCCATAGAAGGTTAGGAAAGTGGGTGGGTCTACATGCTGGGGAGGCAGTGGGACAGCACAAGAGCCTATTTCTCTGCCCTTTCTGTAAGCAGGAGTCTCTGCACGTAGGTCCATGTCACTAAGTGTGTTTGGGGGCTGGGGTGTGGACAATTTCGCTCTGGCATATCCTGCATATGCCAGAGATCTACTCCAGAGATCTACTCCATTCCTCTGAACAGTGGCCTATTGCTGTGCAGCATCCATGTGTTGGTGTGTTTGTCAGTCACCCACCAGAATATAAGGGTAACAACTGTCCATTTTGACCCCTGCTACATCCTCTGTGATGAGACGGTACCTGGCATCGAAGAGATACTCGAATACCTTGGGAAAGAAGGGGAAGGAGGAGGAAAGGTTGCTGCTCTGTCTTCCTACATGTAGAAAAGGCTCCTTGCCTTGGAGTCCCAAACAGTGGTATTGATTCAAGAAAGCACCAGCTCCCAGAGTGAACAAGGGAGAGGGATGCACCCAGCCAGGGCCCACCCTATGGTATGTGTATGGACTCAGTCAGGCCCCTCTTCTGCACACAGTGCCTTTATGTGGAACTGTACTGAGGCTTCGAAGATTCTCCTACACACACCTATCTGTGACCAGGATGTAGGGTGGCTATGTCAAATCCCAATGTGCAGCCCGCCCACCCTGAGGACATGTGGGCATGATGAATGAAAAGGGGTCCATTCTCCAACCTGCAGGGAAGGACCAGATGCAGTGCATTTTCTCATGGGCTGGTTGCCCAGCACCACACCTGAGCTAGAGCAGGTACTCAGTAGGTAGTTGAAGAATGGTGGAGGGGTAGGAGGACACAGGGGTGCTCTGTTCTAGGCGAAGATGGTGCTCCCTCTCTCAGAATCCTTGCCCAGGTGCATTGCATTCAGAAAGCACTCTCACCCAGGTAGCAAGGATTAGAGAGGGGGAGCCAGGACAGAAGATTCCAGCACGTGCATACCTTGCATGTATATTAAAAGAGGAGGCTCACCATTCCTGTCCACTGCATTTACATAGGATTGAATTAAAGAGGAGGTGCTCCTGCATAGATCAGTGTAACAGAGGACGAAAAGTTTTGTACTTGTTAGTAAGTTGGGGGGTGGGGTAGGGCAGATAAGTCCCCTGCATGGCTTCTCAGCCCGAGTACATGCAGCGGTGATGGGTGATGATGAAGTCTACTCTCCTCTCTGGACTGGAAGATCCAGGAGGACAGGGGCCAAGTCTGTCTTGTCCATCTTCTGTGTCCCACACCCAACACAGTGCCTCATAAATATTATTTGTGAAAGGAAAGAATGAACGAGGGACAGACGGCAGGCAAGCATGCAGCAAGTAGTTGAGAGGTAATAGCCAGATCGTCTGTCCTGCTCCACGCAGAGCAGGCTCACCATCAAGGATCTCTACCCCAGGGCACAGCATTTAGAAGGCGCTCTCACTCGTGCACAAAGGGGGAGAGAAAAAACAAGAGCAGAAAGCACTGGTGCTGGCACCCTGCATGTGTGCAGATGTACATATTTAATTCTCATGGTCCCATCCCCACAAAGCATCACTACATGCTTTTAACAGACTGATCCCCCTCTCTCCAGCATGTACATGTATACTCATCACCATGGACAAGGTCCCACAGCCATTCTCTCTCAAACAGAACCTCTGAATACAGGCTGTGAGCAGCACCTTTTTCAGATCGTGTGTGAAAGTTCACATGTGTTGGCTGTGCATCTGGGGGTTAACAAGAAGACTGGGATGATCTAGCAGGAGTGGGGCATGAATGTGTATGTACATACTGGGGATGGCACGGTAAAGGGGCTACTTGACCCCTTTCCACTCCTCTGCCAAACTATGAGCTCGGGGAGGGCAAAGACTCATTGTTGTCATCACCCACTGCATGTTTCCCCATTAGTGTATGAATGTAGGAAGCCAGAATAAAGAGAAAGCTCACACCCTGACATAGGTATAAGCCTGCCACAGGGGAATGAGGCCCTTTCTCCCACCTGTCCTCCAGAGAGCCCAGGGTTGAGGACTCTGGGTCAGTCCATATCATTCACCAATGAATCTCTGCCACCCAGGGCAGCATACCTCCTAGAAAATGAAATGTTTGAAAAATGATGAGTCAGTGGAAGAGGTCATGTATCGGTACTCGGTCCTTCTCCACGTAGACCAGGCTCAGCCTCTTTGAATCCTTGAATAGGTGTGTTGCACTAGATCAGCACTCACACCTAGGTTCCAAGGATTCGAGAGGGGGAGCAGACAAGAAGGCTCAGGCACCTGCCCTGCGTGTGTGTAGCTATGACAGAGTCTTGGTCTCATGTATATACACTGAGGATTGACTGTACAGAGAGGCAGAGAACATTCTGTATGAGATCGGAGAAGATTCCTGCTTTTGTGTACTTGTGGGTGACAGTAGCAATGAGAAGTCCACTCTGTGGCCCACCCACCCTCAGGGCAGATGGAGCAAAGGCTGATGAAGAACTCCATTCTCCTCCCTCAACTGTAAGCAACATGAGGGCAGGAACATGGTGTGCCTGTTCATGACTATAGGCTCACCACCCAGCTTAGTACCGTGTAGGAAGAGGTGATCAATAAACATTGGTAAGATGGCTGGGAAGAGGCTGGAAAGGTATTCTGTCCCATATGGAAGACGGGAGCTCTCACAGTCAGAATCCTTGCCCAGGTGGATTGCATTCACAAAGCACTCTCACCTGGGGAGCAAGAATTAGAGAGGGGAGCCAGAACAGATGGTCCCATGTGGGCTTAAGGCAAGGGCTCACTCTTCTTCACAGAAGCTGCTTACTCATGATACAGAAGAGAAGGTTCTGAAGCTTCACACTGAAGATGTCTAGTTGAATACATGTCTTTTCTTTTCTCTCAGATAACAACAAGAAAGCAACAACAAAGAAGTATAAACCTATAAGAGCAAAGAGACCAAGAGGAGAAGAGGGTGAGAGGAAAGAGCGAATGAATACCACTGAGGCTCATTAACATGTGACCACATACTGCATAGCCCACCAGCCTCCTCTGTCCATGGATGGAATTCTCTAGGCAGGAATACCAGCAATGGCAGCCATTCCCTTCTCCACGGGATCTTCCTGACCCAGAGACTGAAAACAGGTCTCCCGCACTGTAGGCAGATTCTTTATCACCTGAGCTACCAGGGAAGGCCATAGTTGAGTGTAGCTGTTCTCAAACTCTAACATGCATCAGGATCACCTGGAGAGCTTGGTAATATACAGGTTATAGGGGTTTCCAACTCCATAGGTTAGGGAAGGGCCCAAGAATTTGCATTTTTAAGAGGTTCCCAGCAGATGCTGCTACTGCTGGGACTAAATGGTGTGGTGGAAAATGATGGATTCTGGTGTTCACATAACCCTGGTTCAAATCCAAGTCCCACCATGAATGAGCTTAGAGAACTGACACTTCTGAAAAATGGGGTCAATAAAGCCTACTTCCAGATGTTCAAGCTGGTTTTAGAAAAGGCAGAGGAACTAGAGTTCAAATTACCAACATCTGCTGGATCATCAAAAAAGCAAGAGAGTTCCAGAAAAACATCTATTTCTGATTTATTGACTGTGCCAAAGCCTTTGAATGTGTGGATCATGATAAACTGTGGAAAATTCTTAAGGAGATGGGAATACCAGACCATCTGACTTGCCTCTTGAGAAACCTGTATGCAGGTCAGGAAGCAACAGTTAAAACTGGACATGGAAAAACAGACTGGTTCCAAATAGAAAAAGGAATACGTCAAGGCTGTATACTGTCACCCTGCTTACTTAACTTATATGCAGAGTACATCGTGAGAAAAGCTGGGCTGGAAGAAGTACAAGCTGGAATCAAGATTGCCGGGAGAAATATCAATAACCTCAGATATGCAGATGACACCACTCTTATGGCAGAAAGTGAGGAAGAACTAAAGAGCCTCTTGATGAAAGTAAGAGGAGAGTGAAAAAGTTGGTTTAAAGTTCAACATTCAGAAAACTAAGATCATGGCATCTGGTCCCATCACTTCATGGCAAATAGATGGGGAAACAGTGGCTGACTCTATTTTTTTTTTTTTGGTTCCAAAATTCTGTGGATGGGGTGACTGCAGCCATGAAATTAAAAGACGCTTACTCCTTGGAAGGAGAGTTATGACCAACCTAGACAGCATATTAAAAACCTGAGACATTACTTTGTCGACAAAGGTCTGTCTAGCCAAGGCTATGGTTTTTCCAATAGTCATGTATGGTTGTGACAGTTGGACCATAAAGAAAGCTGAGCACCGAAGGATTGATGGTTTTGCACTGTGGTGTTGGAGAAGACTCTTGAGAGTCCCTTGGACTGCAAGGAGATCCAACCAGTCCATCCTAAAGGAGATCAGTCCTGGGTGTTCATTGGAAGGACTGATGTTGAAGCTGAAACTCCAACACTCTGGCCATGTGATGTGAAGAGCTGACTCATTTGACAAGACCCTGATGCTGGGAAAGACTGAGGGCAGAAGGAGAAGGGGACAACAGAGGATGAGATGGTTGGATGGCATCACCAACTCCATGGACAGGAGTCTGGGTAAACTCCAGGAGTTGGTGATGGACAGGGAGGCCTGGCGTGTTGTGGTTCATGGAGTCGCAAAGAGTCAGACATGACTGAGCGACTGAACTGAACTGAAAACCTACTTCCTAATAGTGCCACGAAAACGAAACAGGATGACAAATAAACACAAAATGGAGCACAGTACCTAGCACATGGCTATCGTTACTTGTATTTCTTACTTTCCACTTATATGCATCTGTGTATTTGAATGAGTGTGCGTTTTTAAGGGCAGGGGTCACACTCCTGCACACAAGGGACAGGGGAGAGGGGAGAGGTCTGAGTATCCATGAAACTGAGTACCTGTGGTGGACGGTGGGGGGGGGGCACAGAGAATAAATAGATTCATTCTCTTGAATTCCTTTGTGTGTATGTGAGTTGAGGAGTCTGTCTCTCCCTTAATCTTCCTTATCAACAAAGTTCACACCCTATCATATTAAAGAATGTGAAGGAAAACATCAGAAGTTTCCCTGTAATCTACTCTGTACACGTGTCTGAGAAAAGGGGGAGGGAGAGCGAGTGTGAGCGCAGGGAGGAACGACTGCAACAGGAAAGTGCACCCTGGCCTGCTCCTGCAAATGCAGCCTACAAGAGTAGTATTTAGACAGTTCGCTATTCAACTGCAAGGGCAGTGGAGTCAGAGCCTGTGCATCCACACTGGGGAAGAAGTTCAGCATGTGGGACGGCGAGGGGGGGGGAAGCAGATGCCCTCCATACAAGAGAATTAGGGAACTGAGGCTTCACTCCTGAAAACCCTGACTGTTGGAGGGAATTTTAGAAAGCTCACCCTCCCCCTAGGCAATGGACATGAGGAGGAAGAGATGGGAGGCTCCCTCTCCTGAATGTTTCCCATGCATGTAAGTAGCAGAGGAGAATGACTGATGAAATGAACTCTGAGTGAGGGTCCATGTGTGCCTGTGGCAAAGGGGGGGGCAGGGAAGGGGAGAGAGATGGAGGAGAAATAGAAAAAAAATAACAGTGGATGGATGAGAATGGGGCATGTGCCCCTGTGAGTATGAAACCAAAGGTTCCAGGGTCTCCTGTCCCTGGAAGCTCATCTGCCTGCCTATGCTGTGAACGTGGCCACTTGTGGACCTCCTGCGCATGCTCACTCTCCTATCTATCTTGATGGTGTGTTGTATGTCTGGTATCTATGAATGAGAGACCAGCAGTAACAAGAGTGCGCCTTCTATTCAATAACTTCTCAAGGGAAGAACACTGAGACAGCTCACTGCTCTTCCTGGGAAGTATGAAAGGGCAGGGTAAGAGCAGGAAGGCTCCATCCCTGCTCATTTTGTCAATGGGACTCTGTGCATGCATGTCCTCACCCCTCCATAGCTATCATGGTGGTGGGGCAGGGTGATTGGACAGTGGACACTAAAGAGTACAATCTCATTCACCAGCATGTGTGCACACCTGCACAGAGGGTACAAATGAGATTCATCCTCCTTTATGTGTCCACTAGCCGGTATACTCAGAGTACTATGAGCGTCCTGTTTGCTGCTGGCTCCCTACAGCCAGCAGACTCTGCGGTACACAGTAGGAAGTAAGTAAATAATGGCAGGAAGAAGAGGGAGGTGATGTACAAGCACCCTGTGCTTCCATCTGCAGATTAGGCTCAGCCTGCTCTAAATCCCTGCCCAGGCACACTGTAGTAGAAAGCACTTAGCAATCAGGTACCAAGGATTAGAGAAAAGCAGCAAAGAGAGGGCTCCCAGGAGTGGTGTGGGAAGGACAGAAAATCCTCACTTTTCCCAGCCCCTTGAACACATAAAGGCAGGCTTAACGGGAGTGAGGAGTTTTATTCTCTGGCACAAGGTCAAAGGACAGTAAGCCGAGCACTCCTGATGTATGCTTAGATTCCTAAATCTAAGAGATGTTACAAAAGATCTGTGAAAGGAACGAGGAGAGGTGACAGGTGCTCCATTCTTCTCTGTGCAGAAGACACTTACCTTCTGTGAATCCTTGCCCAGGTACATTGCACTGAGAAAGTACCCACATCTGGGCATTAAGATTGGAGACAGGGGAACAGAGCAGAAAACTAGGGCATCCACAGATGCCCAACTCATACATGAAAAAGAGGAAAAAGAACAGTTCATCTTTGACCCCTTTTTCTTTCATACTTCATATCCAATATATGGGTAAATCCAATTGGCCATAACTTTAAAATAGATCTGTATCTGACCAGTTTTCACCTTCACCACTACCACCATGTCTCCATCAACCCATCACCTGAATTATTTCAATTGTTCTCCCTGTTTCTGCACTTGCTCTCTCTTGTAGTTTATTTACCACACAACAGTCAGAACAATGCTTTTAAAACAAAGGTATGTACAAAAATATTGAAATCATTCCAAGCATCTTTTCTGACCACAATGCAGTGAGATTAGATATCAATTACAGGAGAAAACCATTCAAAAATTCCAACATATGGAGGTTCAACAACACACTGCTGAATAACCAACAAATCATGGAAGAAATCAAAAAAGAAATCAAAATATGCATAGAAATGAATGAAAATGAAAACACAACAACCCAAAACCTATGGGACACAGTAAAAGCAGTGCTAAGGGGAAAGTTCATAGCAATACAAGCTCACCTCAGGATACAAGAAAAAAGTCAAATAAATAACCTAACTTTACACCTAAAGCAACTAGAAAAGGAAGAAATCCAGAAGCCCAGGGCTAGTAGAAGGAAAGAAATCTTAAAGATCAGGGCAGAAATAAATGCAAAGGAAACAAAAGAGACCATAGCAAAAATCAACCAAGCCAAAAGCTGGTTCTTTGAGAAGATAAATAAAATTGACAAACCATTAGCCAGACTCACCAAGAAACAAAGGGAGAAGAGTCAAATCAACAGAATTAGAAATGAAAATGGAGAGATCACAACAGAAAACACAGAAATACAAAGGATCATAAGAGACTATTATCAGCAACTATATGCAAATAAACTGGACAACCTGGATAAAATGGACAAATTGCTAGAAAAGGACAACTTTCCAAGACTAAACCAGGAAGAGATAGATAATATTAATAGGCCCATCACAAGCACGGAAATTGAAACTGTAATCAGAAATCTTCCAAAAACAAAAGCCCAGGACCAGATGGCTTTATAGCTGAATTCTACCAAAAATTTAGAGAAGAGCTAACACCTATTCTACTCAAACTCTTCCAGAAAATTGCAGAGGAAGGTAAACTTCCAAACTCATTCTATGAGGCCACCATCACCCTAATTCTAAAACCTGACAAAGATGCTACAAAAAAAGAAAACTACAGGCCAATATCAATGATGAACATAGATGCAAAAATCCTTAACAAAATTCTAGCAAATAGAATCCAACAACACATTAAAAAGATCATACATCATGATCAAGTAAGCTTTATCCCAGGGATGCAAGGATTCTTCAATATTCGCAAATCAATCAATGTAATACACCACATTAACAAATTGAAAAATAAAAACCACATGATTATCTCAATAGATGCAGAGAAAGCCTTTGACAAAATTCAACATCCATTTATGATAAAAACCCTCCAAAAAGCAGGAATAGAAGGAACATACCTCAACATAATAAAAGCTATATATGACAAACCCACAGCAAACATTATCCTCAATGGTGAAAA
>ML664052.1:1294923-1321466 GCA_007570785.1 Antilocapra americana | reverse complement strand
TTTATCTCAATAGATGCAGAGAAAGCCTTTGACAAAATTCAACATCCATTTATGATAAAAACCCTCCAAAAAGCAGGAATAGAAGGAACATACCTCAACATAATAAAAGCTATATATGACAAACCCACAGCAAACATTATCCTCAATGGTGAAAAACTGAAAGCATTTCCACTGAAGTCAGGAACAAGACAAGGGTGCCCACTCTCACCACTACTATTCAACATAGTTTTGGAAGTCTTGGCCACAGCAGTCAGGACAGATAAAGAAATAAAAGGGATCCAGAGTGGAAAAGAAGAAGTAAAACTCTCTCTGTTTGCAGATGACATGATGCTCTACATAGAAAACCCTAAAGACTCTACCAGAAAATTACTAGAGCTAATCAGTGAATATAGTAAAGTTTTAGGATACAAAATCAACACACAGAAATCCCGGGCATTCCTATACACTAACAATGAGAAAACAGAAAGAGAAATTAAGGAAACAATTCCATTCACCATCGAAACAAAAAGAATAAAATACTTAGGAGTATTTCTACCTAAAGAAACACTTATATATAGAAAACTATAAAACACTGATGAAAGAAATCAAAGAGGACACAAATAGATGGAGAAATATACCATGTTCGTGGATTGGAAGAATCAATATAGTGAAAATGAGTATACTACCCAAAGCAATCTATAGATTCAATGCAATTCCTATCAAGCTACCAGAGGTCTTTTTCAGAGAATTAGAACAAATAATTTCACAATTTGTATGGAAATACAAAAAACCTCATATAGCCAAAGCAATCTTGAGAAAGAAGAATGGAACTGGAGGAATCAACCTACCTGACTTTAGGCTATACTACAAATCCACAGTCATTAAGACAGTATGGTACTGGCACAAAGACAGAAATACAGATCAATGGAACAAAATAGAAAGCCCAGAGATAAATCCACACATCTATGGACACCTTATCTTTGACAAAGGAAGCAAGAATATACAACGGAGAAAAGACAATCTCTTTAACAAGTGGTGCTGGGAAAACTGGATAGCCACTTGTAAAAGAATGAAACTAGAACACTTCCTAACACCATACACAAAAATAAACTCAAAATGGATCAAAGATCTAATCATAAGACCAGAAACTATAAAACTCCTAGAGGATAACATAGGCAAAACACTCTCCGACATAAACCAAAGCAGGATCCTCTATGACCCACCTCCCAGAATATTGGAAATAAAAGCACAAATAAACAAATGGGACCTAATTAAAATTAAAAGATTCTGCACAACAAAGGAAACTATAAGCAAGGTGAAAAGACAGCCTTCAGAAAGGGAGAAAATAATAGCCAATGAAGCAACGGAAAAACAATCTCAAAAATATACAAGCAACTCCTGCAGCTCCATTCTAGAAAAATAAATGACCAAATAAAAAAGTGGGACAAAGAACTTAACAAACATTTCTCCAAAGAAGACATAAAAATGGCTAACAAACACATGAAAAGATGCTCAACATCACTCATTATCAGAGAAATGCAAATCAAAACCACAATGAGGTATCACTTTACACCAGTCAGAATGGCTGCTATCCAAAAATCTACAAGCAATAAATGCTGCAGAGGATGTGGAGAAAAGGGAACCCTCTTACACTGTTGGTGGGAATGCAAACTAGTACAGCCACTATGGAAAACAGTGTGGAGGTTCCTTAAAAAGCTGCAAATAGTCCTGCCATATGACCCAGCAATCCCACTGCTGGGCATACACACCGAGGAAACCAGAATTGAAAGAGACACGTGTACCCCAATGTTCATTGCCGCATTGTTTACAATAGCCGGGACATGGAAGCAACCTAGATGCCCATCAACTGACAAATGGATAAGAAAGCTGTGGTACATATACACAATGGAATATTACTCAGCATTAAAAAAAAATTCATTTGAATCGGTTCTACTCAGGTGGACGGAACTGGAGCCTATTATCCAGAGTGAAGTAAGCCAGAAGGAAAAACAACAATACAGTATACTAACGCATATATATGGAATTTAGAAAGATGGTAACGAGAACCCTGCATGCGAGACAGAAAAAGCAATGCAGATGTATAGAACAGACTCGTGGACTCTGTGGAAGAGGGCAAGGGTGGGATGATATGGGAGAATGGCATTGAAGCATGTTAATTATCATATGTGAAATCAATCGCCAGCCCAGGATTGATGCTCAGGGCTGGTGCACCGAGATGTCCCAGGGGGAGGGAATCGGGGGGGAGGAGGGAGGGGGGTTCTGGAGGGGGAACATATGCAAACCCATGTCATTGTATGGCAAAACCAACACAATAAATAAAGAAAATTAAAAAAAATAAAACAAAGGCATGTAAAGCCCATGTGATCTGATTTTGAATTGGAAGTATAAAGAATGATCTCATGTGTTTTTTTTTTCCTTTTGGTGGCACTATATGGCTTTTGGGATCTTAGTTCCCTAACCAGGGATTGAACATGTGCCCTTGGCAACAAAAGCACAGAGTCCCAACCACTGGACCACCAAGAAACTCCCTGATTTCATGCTTTATCTAGAAACATGAGGAAGCTTTTTTGTTGTTGGTCCGGTCATTGAAGAAACCTGAAAACAATGACCAATCCAGAGGCAATGAGTACCTGTAGGGCCTAGAATAAGGCCTCCAAATACCATGTGTTATAAAAAAGGAACCAAGGCTTATTGAAGACATGGCAGATTCCAGGTCTGGGGAAGGAGATGTGTAAGATAAGCCTGGGACAAAATCAATCCATACAGCATAGAAGATCTTGAATAAGTATTGGGGCCATGTGCAAAGAACTCAGAAACCATTTTGAAGATGCCCTCCTGGCTAAGATGGGACATATGAGCTCTACTGAGGACAAGAACCACAATGGGAAGATCAAATATATTTAAACCCATGAGCTTATGACAATAATTTTTTAAAGATCCTTTCTGGAGTATGCTACTGAGCCAACGCATTATTTTCAGAACTGATAAAGAGAATCAACTGTAGCACTGGGTAATCAAACAGTAGTTGAGGGGAAGTTTTCCTTTATAGCAGTATTGCAGCTAATAAATGAAGAAAGAATAATGGAATCAGAGTATCATTATTTTACAGGCCTAATGAAATAATGGCCCCAGGAATTGAGCATCAGTGGCAACTAACATCACCAAAGAAAGGTCAATCAACCATTACATGCCTCTTGATGGAAGTACTCCTGCCCACTTCTCCAAAATTAAGCCTGAATCTCTTCAGGCTTCTAGATACAACTATCAATTTACAGGAAATACAAACAAAGAAAAGCAACATGTAAACTACACCACAGGAATGCAATCAGAAAAATCCAGTCTGTAGGACACTGCAGGACAAATGGCCCACTTTACAATCAGAGAAAAATTATAGATGGTGGGAGAAGGTATAATTCAGAGACTTCAGATATCTATCAACGAAATGCAATGTATGAACTTTATCTGGATCTAATTTCTTTTTTATTTTTATTTTTTTGGCTGCTTCACACAGCTTGTAGGACCTTAGTTTCCCAACCAGGGGTTGGACACTCAGCAGTGAGAACACAGAGTCCTAACCACTGGATAGCCAGAGGAATTGTAGAGATATACATACTAATCAGTTTTCCATTTCTGCCATCAGATCTTACTACTTCCCATGCCACAATGACCTCTTTGTTGTTCCAAGAACACAGTAGGCCTCTCTTTTTCCTAAAAAAAATTATTGGAGTATAGTTGATATAGTAGTTTCCACAGTGTAGCGGTAATCACACTCACCTAACATGGGAGAGGTCCTCAGTTCAAAACTGAGTGGAAACATTTGCTCCCTTTGACTTCCCTGTAGCTCAGACAATAGAGCATCTGCCTGCAATGCAGGAGACTGGGGTTCAATCCCTGGGTTGGGAAGACCCCCTTAAGAAGGGAATGGCTACCCACTCCACTATTCTTGCCTGGAGAATCCCATGGACAGAGGAGCCTAGCGGGTACAGTCCACGGAGTTGCAAAGAATTGGACACAACTGAGCGACTAACACATATGAGTTAAGCAACAGATACTTATTAATCTCCCTCACACATTGAGTTTGTGGGAATAAGCTAGAAGGCTCCCTTTCCAACATACCACAGTATGGGAATCCTGAAAAGGCCATCTCTCCTCCCCACTAGGTGCTGACAAGGAAGGAAGAGTTCACAAGCCTCACCCTCCTAAGTCGTCCTCATCCCTGAGTGTGAGAACCAGCACTTTGTACAAGATAAAGAAGAAAACTCCCTCTCCTGCAAGGTCTATGGATGACTGAGATAAGACAAAGGATACAGGGCTGAGGATCATCCTCCTTCCCACAACTGGTGTTGTGCATCCGTCTTTTCTGAAGATGCATGTACGTGTATGAGCAGAGGCACAAGAGAGCAAGAAAAGCCGAGGCTCACCATCCTGCAAACCCTGCATGTGGGAGGGGTTTTCAGAAAGCTCACCCTCCACCATGCAAGGGATGTGAGAGAGGGAGCAGGGAAAGGTTCACTCTCTTGGCACAAGCAGCACCCTAGGGGTTGCCCATGGGCAGCAAAGGAGCGAGGGAAGAGTGCTAAGGGGGTAAGCCACCTGGGGCACATAAGGAGTGGGACAGCTGTGGGGAGGTTGGTATAGCACACACAGGATTTAGGAGGGAGGGGCTACCTCAAGACCTGGATCGTCTGCAGCGTGTGTGATTGCTCATGCTCGAGGGAGGGAAAGGCTGGCCCTCCTGCAAGCCTTGGGTGTGGGAGGGTAATTAAGATGCCAACGGTCCTACACTCAAGGCATGTAAGAGAGAAAGCAAGTCAGGAGGTTTGCTCTCCTGTACATTGTGCATGTGTGTCTGTCCCAGATACTTTGGACAGGTATGTATACTGGAGTGGATTGCCTATCCTTTCTCCAGGGGATCTTCCCAACCCAGGAGTCAAAACAGGGTCTCCTGCATTGCAGGCAGATTCTTTACCAACTGAGCTATCAGGGAAGCCCCTGGTATGTATGTCATTATACCCCATAATATAAATTACTGTACAATTAAGGTATAAACTGTATATATTTAACTATCATATTGTACATATTTAATGCACAATATGTACCTTCAAGAGTGCTCACTATCTATTACCTATTTCTTTCATTTTCCTTCTTTCTCTTTTTATTCCAAATACCAGTATGGCATTTATTATGTAGAGGGTACTGTTTCAAGTGCTTTTCATATATTAATTCATTAAATCCCCATAAAATATCTACAAGGTAATCATCAGTCTCCCTATTTTATAGATGAACTAACACTAGAAAGTGCAGAGAGGACACATGGTAAGAAAGTTCAGAATCTTACATGCTGCTGTTTAGAAAGAGGACCCCCCCCCCCAAAAAAAAACAGCTCAACTGTATGCATATGACAGAGACAAAGAGCAGGAATCCTAGGCCGCCTAAGGCATAAGCAGGGGCCAAATTCCCCTCATGCTGCAGGGAGGGGAGGATGTGTGGGTGTGAGTGAATGAGGTGGAGGGGATGTGGGTTCCATGTGTGCCGGATGCAACAAGGAGTCTCATTCTCTGGCATATGGTATGGTCCAGGTGTGGGAAGACAGAGCACAAGAGTCTCAGGGGGAGAAGTGATCGACTTGCTAAGAAGATTCTCTTTGGTGGCAGATCACAGGAGGGAGATTCAAAAAGTACAGCTTTCTGCAGGCAAAGGGTGTGAGATAGAAAGAGAGTAGAAGACAAGTCTTATTCACTGGCATGAGAGCAAGATAAGCCAAGGTTCCCTCCTGCATATCAGCAATGGTTTCAGAAGCTCACCCTGCACCAAGCAAAAGAGGTGAGCTGATTCACTCTCCTGAATGTGTGTGTGTGTGTGTGTGTGTGTGTGTGTGTATACACACACCCCAAACAAGATGCAAAAAGAATGTGGAGTACTAAGCCCTGGGTGAGCAGGTAGAAAAACAAGGGCCTGGGCCCATTTTCCTGCAGGCCTGTGTCCCCGCACTCTGCAAGGGTGGTGGTGGCTGGAGGCAAGGGAGAGGCTGCCCAGTTGGGTCAAACTGCACAGCGGGGAGGGGGCAGAATAAAGCTGAGTATGGGAAGAGGGAAGAGTGAGAGGAAAGAGACAAAAACAGACAAGGTGGGAGACGCAGGGGGAGGAGGGGAAAGGGGGAAGGAAGGGGAGAAAGTAGGGGAGAGGAAGAGGTCCAGTCTAAAAATACAAACATGGAAGCCATCCACACAGGATGGTGTTAAGACCCCCAGGAGAAGATGAGAACCTCTGAGGACCAATGAGAAGTATAAAGAAATCATCCAAAGACTAAGCCCTGTCTCTCTCTCTAAGGCTTAGAATTCAGGAAGAAACAGGAGGAAACATCGAAAAGGGACTGAGAAAGAGAGGCTGGTGTGGAAAAGGACAACCAACCGAGAGACGGTGGAGTTCCGGAAAGCAGACAGAGGCAATGGACAACTGTGTGAATCCGTCGAGAAAGATGACGAGGTTGCCCAATGAATTGAGGGGTGCAAGGAGCATTGGGGACTATAACAAGTAATTTCAGTGGGGTGGTGAGGATTAAAGGCTTAATTGGAGGGTGTTCAAGAGACAATGGGAGAAGCATGAACGGAGTCAGCTCCTTCCAGGAATTTTTCTATAAAGTAGAACAGAGAAATGGGGAGAAACTGGAGGAGTTTGTTGGGTCAAGGAAGGAGGGAGTGCCTTTTCATTCTTTAATGTTTCAATTCATCTTTTTTTCAGTTATATATAGATATATATATATATATATATATATATATATATATATATAGTGGAATTTGAGACACCAAGAGGAAAAGTTGCTTGTCCAGGATCACAAAGCTGATAAGGGATCACAGCAGGATTCTACCACAGGCCATCTGACTGCCAAGATGGCACACCAAAACACCAAACCCCAAGCTGTGTGTACCCATGCACATATGAGAACCGCAGGTGATAAAGACTCAGTTTTCTGTACATTCTGGGCACACATGTATGGGAAAAGGAGAGGGGAAATAGAAGAGAGAAAGATTAAGGGTATATAATAGGAAGGCTCAAATTGCTGTCATAGGTGGCAGGAGGCATGCTTCAGAAAGGAATAATAGGGAGGCTGGCACTGTAGCATAAGCAATGTGTGCATTGAGAGGGTGTAACAACAAGGTTAATTTTACGTTCATTTAAGTCATGCATGGGATGGGAGGTGGGCAGCACTAGAAGTCCCACAGTCCAACAACACTGGATAAAATGGGACAGCTCAGGAGTCTCTCTTACACACAGACTATATACGTGTGCAGGTCAAAGAAAGAAAGAGGAGTGCAGGATATGAGAGAGAGGCAAGTGGGATGCTAGTGGGAAAACACACACCAACAGATAGGACATGTAATAGAGAGAATGCACTGTCAGCAGGTTCACTCTGTGTGTGTGTGTGTGTGTGTGTGTGTGTGTGTGTGTGTGTGTGTGTTTGGAGAAGCATGCTTAAGAAAAAGCAAGCTCATAGTCCTGCATGCTCAAGATGGAAAAAAATAGTAGGACTATTCAAGAGGCTTGTACTCTTGTATTGACAGTGGGGGGACTTAGCGGGAAGCAGAGACAGAGATGGGACAGGTTTAAGAAAAATGCTTCCTGGTGAATCTTATAAAATATTAAAAACAGAAATATTTATACTATTTTCATGATGTATATACTTATCATTTCAACAAAGTTCAAAAACCTTTGAAACAACTAAAAGCTCTTTTCATGGACAGACTAAGCAAGCAAATATTAACTGTAGGGTGATTCTCATATTCCTTTCCTTACATGTCAGTCGCTTGACAATGCTGACTGCAAAGAACGCAATGTATAGTCACCTTGACACTTTTTCTTTAGTGTTCAATCTTTTTGGCCAACAGATCAAAGTTTAGAAATTCCCCGCCATCTCTGAAGGATAAACTCTGGTTTCGGATCCTTTGGCTTTCCCCTACTAAGTTAAGAGAAACGGATATTAATAACTTTTATTCTTCCATACACCCATCATATAAGTCAAATACTAACTGTCAGAAGGATTCTTCTCACTCACTTCGTTTGTATATACATCTGAACACATATGTGCCTGTGACTCTGTTCACTGCTGTCCTACAAAGCATGCTTATGGGAAGGGAATTTTAAGGCATGCTGGGTGTAAGAGGCAGGGCACAGCTCAGAAAGGGTGTGTACCTGTAAAGCCTGTGTGTGGGAGGGGACCTGAGACAGCTCACACCCCCCATGTGAGGCAGGAGAGGCCCAACAGGTCAGGAGGTTGATGCTCTTCACAGACAGAGGATGTGTACCAACACAGGTACAGAGAGGCAGTGGATAATCAGGCACCTCTTCCCCCTCTCACCCACCAGTGTGCATCATCTGTATGTGTTACGGCAGACAGGCTGTCACTGTAATAAAGTTCAGTCTCATGCACCATGCCTATGAGAAAGGCATGAAGAAATCTCTGTCCTGCCTGCTGGGCCAAGGCTCACTTCTGCAAACTCCACAGATGCGGGTGGAATTTGGAAAGTCTGCTCTCCCCAGGTCAAGTCATATAAAAGGGTGATGGGGTCAGAAGGCTCTTCTCTCAAGTTCTCTGTGTGAGGAGACATGGAAAGGCTCATTTGCTGCAAAGTTTCAGTGTGGGGGGGGCTGCGAAAATGTCACGCTCTGTTAAATATTTTTAATTAAAAATTTTTAATATTTTTTAAATTGAAATATATATTTTTTTAATTTCACACACTACCATACATAAGGCTCATGAGGTAGCAAGCAGGTCAGACAGTGGGTATGCTTCTAGGTCTGAGGTGAGAAGTCTTGTTTCTCTGTACCTTTTCTGTGGGGCTGCTCCTGAGATGGTCCACCCCTCTATACAGGGATGTGCAGGGGCCTGTGCAGTGGCAGGTAGTGGGAGGGTAAGTGAGCAGGGCCACCAACCATTCACCTTCTCCTTGTCCGGGGCCAGGAGCTGCTAAAGGAGGGTAGACCTGCTTGAGCCTGGGGCTAAGTGAAAGAGAAAAAAAAGAACTAAGGAGATAGATCTGGAGGTGGAATCTTCCATAAAAAATATTCACCGATAAAACTTGGAAGCAAAGGAAAAAGTGGTGAAATGAACTGGAGGCTGAGATGGCTACATAATGTGTTCAGCAGGTAAGGGCAAGGCACTGAGGAAAAGGATGAAGGGCATAGACTGTTCAACAGGAACATGACACATAGGAGCTGAGATAATAAAGTGGTGATTCTGATGGCTCTGTGGAAAACACTGGGGATCAGCAGGATAAGCTAGATAATTAGCTCCTGAAAAATGAGACAATGGCACATTTAATGGCATCCAGAGTACAGAAAGGGCTTTCCTGGTGGCTCAGGTGGTAAAGAATCCACCTGCAAGGCAAGAGACCTGGGTTCAATCCCTGGGCTGGGAAGATACCCTGGAGAAGTGAAAGGCTACCCACTCTAGTATTCTTGCCTGGAGAATTCCATGGAAAAGAGGAGACTTGTGGGCTACAATCCATGGGGTCACAAAGAGTCAGACAAGACTGAACTAAGCACAGCACAGAGTGCAGAAAACCTTAAAAAGGAGCTGTACATTTGGGGCTTGATATGTATAATGTGAGCTTAGAGTCTTTACATCAAGAAAGCCCTAGGCAAAGTTCTCTGAGTTTTATCCCAGCTCAGTCTTTGTGATGCTGTAAGGACAGACTTAAGCCAGATAAAATGAAATGCTGAACTAGTGATATGAGGCAGTAGGTGTAAAAGGCGGGGATTAAAGGAGGAGAGACACTGCTGTAGGCCAGATAGGCTGGCATGAAGAGTAACCAAAGAGAATGGGAAAGATGCTGACAGGTCAAGAGGGTATTCCAGAAGGTGGGAGAATATGTAAAGGTGCTACCTAAGAGGCCACAAATAAACCAGTTGAGCTGGAGTGGAGAGTTCTGCCAGGAATATAAGGGTGAATAAGGCCAAGAACATGTTGTGGTCCTTAAATGCTGCAAGAATAATAATGAGTTGCCCATCAGTGCAGTGAGCAACCACTCTGGAGAGGGAACTCTTAGTGTGCCCAACTGAAGGTCAAGAGTAATACACTAAAACTAACCCCAGTTCGAGTCTGTATGGAGTTTACTGCTTGAGATGGGACAAAAAGAAAGATTTAATTTTTTAAATGAGCTGATTCAAAAGAAAATAACAAGTCAAGATGGACATAAAGACTGTGAAGGCAATATACAAATAACTAGGATGCCTGCAAAACACAGCTTCAGGCAATGGGCAGTTCCCAGCATTTTATAAGTTGGAGAACAAAATGCTCCTTCAGGAAGTTTAGTCTAGCAGCAAGTGGAAATATGGATTGGCATGAGGGGAATCAATTTAAAAGCTCAGCTCTCACAACTGTCGTGAGAGGAAGTGATGCTGGACAGAGCGGTGAGAAGCGATTTGGTAGATTCCAAGAGCAGGAATCAGGCAACTAAGCTCTATGTAGCGAGTCTTATGACAATGTTCAGAAAGGCTTGATGAGGATGATAGCTGAGCCAATATACATGCGATGGGCATCAGGGATGCTTTAAACAATCTACAGAACCTGGATGATTAAACTGAGGCATGATTATAGAAAATGCCAAAAGTTCCACCATTAACACACAGATGAAGCATTACGTACTTGGGATCTTAGCATCTTTCACTGAAATGATCACGTTGTATTACAAAGCACTAAACAACAGAATCTGGCTTCCCTGGTGGGTCAGTGGTAAAGAAATCTGCCTGCCAATGCATGAGTGTCCCACGTTCGATACCTGGGTTGGGAAGATTCTCCAGAGGAGGGAATGGCAATCCACTCCATTATTCTTGCCTGGGAAATTCCATGCACAGAGGAGCATGGCTAAAGTCCACAGAGTCGCAAAAGAGTCAGACATGACTTAGCAACTAACCAACAATAATAAAATAAAATAATGTTGTTTGCTCCATAGGTACCAATGCATTTAAAATACTTTTGCTACTCTGAATTCTGGGCAAGCTACCCATCTGTGCTGGTGTTCCCAAGATGAAACATTAAATTTTCCTCTCATTTCCCAACCCCTGTAGCTCGAAAGCCAAGATACAACACATGATAAAACTGGCAGTTAAGTGGATTTTATTTTATTGCTCAAGAGAAATTTAAACAAAAAACGACAACTTGGAAGGACTTGACTCATGAGCTCAAGTCCCCTCTAAAAATAGACACAGTTACACCATTCATTCGGTACATAAACTAATTACATCTTACAACTTGGAGGACTGGCAGAATGAATAGAGTTATTATCTCTTCATTTATGCTTTTCTTAATAGCTGTCATGCCTCTGCACTCTACATTTCCTCCAAGAACCCACTCTAAGACAGTCTGTCCTCTGACTAGCTCCCATAGAACCTACACACATTCAGTCCTGCATTCCAATTATTTGCACTATGCCTTATCTCCCTCAGAGGGAAGAGACTGACCTTAACCTCACTTGGAGGCCTCAGATACAGGGTAGAAGTCCCTAACTATCTGTGAAATGAATCTGTTTGTGTTCAGGCTAAGTACAGCTGCTCTGATTCTGTTTGAAGTACTGCCATTATGAGGCCCCAAAAATGTCTGATCAGTGGCTCTTCAAATTACTTCCCCTTCCCCATTATTATGCAAGAAGATATGGATAAAATGACTTACTAATTCAGGAAGATTTCAGGGTGTGTCAGGTTTGGGGACACACACATACTCCATCCTTCACTCAGTATTCTGCCTAACCACCCACCCAAGGCATGTCAACTACTAGCCTGACAGATACCACCTACACCTCACTCTATAATTCAAAAATGTAAGCTTAATGAATAAGTCTTGATCTGCTTTGGGGTCCAAGACATAAGATATACAGAGTAGAATGTTAATTCTTTGTCTCTCAATGGGCTAGAGAAAAAAAATCAAAAAACACGTATTAACCAATCTGAGGAACTGAATCCTAGTTCCAACCCTGTCACTGACTTTATCTGAAGATTAAAGCAAGTGGCTGATACCGCTGCATCTTAGCTGCTTCATACTCATGGTGATACAACTAAACATTTGTTTGGGGGAGAAAACAATCTGGTGAAACTTTGTGGAAAAATTTACCCAGTCTTGTTTAACTTTTGTGACCTACTGTACATATTTCAGGACAACATACAGAAGCCTGTGTCTTACACAGAGGAATGGAATCATGGGTAAGATCTTCTTGGAATGGAGTCCAAGAATGTATAAAATTCTGTACTATTTTAGGTTTTATATGTGTGTGTGTGTGTGTGTATATATATATGTAAAACATAACCTATAATAGGCTTACATGGTCTAACTTTACATGGTCTAAAGGGCTTAATATCCACTAGAATCTAACATAGCCAAAGGCAATTTTTTAAACCTTCTATTCTGCTTAATTTTTTTAAGATCTGATATAAGGTGACTCCTCAGTCCTTGAAATGCCCACATCTTCATTTATATTATTCTGTACTATAGTGCGATTCTCCTCTACTTCTCTGAGCTTTCCTTCTTTTCAATCTCTGTTGCCACCTTCTTCAAAGTTCCCACTGTGTCACACAGTCTTTCCTCATCCCTTACCCGATACTCCCTGACAAAAATATATCTTCAGCTTTCTAATCATCTCTCTGAATTCTATTTTGGGTTTCAGATGTAATTATTCTCATACAAATTCTAAGTATCTATTCTTGCTCTTCCATTCAAGCCACAGAATATTTGAAACCACTTATCACAAAATAAAAAGGTTGACACTAAAGCTAAACTCATTACTTTTCCCCAAAGCAAATTTCCATCCCCCCAAGTTACCTGCAGCTACGATTGCTATTTTGAATGTTAATTATCTTTCACTCCTTCCTACTGTCATTTCTATATTTAATTGGCTACCAAGTCATAACTTCCTGGTTTGTGATGTTTCATATTTCTTCCTTTACTTTATAGCCCCACCTTTCTCACCGGAGTCTGGCCCTGGCTCCTTTACACTTTTCATGATCTGTTATTCCTCTCCAAGACCAGTCCCCTCCCTGCCACCTTCAATCTCAACTCCTCTGCTCTGCTTCTCAGAATCTCTTCAATTTTCATGCTCAGTAAAGTCAATTTCCTCATGGTTGACCCTTACCCACACCTGACCGGACTTGTGTTACTGGACCAGACTGGACTGTCACCTCCCCTTTCTACATGTCCAATTGTTAATTATTTTAAAGGCCCAGCTCAAGTCTCACTTTGATGACACTCTGCTTTTCCTAATACTCACTGGACAATGCTACTCTCTTCTTGATTATATTTTCATCCTCTATCTCCCTTGTTGTTTCTTGAATAATAAGCCCAGAGAAGCTAGGTTTAGGGCATTTTTCTCTTATATCCTGTTTCACAGTAGTAGGCACATAATGAGTATTCAAGAAATGTTTTTTTGGGTAAACAATAATTAGCATTCAAACTATATTATTTAATTTGAAAGCCCCTGTTCGAATTTCTCTCCTCAGTGATCACACAGTGAATCTCGAAGGGTCCAAGAGAGTCACGACACTCTGGTCCATCTCCCTACCCTTCTCCTTGCCTTTAACACATGAAATGTAACACAAAAACATACATATCATACTAAAAGTCTGTAACTTGAGAACTTCAGTAACAAAGGACCATAAAATACAGCTAAATACTTCCCTTAAATGTGAAAAACTGCTCCCCAACCCTGCCTCCTAGCAGTCAGACTAAACAAAGCCTTTAAATTAAAAAGCAAAGACAACTAGAAACCTTTCCTCTTCAGGTCCCTGGGTAAATGCTGCTCAGAGGCTGACCTTGGTGGTGGAAAATGTGGGTGTGGGAAGGAAACCCTCAATGCTTAGAATCTTGGCAAGAAGGGAGGAAAACACCTAAATCCATTGAAGCCAAGCACATCTTTCTGTAATGTCAGAAGTTCAAGGGGTGGGGGAAGGTCTCACTTCCTAATCTGTCTTACTGTATGCTTAAATCTGTTTAAGTTACTGTATTGCTTATCCTATCACCCACCAGCCTCCAAGTAACAAGCCCTTAAGAAAACAACAACACACCAGTCACATGCTCTTCTGTACTTTGCCTAAAACTGCAGCAGTTAGGTTTTTATGGGCCAGAAGAACTTAATTAACTATGTTACAAACCGAGAAAAAATTATACCTCCACATGTATGCAAACCTTTAGATTTCAACACATTCCTCAATTAATCATAAGGGAAAGCAAATTACCTGCATCAAAAACAATCTTTAAAAAAAGTTGCTGGCTTGCTGCAAAGTTAATATATCATTGACTTAAGAAATTACTGCTGGGGGAAAATGAAGGCAGAACACTCAGCATATTGTAACAGCAAAGTGCTAGTTGTGTTGCAATAGATTTTAGCACTGTGGCTTTTTTTCCTTGACACAAATCACAGTATTTAAATAGTTTTTCCCTTTGTTCCAGTTTTCTTCCTAAACAGAGGTCTTAAGAGATTGTATCAGTGATGTACCTGGACGGTCACTGGGTTATTTTCATGTGGGTACTGATTAAAATGCCAACCACACAAACCACAAAATACCCTGAAGAAGAAAATGGGCAGGTCTCCCAGCGAAGGTACTTTATGAGCTTTGTGTCTAAACGCATGGCAGACATGTCAAACCATGTTTCATAAAATGGTATGAAACAATCCATCGCTTGAAAGCCCCCCAAAAAAACAATAACCATGGAAAGACGGGGATGTGGGGAGCTTTTTATAATTTTTCCAAGTTAAAATTCAGAAGGCCAAAAAGAAAAAAATATACACGGGGTTGGGGCAGGGTATAGAGACCAACACTAAGATCCTTTAGCAGATCCTATAGCACAAATCAAGAAGATGGACCCAGCCAACTCATAAATTTGCCACTAACCACAACTAAATATAATTCAAAACACCTGGAAAGTTGTTTTTTTTTTTTTTCCAAAAAAGAAGTGAACTGAAAGACCCTATAGACTTGGGCAGTTGTCAGAATTTGTGCTGCCAGACAGATGGCATCAATGCTCTCAGGACAATGAGACAAGTCAAAAGCTTAATTCACTCAACTGAGCAACATCTCTGCATATGGACTACAATTTACACTTCATACTGTACACTTCCACTAATTGAGTTGAGTTCAGTTGCTCAGTTGTGTCCTACTCTTTGAAACCCCATGGACTGCAACATACCAGGCTTCTCTAACTCCTGGAGCCAACTCAAACTCATGTCCATTGAGTCAGTGATGCCATCCAACCATCTCATCCTCTATCGTCCCCTTCTCCTCCCGCCTTCAATATTTCCCGGCATTAGGGTCTTTTCCAATGAGTCACTTCTTCCTATCTTGTGGCCAAAGTATTGGAGTTTCACCTTCACCATCATTCCTTCCAATAAATACTCAGGACTGATTTCCTGGAGGATGGACTGGCTGGATCTCCTTGCAGTCCAAGGGACTCTCAAGAGTCTCCTCCAATACCACAGTTCAAAACCATCAATTCTTTGGCACTCAGCTTTCTTTATAGTCCAACTCTCACATCCATATAGGACTAACGGAAAAACCATAGCTTTGACTAGACAGACCTTTGCTGGCATAGTAATGCCTCTGCTTTTCAATATGCTGCCTAGGTTGGTCATAACTTTTCTTCCAAGGAGCAAGCATCCTTTAATTTCTTGGCTGCAGTTACCATCTGGAGTGATTTTGGAGCCCCAAAAATAAAGTCTCTCACTGTATCCACTGTTTCCCCATTTATTGCCATGAAGTGATAGGACCAGATGCCATGATCTTAGTTTTCTGAATGTTGAGTTTTAAGCCAGCTTTTTCACTCTCTTTCACTTTCATCAAGAGGCACTTTAGTTCTTTGCTTTCGGACGTTAAGTGTGGTATCATCTGCATATCTGAGGTTACTGATCTTTCTCCAAGCAAACTTGATTCCAGCTTTTGCTATATCTAGTCCAGCATTTCTCATAATGTTCTCCACATATACATTAAATTAGCAGGGTGACAAGATACAGCCTTGACGTACTCCTTTCCTGATTTGGAACCAGTCTGTGGTTCCATGTCCAGTTCTAACTGTTGCTTCTTGACCTGCATACAGATTTCTCAGGAGGCAGGTCAGGTGGTCTGGTATCCTCACCTCTTGAAGAATTTTCCACAGTTTGTTCTGATCCACACAATCAAAGGCTTTGGCGAAGGCAATAAAGCAGAAGTAGATACTTTTCTGGCATTCTCTTGCTTTTGTGATGATCCAACGGATGTTGGCAGTTTGATCTCTGGTTCCTCTCCCTTTTCTAAATTAAGCATGAACATCTGGAAGTTGACAGTTCACATACTGTTGAAGCCTGGCTTGGAGAATTTTGAGCATTACTTTGCTAGCATGTGAGATGAGTGCAATTGTGCTGTAGTTTGAACATTCTTTGGCATTGCCTTTCTTTGGGATTGGAATGAAAACTGACCTTTTCCAGTTCTGTGGCCACTGCTGAGTTTTCTAAATTTGCTGGCATATTGAGTGCAGCATTTTCACAGTATCATCTTCTAGGATTTGAAATAGCTCAATTGGAATTCCACCACCTCCACTAGCTTTGTTCATACTGATGCTTCCTAAGGCCCACTTGACTTCGCATTCCAGGATGTCTGGCTCTAGGTAGGTGATCACACCATTGTGGTTATCTGGGTCATGAAGATCTTTTTTGTATACTTCTTCTGTGTATTCTTGCCACCCCTTCTTAATATCTTCTGCTTCTGTTAGGTCCATACATTTTCTGTCCTTTATTATGCCCATCTTTGCATGAAATGTTCCCATGGTATCTCTGATTTTCTTTAAGAGATGTCTAGTCTTTCCCATTCTATTGTTTTCCTCTATTTCTTTGCACTGATCCCTTAGGAAGGCTTTCTTATCTCTTCTTGCTATTCGTTGGAACTCAGCATTCAAATGGGTATATCTTTCCTTTTCTCCTTTGCCATTAGCTTCTCTTCTTTTCTCAGCTATTTGTAAGGGCTCCTCAGACAACCATTTTGCCTTTTTGCATTTGTTTTTCTTGGGGATAGTCTTGATCATTGTCTCCTGTACAATGTCACGAACCTCTGCCCATAGTTCTTCAAGCACTCTGTTTATCAGATCTAATCCCTTGAATCTATTTGTCACTTCCACTGTATAATTGTAAGGGATTTGATTTAGGTTATACCTGAATGGTCTAGAGGTTTTCCCTACTTTCTTCAATTTAAGTCTGAATTTGGCAATAAGTAGTTCATGGTCTGAGCCACAGTCAGCTCCTGGTCTTGTTTTTGCTGACTGTAAAGAGCTTCTCCATCGTTGGCTACAAAGAATATAATCAATCTGATTTTGGTATTGACCATCTGGTGATGTCCATGTGTAGAGTCTTCTCTTGTGTTGTTGGAAGAGGGTGTTTGCTATGACCAGTGCGTTCTTTTGGCAAAACTCTATTAGCCTTTGCCCTGCTTCATTCTGTACTCCAAGGCCAAATTTGTGTACTCCAAGGCCAAATTTGCCTGTTACTCCAGGTATCTCTTGACTTCCTACTTTTGCATTCCAGTTCCCTATAATGAAAAGGACACCTTTTCTGGGTGTTATTTCTAGAAGGTCTTTAGGTCTTCATAGAATTGTTCAACTTCAGCTTCTTCAGCATTACTCTTGGGGGCATAGACTTCGATTACTGTGATATTGGGATTTCCCTGGCGGCTCAGACAGTAAAGCATCTGCCTATAATGTGGGAGACCCAGGTTCAATCCCTGGGTCGGGAAGATCTCCTGGAGGAGGAAATGGCAACCCACTCCAGAATTCTTGCCTGGAAAAATCCCATGGATGGAGAAGCCTGGTAGGCCACAGTCCATGGGGTCACAAAGAGTCGGACATGACTGAGTGACTTCACTTTCACTTTCACTGCGATATTGAATGGCTTGCCTTGAAATCAAACAGAGAACATTCTGTCATTTTTGAGATTGCATGCAAGTACTGCATTTCGGACTCTTGTTGACTATGATGGCTACTCCATTTCTACTAAGGGATTCTTTCCCACAGTAGTAGATATAATGGCCATCTGAATTAAATTCACCCATTCCAGTCCATTTTAGCTCACTGATTCCTAAAATGTTGATGTTCACTCTTGCCATCACCTGTTTGACCACTTTCAATTTGCCTTGATTCATGGAGTTAACGTTCCAGGTTCCTATGCGATATTGCTCTTTACAGCACTGGACTTTACTTCCATCACCAGTCACATCAACACCTGGGTACTGTTGTTGCTTTGGCTCCGTCTCTTCATTCTTCCTGCAGTTATTTCTCCACTGATCTCCAGTAGCATACTGGGCAATTACTGACCTGGAGAGTTCATTTTCAGTGTCCTATCATTTTGCCTTTTCATACTATTCATGGTGTTCTCAAGGCAAGAATACTGAAGTGGTTTGCCATTCCCTTCTCCAGTGGACCACATTTTGTCAGAACTCTCCACCATGACCCGTCTGTCTTGGCCGGCCCTACACTACATGGCTCACACTTCCACTAACGCCATATGTTGAAGAAACCATCATTCGGGCTGTGAAAGGAAGAATGTTCCCAGTCAAATTCTCACCACCCTTGGTTACACAGGCATGTTTATCTCACAGTAAATCTCTAAGCTGTACCTCTGGATTTGCATGCTGTTTTGTACACATGTTATATTATAAAAGTTAAAAAAAAGTATCCTCCATTAAACACCTTACTGCAGAAACACTTAAATGGCATAGCATTCCAGTCACTTGGAATAAACAGGTTCACTGGTAGTGGCTCAGAGGGTAAAGTATCTGCCTGCAATGTGGGAGACCCGGGTTTTATCCCTGGGTTGGGAAGATCCTCTGGAAAAGGAAATGGCAACTCACTCCAGTATTCTTGCCTGGAGAATCTCATGAACAGAGGAGCCTGGTAGGCTACAGCTCACGGGGTTGCAAAGAGTTGGATACGACTGAGCAACTTCCCTTTTCACTTTTGGTTGAAATAGAAATATAACACTTGTGGCCTGCTGTCACATGGATAATAACAACCAACCTTGAATGTAAATGTATAGGGGAGAAATTATTCATTGACTAAGGGGCGGGCAGACTGGGCCACTTAACCTAGAACAGGCTAATTCAACAACTTCCAAATTTGGAGCAACTGTAATACTCTCTTAAAGTTTCCTCTAACCTCTAAAAAATAGTACATGGTGTTTGAATATATAACAAAAATTAATAGAAATTGGGTAAATAGGAATCAATTTTTGAAGTTTCACAACATTCTTAACATGTGACACTCCATGGAATCATCAAATCAGGACTGAGAATAACTGGTCTGAATCAGCAGAAAATGCCTTTGTGAGTCAGGACACCTAACCAAACCTGTGTCACAGTCAACCCTACACAGTGGTCAAAAGGTTATGTAATAGGGTGGTATTGGAAGGTGAGTACTCTGTATGTACTCAGACTATAATTAATTTAATATGCTTTTTAAAATACATGTTTTAATCAAGGGCCTACCATGTACTGTGGGAGACACATTTTAGGGGATAAAATGTTATTTTTATTTGGATATAAGAAGATTCAGTTGACTAATATATATTGAAGGACTTAACATGGCTAGGTGGCAGGATGCAATGTTTTCTTGGAAGACATATTTTATACACTTTAGCATCTCCAGCTACTCGGGAAGGCAGCAGGGTGGGCAGTACTACTAGTAACAGAGTTGGAACAATTGTAGAAAAATAAAATATGATGTATAATCAGGTGCTAAGCAGTACAGTATTAACTGTAAGTAGAGCAGCAATAGTTCAAGCAAGGGGTATATTCAGCATGGTTTAGTATAGCTGCACAAGTGGAGGAAGGAGTGGGTACATAATATGGGTCTTCTAGTATGGATGGGTAAAATTACTGAAAAAGAGGGCATTCTAAGCCAGGGTAGGTACATGTAAACAAAGGGCAAGGCAGTGTAAATTAGCAAGAGGCAGAACTGTGCTACTCAAAGCATAGTTCAAAGCCTTGTATGTGCTCAGTCACTCAGTCATGTCTGACTCTTTGGGATCCCATGGACTATATAGCCTGAAAGGCTCATCTGTCCATGGAATTTTCCAAGCAGAAATACCGGAGTAGGTTGCTATTTCCTTCTCCAGGGGATCTTCCCAAACCAGGGATCGAACTCAGGTCTCCTGTGTTTCATTCACTGGTAGGCAGAACCTTTATTACTGAACCACCTGGGAAGCCCCACAAAGCCTTGTGCCAGTCCCCAAATATTACTACCAGTGTTCTCCGAGGCTAGTCCAGAAATTAATAAGTACTTTAGAACAATTTGACAAAGTAGTCTGATGTTTCATGAATCTAACAATGAATATATCTTTATTTACTTTGTATGTCTTTATTTACTATGTCTTCTTAATTTGATTCTAATGATTTTTATTTGTATTATGTTAAAGTATCAACCCACTATGAGCTAAAAGCTAAATAAACCAACCAACAAACAAAACCAGTAGGTCTCTCAGCACAACTCCTTGAGAAGCACTGGCTGAGGATGATGAAACATCTGACCCAAAGGGCTGGGGTATGGAGGAGAGGTAAAAGAAAACAAAGATGTATAAATGAGGTGAGGCAAGATAACAAAGACCTTGAAACCAAAGCACATGGAGGAGTTTATGCTGAAGACAGTAAACACTGGAAAATCACCCTAGGTTCATCAATAAGGAAGTGACATGAAGAAAGTAGTTACTTTGACTCTGTAATGGCCTATATGGGCTTTCCACGTGGCTCAGTGGTAAAGAATCTGCCAGCCAAAACAGGAGATGCAGTTTCAATCCCTGGGTTGGGAAGATCCCCTTGAGTAGGAAATGGCAACCCACTCCAGTATTCTCGATGGGAAAATCCCATGGACAGAGAAGCCTGGGAAATCTACAGTCCACGGGGTCACAATGAGTCAGATATGCCTTAGTGACTATACAACAACAATGGCCTATGTGGGAAAAGAATCTAAAAAAAGGAGTGGATATACATATAACTGATTCACTGTGCTGTGTACCTGAAACTAACACAACACTGTAAATCAACTATACTCCCCCCCCAATTTTTTTTTTACAAGAATGCAGCTGTTTTGTAGGGCAGAGTCCATTAGTTGGGTTTGATTGAAAGGGAGTTCAGTCTCTTGGGAAATAAAGAGATTGAAGTAATTTGGAAATCTGGTGAAGAAGCTGAACTTGATTCTCCCCTAGCCTGGGGTGATGGACAATCACACTGTGGAACAAGGGATTAAGTTTAGCACACTGGCTATCTGGGGGTGAAAAAGGCAAAACAGGACTCAAAGGTTTCTTGTTGGAGGCCAGACACAAAGGGACCTCACTTCTCCAAAATGAAAAGCTAAGCCTTGAATGAGGATGACAGGTAAAGGCAGACTAACAAGGTATGTGAGGAACCCAAAACAGTTGTAAGATGAAGGGCTTTTTCTGGGGAGTCGGGGAAGGCAAGGGGTATAACCATGGGAAGCAAAGAAGGTCTGGAAGGGTAACACCATAAATACTAAGTATCTATACCTCATCAAATTTGTATAATCTATAACCTAATCTATACAATTTCTACTTTGAGATCCCTCTGCACTGGAGTTAGTGTATATTAAAATGGCCACATTGAGGGGGTGTGGCCTTTCGTAAGGATCTAAACAGCTGTGCTTCCCTGAGTCTCCTTCTCACAGGCACAGGTCACACAATGTTACCTGAGATTTAACAGAGTCTAATTAAGATGGCCTCTGCTTGGGGACTTCCAGGGAAAATGTTTTATAACACCTTGAAAACATCCTCATACAAAGTTTATAACAACACTGGTTTGTTAACATTTGGTTTGTGGTACATAAGTACTTCCAAGGATATCTTATATAAGGGGCCATGATTTTTCCCCCTTGCCATAATTATCAACCTTTGTACCTGTCAGGGGTTGATTTTAATGGATTTAACAAGCAGTATTTAATAGACTGCTTTTATATAAGTATATTACTGTTAGTAATTTTCAAAAGGATATACAAATCTCTCCCAGAATCTGGCTGAGAAAACCCTTATCAAATAAGATTTCCCCTATCTTGTGTAAGAAATGTGCTATTTACACCACCCACCAAGGGGATATGGGTAGGGTGGACCACAAACAACTTTGGAAAGTTCAGAAGTAAGAAACTGAACAACCATGTCCAACTCTTTGTGACCCCATGGACTGCAGCACACCAGGCCTCCTTGTCCTTCACCATCTCCCAGAATTTGCCCAAGTTCATGTCCATTGCATCAGTGATACCATCTAGTCATCTCATCCTCTGATGCCCTCAATCTCTCCCAGCATCAGGGATTTTTCCAATGAGTCAGCTGTTTGTATCAGGTGACCAAAATACTGGAGCTTCAGCTTTATGGGGCGACAGTCTCTGAAAAGGTCAAATTTCTTGAAACTTCAATAAACAGACAATGTCAATGAACTTTTGCCACTGAAATATTTTAGAGACATAGGGTGGGGTGGGGGCACCTATGAAGATGAAAACATATCATTTCAAAAATGTGTTGGTAATATAGGCTGGTTCTATTGTCAGCACTCAAGCTTTTGATCTGTGTTAACTGTTGAGTGTGTCTTGCATTTTTCCTTATTACATAAGCTTCTGATTTTAAAGATTATCAAGACCAGTAGCTCCTTTTGGAAGAGGCCTTTGGTCAGCATTTTCTAAACTGAATTTTGGAACACTTGGTTATATGTTACCCAAGTATGATTATTCTATGGTGCTTAAAAACATTTTCTCCCCCTCTTAGAATATTATACAGAGTGAAATAAGCCAGAAGGAGAAACAACAATATAGTATACTAACACATATATATGGAATTTAGAAAGATGGTAA
This sequence comes from Antilocapra americana, assembly GCA_007570785.1. NCBI lineage: Eukaryota > Metazoa > Chordata > Mammalia > Artiodactyla > Antilocapridae > Antilocapra > Antilocapra americana. Next base: position 1,298,617 of record ML664052.1, on the reverse strand, counting down.
CGATAACCCTGTGAGACAGCAAAAGAGACACAGATGTATAGAACAGTCTTTTGGACTCTATAGGAGAGGGCGAGGGTGGGATGAAATGGGAGACCAGGACTGAAACATGTATAGTATCATATGTGAAATGAATCACCAGCCCAGGTTTGATGCATGATACAGGGTGCTCAGGGCTGGTGCACAGGAATAACCCAGAGGGATGGAATCGGGAGGGAGGTGGGAGGCGGGTTCTGGAAGGGGAACACATGTACACCCATGGCAGATTCATGTCAAAGTATGGCAAAACCAACAGAATATTGTAAAGAAAAAAGTCTTTCTTGAATTTGTTACAATAAAAAAAAAGGAATGCTTCTGAACCTCCTAGAAAACACTGTTTGTGTAGGAAGGCTGCCTTGCCTAAGCACAGTATTTTAAAATCAGTATTTAACATGTACACCCATGGCTGATTCATGTGAATGTATGGCAAAAACAACCACAATTTTGTAAAGTAATTAGCCTCCAATTAAAATAAATTTAAAAACAACAAAAAAATAAAATCAGTATTTAAAACAAAATCTAATTAAAGTAGTATACTAGAAGAGAGTACAAAGATTCATGTGAATTTTTTTGGAAAAAATATAATTACTATTAATGTATTTTTCTAAATTTCTATTATGCTAAACAAAAAAGAAATGTTTCAGGTACATTTGAATGAGGTGAAAAGTGTGGCAGAGACAATTTTATTTTAAAGAGTAAATATTCAGAGGCCGTCGGGCAGGCCATGGCTGCAGTCCCTGACCCCAGAGGTGGACGTGATGGCCGATACAGCTGAGAAGGCACAGGTCACTGGTGACACCTTCCTGGTAGCCTGTGCCTGCCACTGCTGAGGGACCCACGACCCATGGCCAATTCCCCTGGAAGAGCGCACAACTTGTCTCAGGTTGTAGCCAATTCCTGTGGGCCTCTGCCACTACAAGCACTCCCCACACATCCCAGTTGTGTCTGCTCCATTCTGGGCAGACTGAGCAAGTGGGCCCTAAGCAGTTGCTACTTTCACTCTCTCATGTCTGGGCAGGGAACAGATGCCGGAGGGCAGCCTACAAGCAGGGCCAACACGAATGCTGAGCACCAGAGGCTATGTGACCGAAGGGAATTCACTCCCACAGTCACAGGAGCAGGGCATTAAATCCCAACTGGCTTGCGGCTGTGGACTTGGAGGCCAACTGTGGATTTTGGAAGCAAGTACAAGCTGGAGTAAGGACAGATCGGAGTCTGAGCTGACCCCACAGTGATCACAGCAGGTCCAGAGACCTTCCTAGAAATACTGGATGACTTCCTCAATATGCAGATTGGCTGGAGCTCACTAAGTGGTGAGGACATTGACAATTAAGGCCACAGGAAAATATTCTTACTACCACTCGCTCTATATTTTTTCTTTTTCATATTATTCTATTGTTGTTCTTTTTTACTATTCCTTTAATTTGTATTTTCCCTTTTTAATCCTTTTACTTAAAAATAAATTTATTTTATATTTCCCTATTTCTACGGCACTTTTTCATTATATTGCGTTTTTTAACCACAATTATTTTGTATTTATGCTAGTCTAGTTTTTAGTGTTTGTTTTCATTTATGGGTTTCTTTACTGGTTTGATTACTCTCTTTTTTGGTTTCTGCTTTTACTCTTTCTTTTTTTGTGAGTGTGTGAGTTTCTCTCTGTGTCCTTGTCTGTTTAGTTCTGCTTTACTATTTGTCTTAGAATTTAGTCTGCCCTTTATTTTTTTGTTTGTATGTTTGTTCATGAGTTTTTTTTCTATTTTTCTTTGCTATCTCTTTTTTTTCCTCTTTCTTTTCTGTGTTGCATGGCCTGTGTATGCTCCATCCAGGGGTCAGGACTAAAACTCCGAGATGGGAAACCCAAGTTGAGGATGCTGGACCACCAGAGAACTTCTGAGTCCATGGAATATTAATAAGAAAGAGCTCTCCTAAAGGCCTCCCCTTAGCAAAAAGACCTGGCCCCACCAGAAGGCCAGAAAACTCCAGTGCTGCACACCTCACACGAAACCTTCAGCAAAAAAGGAACACAAAACATGTGTACTGTAATGTTCACTGCACTATTTACAATAGCTAGGTCATGGAAGCAACTCAGATGTCCATCGGTAGATGAATGGATAAGGAAGTTGTGGTACATATACACAGTGGAATATTACTTGGCTATAAAAAGAAACATATATGAGTCAGTTCTGATGAGGTTGATGAACCTAGAGCCTATTGTATAGAGTGAAGTTATTCAGAATAAGAAAGACAAATACTGTATATTAACGTATAAATACAGAATTTAGAAAGATGATATCAACAATCCTATGTGCAGGGCAGCAAAGGAGACACAGACATGAACAGACTTTAGGACTCAGTGGGAAAAGGAGACAGTGGGATGATTTAAGAGAAAAGCACTGAAACATACATTACCATATGGAAAACAGATGACCAGTGCTTTTGACACATAAAGCAGGGCACCGAAAGCTGGTGTTCTAGAACAATATAGAAGGATAGGGTGAGCAGGGAAGTGGGAGGAGTGGTTCAACTTGGGGGAGATACATATATCTATGGCCTATTCATGCTGATATATGGCAAAAACTCTTCAAAATATTGTAAAGTAACTACCCTCCATTAAAATAAATAAATAAATTTAAAAACAAAGTGAACAAATAGAAAAGAAACTCAGATCTACATAAACGATGAGCATCAGAGAAAAAATGAATGAAGGTAAAATTAAAACATAAATATTTTTGCTATTAAAACAAACAAACAAAAAACGAGGAACATAACACTGCCAACTTGCAAACAAGCTGCCCAAAGCCGTATCAAGCTCACAGAGACAGCAAAACACACTTTCCCTTCACAGACAAAATCCACCTCCACTGACGAGAACACAGGCACCAGTTCCCGCTAACAGGAAACCTTCACAAGGCATTGGTCCAACCCTACCAACTGGGGGCAGACACACAAATGAAAAGAACTATGACCATGTAGGCTGCAGAAAGGAGACCCCAAACACAGTAAACTGAACTAAATGAAAAGACAGAGAAACATGCACCAGATGAAGAAGCATGATAAAAAACCCAAAAGACCAAACAAATGAACAGGAAATAGGCAGTCTACCTGAAAAAGAATTCAGAGCAATGATACTAAAGAGGATCAAAAATCTTGGAAATTAAATGAAGTCAGAAATAAATAAGATGAGGCATGGATGGAGAAGATACAAGAAATGTTTAATGAGGATTCTAGAGAAATAAAGAACAGATCATCAGCAATAAATGACACAATAACTAAACTAAAAAATAAATTCAGTTCAGTCACTCAGTTGTGTCAGATTCTTTACAACCCCATGGACTGCAGCATCGCAGGCTTCTCTATCCAGCAACTCTTGGAGCTTGCTCAAACTCATGTCCATCGAGTCAGTGATGCCATCCAATGGTCTCATCCTCTGTCATCCCCTTCTGCTCCTGCCTTCAATCTTTCCCAGCATCAGGATCTTTTCTAATGAGTCTGCTCTTTGCATCAGGTAACCAAAGTATTGGAGTTTCAGCTTCAACATCAGTCCTTCCAATGAATATTAAGGACTAATTTCCTTTAGGATGGACTGGTTGGATCTCCTTGCAGTCCAAGGAACTCTCAAGAGTCTTCTCCAACACCACAGTTCAAAACCATCAATTCT
>ML664052.1:1257628-1287731 GCA_007570785.1 Antilocapra americana | reverse complement strand
AGACTTGTGGACTTTGTGGATGAGGGTAAGGGTGGGATGATATGGGAGAAGGGCATTGAAGCATGTTAATTGTCATGTGTCTAATCAATCGCCAGCCCAGGATTGATCCTCGGGACTGGTGCAGCGAGATTTCCCGGGGGGGAGGGAGGAGGGAGGGGGGACCCGGAGGGGAAGCATATGTAAACCCATGGTGATATCATGACAATGTATGGCAAAAACAATAATAAAAAAAAAATACAAAAAAAAATGCTGACAATAGTGAAAAAAGAAAAAAAAAGTAATAAAACTGATAAACCACTAGTACAATTCAACAAAAGAGAAAAGCACACAAATTATTGACTTAAAAGATACATGATTAATGCAAAGCAGATATACATTATTAGGTTATTCCACATGCAGATTTTCTTTTAAAAAAAGAAAAGGAATAACTCTCTAGAAAAGAACACTCAGGTACCCAAATCGAAATCAGGAATGTAAGTGAAATCTAGGCCAAAGAAATAAACAACATTATCAATAAATTTCAAAAGAAACAAAAATGGCACTTAAATGTCTAAATAGTAAATGAATAATAATTCTATCACACAAAGGTTCCTTAAAAGTGATCTATCTAATTCATGTTCGTGAAGTGAAAGTCAGTTGGAACTAAACCTGACTTAGGGCTATACTCTGAAAAGGAAAATTATAGTTTGGTCATATTGTGAACATAGATGCAAAATTCTAAATAAAACTTTACCAAACCATACACCAGAACTTTAAAAGAATTGATCTTCATGGGCATTAAGGTTTTAGCCTGAGGCTGATTTTAAATAAGATCAGAGATTCATGAGAAAAACAGAAAAAATAAAATTAAGTGAATAAATAATAGTTTAAATAAGAAGAGCTGACTCACTGGAAAAGACCTGATGCTGGTAAAGATTGAGGGAAAGAGGAGAAGGGGGCAATAAAGGATGAGATAGTTGGATGGTAACACCGACTCAATGGACAAGATTTAGCAATCTTTGGGAGATAGTGAAGGACAGGGAAGCCAGGCGGGTTGCAGTTCATGAGGTCACAAAGAGTTGGGCATGACTTAGCGACTGAACAACAACAAATAGTTTAAATGGCTTGAAAATTCAATATTCATTTCTGATTTTAAAAGAAGGATTTTCTGGAGGGGAAACATATGTATACCCATGGCAGATTCATGTCAATGTATGGCAAAACCAACACAATAAAGTAAAGAAAATTTTAAAAATAAATAAATAAAAGGATATTCTTTTAACTATAAATATAGTATGTCTGAGAGAAGTCAACACTGTTCTTAAAGCACACACACTAGAGGTATTCATCCAAAAAAAAAAAGGCAGAAAACTACACAAAGATATCTAGTCACCATTCCTAATTAATCATGTTACAAAACTGAATCATTGTAACCATGTATGAAAAATGAACAAATAACATAAGGGTATAAAATTAAAACAACAATATTTGTACATTATATAATTATATAACCTAAAAGACAAAGTTATTCAAGAAACAAAATTAAAAGTAATGAGTTCAACAAAGGGGTAAATTATAATGTAAAATCTAAAAACTCTATTATATTCCAATAATAAACATCTACAGAAATTTGTTTTACCCCAGCAACAACCACCAGAAAAAATTAACCCAAGAGTTACCCTAACTGGGCACATATATGTCATGGGGACTAAACATGGCAAAGATGACAACAGTTTAATAAAATATAGAAACATTTAGGACTCATTTCCACCTGGACATTTGCTGAAACCTGTCAATTTTACTTCTGTAATGTGACAGTATGATGTACAAATAGTTTGTCATCTAACTATAACTATAAAGTTAGTGCTCAAGTTTCTCAGAACAAGAAGTTAGAGACAGATGGTTTCTATAAAAGGAATGAATGAAATGAACCACAAGTAAATGACTACTTACTACAATATTCACCCACTCTGTTAGTAAAATAATACAGATAAAGCCAAATAACTGTGTGCTATTTGGATAATGAAGACATACTCAAAATGTTGTTGACTATGCAACCCCATAAACAAACTGTCTGACCCAGTACTCTCAGTTCAGGAACAGATTCCCCTACCCCACCCCCAAATTAGATAGCTCCTCTCCCATGTAAAAAGAGTGCTTTGTACAAAAGATGTTTGTCACAACTGCATTCATAATCTTTTTTAAAAATCCCAGAGATGTGATTAAAACAACTCTGATATAGTACTTATTTCCCTTACTCATTGATCATTGGAGTGATACACACATAAATAAAACATGCAGTCTCTAATCTCAAGAAACTTGGGTGATTATTTAATTCAACCATTTAAATAAATGTTTATATCATGCTACAGGATACATGAAAGAGTAAAAAATAATGTTAGCTGAAGAGGTCTATCAGTGACAAAGCAAAAAACCTGGACAATCTATGGGGAAAGCAATGTGGCAAGATTTTCTCTCTACATACACACAAATAGAAACAAAGGAGAGAGACAAGAATGTGTAAGAAATGGACAAGAATATAAACATTTGGTGTTTCAAATTTGTGGAATAGTTTTCCACATATGCATACAAACTTGCACAACTTCTATAATGCTTTCAATGGCAAAGTTTGGCATTATCTACCTGTTTCTATTTCTATTTTTTAAGGGAAACTAGTTGTATATTAATATATGTAATTCAGTACACCCCTCTTTTTCCTTCTCCTCTGTTTCTCTTCTGTCAATAACATAAAACCCAACTAGTTCTTGTGAATTACTTGCAACATTTATTGAAGAGTAGGTTTTATGTTCCCTTTTTCTCATTTTAAAACCAGATGAATGGTACATGTTATATTTCTTTACTTTTAAAAAGTTGCTTTTTTAAAACTTGTGATTCTTAACTGAAATCTTCTAGTGGGTCAGTGATCCTTGACAGAAAAAAATAAAATACAAGCTTCCTCACCATGTTTTAGGTGATGTTACTTGTTGGAATGTAAAAAGGAATCTTTAAAGTACACATAACAAGTTTCCCTCCAGGGACAGGAGGTGGGGGGGCTCTACATTTAGGCTCCCCCTGGACCTTTAAGACATTTTAAGGGACTTTAGTCTTAAAACTTAACTTATTTTGCTCCTAAATGTCACCTGCATTAAAAACAATGTTTTGTTTCTGTTGCCACTCTGAAAGACAGCTCAAAATTAGGAGATTAAAAACAGAGAAAGAAATGAGCAAGGGTGATAATGGCAGTTGAAGGGAAAAGAGGAACGGAGACTCAAGCCAAGACAACTTCCCCAGATTCCTTCACATGCATGGCCAGTGGTGCCAGTTAGAAGCATCACAAAGCGTTCAGACTCAGAGGCAAAGAACACAGGATCCAAGGACTTAGACTAATTTCCTTAATGATGCCACTGAGAGTCAGGTGAATTTAATCTTTAGAAGGTTTATTCTATTGGTTTCAGATTCACATTTTAGCTCAAACACAATTAATGGTAGTTCAAATACATTCTTCTCTGTGTTCTTTGTTATGCTCTCAAAAGTTCAACAGCTGCTGCTCTCTGGCTACTAGAGAGAAATCATTTAGTAATATTTGGATTTAAACTCTGAATCTACAAAGACCCGACTTCTGTACTTAAAAACTTCACTTAGAAAATAAGTAAATAAACAATAAAAAATCTGCTAAGGCTGCTGACACATGGAAAAACAAAATAAAATACCTGTGGAATGAAAGTGAAAGTGTTAGTGGCTCAGTCATGTCCAATTCTTTGCGACCCCATGGACTGTAGCCTGCCAGGCTCCTCTGTCCAGGGAATTCTCCAGACAAGAATACTGGAAGGGGTTGCCATTCCTTTCTAAAGGGGATCTTCCTGACCCAGGCATCAAATCCAGGTCTCCTGCATTGCAGGCAGATTACTGTCTGAGCCACAGGGGATTCCCTATCTATGGTATCTTTCTGTGCAATTTCAAGATAGTTTTCTGTTTATCACTTTTTTTTGTTTAGTAGGTAGTATAAGGGTTGAGTTTCCAGATGAAAAAGTAGGGAAATATTTTTTAAGTAGGGAAAGACATGTACAAGGCTCAGAGATGGAGAAATGCATTTACCATGAAATCTGAAATTAGAATTCAAGCAACTTCAACTAGGGAGAATGGGTAGCAGAAAAAAGAATTCACACAATGTCTTTGAATTACAGTGTGAGAAATGGTGGTTCATTGGGGAAAGGAACTTTCAAAAAATGCTTTTGGGAAAAAAATTAAAAACTCATTCCAGATGAGTCAAGGATTCAAACATTTTAAAAATTTTGAGACACTATAAGAAAATGGAAGGGTGCATTTATACTCAACGTGTGAAAGAATTCTATTAATACCAAAACCAAAGAAGGAATTATCACCTACAGGTGATGAATATGACTAAACAAAAATAAAACTTTTCATACATTAAAAAATTTACAAAGTTTAAAAAGAAAGCAATACAGTCTCCCAGAATAATGGAAATAAAAACAAAAATAAACAAATGGGACCTACTTAAACTCAAAAATTTTGCCACGGCAAAGGAAACAATAAACAAAATGAAAAGACAACTCACAGATTGGGAGAAAATATTTGCAAATAATGTGACTTATAAGGTATTAGTCTCCAAAATTCACCAACAGCTTATGATGCTTAACAGCATCACAACAAACAACCCAGTCAAAAACAGGCAAGAGACCTAAGCAGATATTTCTCCAAAGAAGACATACAAACGGCCAAAAGATACATGACAAGATGTTCAACACTTCTCATTATTAGAGAAATGCAAAACAAAATTACAATGATATATCACGTCACACCAGCAAGAATGGCTATCATCAAAAAATTGACAATAAACATTGGAGAGAGTGTAGAGAAAAGGGAATCCTCCTACAGTGTTGGTGGGAATGTAAATTGGTAGAGCCACTATGGAGAACAGTATAGAGGTTTCTTAAAAAAACTAAACACAGAGCTACCCAATGACCCTGCAATCCCAGTCTAGGGCATATACTCCAAGGAAAACATGATCTGAAAGGATACATACACCCCAGTGTTCACTGCAGCACTGTAGCCAAGACATGGAAGCAACCTAAATGTCCATTCACAGAGGAATGGATAAAGATGTGGTACATATATACAATGGAATATTACTGGGCTATTATAAAAAGAATGAAATAATGTCATTTGCAGCAACTTGGATGGACCTAGAAGTTGTCATGCTGAGTGAAGTAAGTCAGAGAAGGAGAAATATATGGTAATGACATCCCATAAATGCAGAATCTAAGAAGAAATGATTCAAATGAACTTACCTACTAAACAGAAACAGACTCACAGACTTAGAGAACAAACTTACAGTTGCCAGTGGGGGATTGTGGGGAGGAGGAGAATAGGGAGTTTGAGATCTACATGTACACACTGCTATATTTAAAATGGACAACCAACAAGGACCTATTGCATAGCACATGGAACTCTGGTCAATGTTATGTGGCAGCGTGGATGGGAAGGGTTTTGAGAAAGAGTGGAGACAGCTGAGTCCCTTCACTGTTCACTTGAAACTATCACAACATTGTGCTTCCCTGGTGGCTCAGATGGTAAAGCATCTGCCTAAAATGCAGGAACTGGGGTTCGATCCCTGGGTCAGGAAGATCCCCTGGAGAAGGAAATGGCAACCCACTCCAGTACTCTTGCCTGGAAAACTCCATGGACTGAGGAGCCTGGTAGGCTACAGTCCATGGGGTCACAAAGAGTCAGGCACAACTGAGTGACTTCACTATCACAACATTGTTCATTGGCTATACCCCAATACAAAATAAAAAGTTTAAAGCTTGAAAAAACAAAAAGTTTAAAAAACAAAATTAAACAATTGTTTTTAATTTTAAGAAATAAAAATAGAGCAACACAGATCAAAGCAGCCATGATTTTGATGAAAGAAGAACACAAAAAATAATGAAGATCTAATACAACCTGATAGTTAATACTACTTTCCTTTGGGTAAGTGGCTAAAACATATAAAAGTCTTATGTCAGTCACCAAAAAAGGAACAACAAAATCTGTTTAGACTCATCAGTAATTAAAGCACTTCCTATTAACTTTGTAATAAAATGTGGCTACAGCCATATTTTATTCTACTGATAAATGATACTGGTTTTTAAGGATACAGTATTCTATTGGCTCCAGGTGAATTAGTTAAAGCAACAAATAGTAGAAAAATTTGTATTTTTCAGTCACTGGCATTTTATATACTGACCATTTCCACGTACCACTAAGATAGTTCTATAACTTTTAGTGCATATTTTAGCATTTCAGTTCCTTTCAGAGTTTTTTAAATTTCAGATTTTTTAGTCATTTATGCCTAAATCTATTTGGCAATCTTTCATAAATGTTTTTCCACTCTATTTCTGCCATTAAATGAAACTGCTTTTGGAAATTTGCTTGAAAATATTTTCAGCCACAAGCTTATTTATCAATTAATAATTTTTGTACACATTCTGGTGATTTTATATTTAAAGCATACCTCTAAGAAGACATTTATGCTATTTTAATTATTTTGATTCAATAAAGCCTCTATTATAAAGAGAAACAAAGCTTTCAACAGCATTGAAGGACTGGCTGAATTTATTCTAAAGTGGCATTAGATATTAAATATTATTTTATGATAGAGGTATCAGACCAACATGCTGTACATCTTAAACAATGTTATGTGTTAATTATATCAACAAAAATAAATGTTATTTTAACTATGTAATATAAAACTAAGAGATACATACATTTAATTAATTCAGCATCCCAATAATGTTTGTATCATTAATCCTAAATATATTATACAGTTCTAGACTTTTAATGTGACTAATTAGAATTTATAAAAGTAAAGTTGCTTCAATACAAAAGAATTATAGGCAACAAAAAGTGAAGAAACCATAGCTAAAGAAGTAAAACAGGCAGAGACATTAAGGAATTTTTTAAAATTCACAAAGACATGGCCAAACAAGTAGATATGTATGATGGGATGAAAGTGAGTTATATTTGTAGAGTCTAAAAAATGAACAGAAATAATTTGAAGCAGAAGAAAAGCTTCAGAACTATCCTGTGATACACTGAAACCAGCAATGTGAGAAAACTGTAGACAAGTTCATTCTTTCAAACAAATCATCTGCTTCCCAAAAGTTTTTAAATTGATCAATGGTTAAACAAACTGTGGTATATTAGTGATGAACTAAACTCTAGCTATCAAAATGCGAAAAATGATTAATGTGTGGCCCATGGTGGAGGGTGTGAAAAGAAGTGAGCTATAGGCAAGACTTCAATAAAATAAAATGAAGCTAGAACACTAAATATCTGCTGTTTGGTAAAAATCACAAGGACACAGAGAGAAGAGTTGCATAAATAGTTGATACTCTGTGGGGAAGGTATTGCCCTCTTTTAAGATATATTAGTATATAGTAAATAAAAACATCACACTATCTTCAATTTATTTATGCTTGTTTCAGAGGACAAAATGCCCCCATCCTCTCCAAAGCTGGCCCCCCAACCTGCATTTTGACTATTTTCTTCCTCACCTTCATGCAGGCCTGTGCTTCAACTGTCTCCAAAGGACCCCTGTATTTCCAGTGACACATGTGGTCCACTCCTCCCATTTAAAACAGAATCACAAATACTCCTTTATTTTAATCTTGCTTTTCCCTCCAGTAATATACGCCACCACCACCCCATCCATAGACACTCTGCTCCTACCTTTATCTTTTTCCACATTAGTTGGAAAAAATGTCCATCCTTTCGGGAGAATCTATAGGCCAAACCTACCCAACCACTACTTTATCCTGTCTCTTGGTCTTCTATGCACTATAACTATATTTCAAAAAAGTAGTTAAGGGATCAGCTTACCCCAGGTCACACCACTGATTTACAACAGAGAGAAATATTTGAATCCAGAAAGCTTGACGCCAGTTGCCCATGGCCACAAAAGACCCTTTTGCTCCCTGTCCCTCTTCCAGGTGATTGAGATCTGCTAGTTACAGGCAACTGGAGAGGAGCAGCTGTCACCATCACAGCTGAATTGGCTTGAAGCTGGCTGGCCCAGCCCTGCCTGACACCTGCTCCATGCTCTAAAATCAGCCTTTGTACAGCCTGGCTTCTGGGAAAGAGGAGACACTAGTAAGAAATGGGGGTGGGGGGAAAGTGGTTCTTTTGTTAAAAGTCTTCCTCCATAGAACTTCTTTGGGGGAAGCTTAGACCACATACTTTGAAAAATCTCCTCGTGGTTATGATGTACAACCTTGGGTACTGAGCCCAGTCCAATATGGGGAGGTATGAAGATATATCAGATAACTTCTAGGAAACTGATCATTACAGCAACTTGTTGCTGTGTTAATTACAGTAGTCTAGGAGAAAAACATACCAGGGTTTAGAATTCTATCCCTGACACTTATTTGCTGTCTGTCACTAGCCCCATCATTTTATTTAGAGCCTCAATTACCTCATACTACAAACTGGGGATACCACCATTAATTTCCTTGGCTTATGAAGTGTGCTTAAAAATTCACTGCACTGTGCCTTATAACATATAGTCATGAAATTTCCTTCTAAAGAAAAAAAAATTAAGTCTTCTATGGAAAATAACTGCTTTAAAAATACAATCAACATTAGGAAGCAGTTCTCTAACATACTCAATTTGTTAGGGAGACAAATCCCTAACACCAGCACCTATTTTAACTCTCCCTCTCCCAACACAAACAAGACTCTAAAATTCTTTTCTCCCCTCACATCCACTCAATCAAAACCTTCTTCATAAAACTATCCAATCCGAATGGCTCTGAGTATCTACTATTTATGATACAAGTTTTTCCCCTAAAGAAGACTTTTCCTCTCCCATTATCTTATCTATATCCTTGACTTCCTTAATGAAGCTTGAGAAAAATTTCTGTTCTTAAGTTGACTTTACTGGTTCCTTCCCAGAGAACCAAAATTAGCCTAAGTCACCTGCCTAGCTTTTCCTATGACCACCGTGCACCCAAGCAGAACAAACTGGCCATGGGATCTAGTTTACCTCTTCTGCCTACTGCTCTGGTATAACCTTTGAAAACACTTTTTAATTTACTGTGACATCAACTCTCCACTGTAAAAATAGCTATGTACATAAACTAAAACCTGCAAGAAAACACAGAAAGAACAAGAGCTTCTGTGTTAGAGGGATGAGAGTCCTTGGCAAGTTATTTCCAGAAACCTAACATTAAATATAAATTTTTACAAGTGGTTCTTCTGCACAGATGACTGCAAACTGAAAGCTTTCAGGCCCCCGCTACTCAAACCTGCCACTTCTGAACGACATTATCCTTGCCTCACTCCATTTCAGGAGTCTTAACTATTAGCAACAGTCTTACCTCCTTTTGCCTGTTCTCATATTTAGCAACTCTTCAGAAATATCTGATATCAAGGACCACTTCACCCTGGAGCCCATAACTTCCTGTGGACTGTTTTACCATTATTCCTTACCCACTCTCCCATCCCAGGAGTCTCTTGGAATTTTGGCCCTGGCTCTATTACCAGTCCACTTTCCCCACCCTCTGAAGTGAAAACACAGACTCCTAACCACTGGACTTCCAGGGAATGCCTGCCAACCGGTGTTTTTCACTTTAGAAGTGGTTCTCAAATGTCAGCCTGCACCACAACCCCATAGAGAGCTTGTTCAAACACAGTGGGCCCATCCCTGGAGTTTCTCTTTCAGTGGCTTTGGAGTGGAATCTTAGAATTTGCCTTTCTATAGGTTCTGAGGTAGATGCTGTCACTGCCAGAGGTGGGGGGCACACTTTGAGAACCACTGCTTTAGGCAGAAGAGAGCTAAACTTGATTAGACCTGGGTTTCTCAACCTCAGCCCTACTGGTATTTTGGACTGGATAACTGTTGTGGAGGGTTGTCTTGTGTACTATAGGATGCTTAGCATCCTTGGCCTCTGCTCAATACTTATAACCACGTGCCCCTCCCCCCAGTCAATTGTCATAATCAAAAGTGTCTCCAGACATTGTCACAAGTTGGGGGTGGGGAGAGGCAAAATCACTCCAGGTTAAGAACCACTTAGTCAAGTTAGCTTTAATGAAGTGATGAAACCTCTTCCTCTTGTTCATAAAATGCAGATTCTTTTCCATATGTGATCGTTTTTATTTAATTACGTGTCAAGCACTGGGGGGCTACTCAGGTTGACGAACAGGTCCCTGCTTTTACTGCAATTACAATGAATAGAAGAGACAAAGTGGACAGTCGGTTCAGGAAACTGTGGGGACATGGAACAAGGGGACACAGCAGGCTTTCTGAAAGATTATGAAGATGAGCAGGAGTTGTCCAGACAAAAGGGATAGGGGAGGAAAATTCCAGGCAGACGTCATGGGGGCAACAAAGCATGAGAATCAGGGAACTACCAGTTGTTTCCTATAGCTGGAGGCAATCATCATTTTTGCCCTGTATAGGAAGGGGCAAGTTAGGGGAAAACAATATTATCAACTCTTTAACCTTTGTATCTCCTATATCTATCTCTGATAATTCTCTGTCCTTCCTCCATTTGTACCTTAAGCTATAGCCATTTTTTAAAAATGTATCTTATTGAAGTATAGTTGATTTACAATGTTAATTTCTACTGTACAGCAAAGTGATTCTGAAAATATACATATATATATATATACATATATATATATATATATATATATATATATATATATATATATACTTTTTTCATATTCTTTTCCATTATGGTCTATCACAGGATACTGAATATAGTTCCCTGTGCTATAGAGTATGATCTTGTTGTTTATCCAAGCTATAGCCATTTTAAACATCTTTCTACTAACCCTGGAGCCTTATAGAATCACTTTCTCCAGGTGTCTGTATTAAATTATTCCCCTTACTTCTATCAAGACACCCAATACACTTAGTTACAACTGTTTTTGTCTGTCTGCCCTTACACTAAATCCACAATCTCCATTAGAGCAGGGACCATGGCTAGCCCTTTCTTCAATCTATTTCCAGTGTCCTGAACAGTGTCAAGCACAGACAAGCCACTCAAACTAAATATCACCTGAATGAATAATGTCCTCAAATTCTGTATGTCCCAAACTGAACACTCACTAACACCTTCCTTCCCCAAACCAGGTTCTACTTCTATATTCATCCACCATCCCTCTACCTCCTACATACCCCATGCATATAGTCTCATTAAAATCTTGGCATAATCCCTCACTTCTTGTTTTTCTTATTCTATATATTCATCTTGGAGTCTTCAGTGAGAAGCAAGATCTATCCCCTGAACCTCACTAAATACTTCATCTGGTAGACTACAGAAAGAGCATGGACTTTGGAATCAAATTAGAAGTGGGCTCCTCTCATTCCCTCCTCTTAATTACTAGGTGATTTTGAACAAGTTATAATCTCAGAACCTTAGTTTCCTTACCTTTAAATGGGTTTAACAGTATCAACCTTACATAGGTTGTTACGAAGTTAAATGTGGTTACTCAATAATAAATGTTCCCTTGACCCTCACAGCATCCCTAGCAGGAGTAAGAACAGTCGGAAAGACATATAAAGAGATAAATAAGAAAGTCAATAAAATGGGAAAGATTGAGAGGGATAACATAAAAAGCCAAAGAAGAAATAAAAATTGAATTCCATGAGAGAACCATATTTACTTTCCTACTGTTTTCCTTTCTCAAAATTTAACATCACATTTATGCTGATCAGGCACACAGTAATATCCAAGAGAAATGAAAACATATGTCCACCAAGAAACTTATGTGCAACTGTTCACAGCAGCATTATTCATAACAGTACATAGATGGAAAGAACCCTAATGTCTGTGAACTAGTGAATGGATAAACAAAATTTGTATATCAATAAAATGGAATTTTATTAGGCAATAAAAAGGAATGAAGTACAGTTACATAGATGAACCCTGAAAACATTATGCTGAAAGAAATGAGTGAAAGAAACCAGACACAAAAGATCACATATTGTAATAACATGATTCCATTTATATGAGATTATCTAGAATAGGCAAACCTACAGAGAGAGAAAGTAGAGTAGTGGTTTCCTAGGGTTGGGGAGGTGAATATACTTAAAACCATTGAATCATAACCTAAATGAGTGAGTTGATGATATGTGAATTATATATTTTTAAAAGATTTCATTTTTATTTACTTTAAATTAATTAATTTATATTTTGGCTGTGCTGAGTCTTTATTGTCGTGTGTGGGCTTTCTCTAGTTGTAATGAGTAGAGGCTACTCTCTAGTTGAGGTTCTCACTGCAGTGGCTTCTCTTGTTGCAGAGCACACTCTAGGTCACATGGGCTCAGTAGTTGTGGCCCACGGGCCTAGCTGACCCGTGGTATGTGGAATCTTCCCAGAACAGGGAGTGAACCAGTGTCCCCTGCACTGCAAAGTAAACTCTCAACCACTGCAGCACCAGGGAAATCCATGAATTATATCTTAATAAAGCTGTCTAAAAAGTATAATAGAAGAACAGCTAGAAAAATGGCAAAAAATATTTTTTCTAATTATTTGCTTCCTATATCCTAGTAGACTGCAAGAAGATCCAACCAGTCCATCCTAAAGGAGATCAGTCCTGGGTGTTCATTGAAAGGACTGATGTTGAAACTCCAATACTTTGGCCACCTGATGCGAAGAGCTGACTCATTTGAAAAGACCTTGATGCTTGGAACGATTGAAGGCAGGAGGATAAGGGGACAACAGAGGATGAGATGGTTGGATGGCATCACTGATTCAATGGACATGAGTTTGGGTAAACTCTGGGAGTTGGTGATGGACAGGGAGGCCTGGCATACTGCAGTCCATGGGGTCACAAGAGTCAGACACAACTGAGCGACTGAACTGAACTGATCCTAGTAGATACATATTCCACTCTAAGGAATGCCACCTTTGACTAAAGAGAAATTGTCTTCCTATAGAGAAAGTCTCTCTGGCACTGGCCACGAAAAGGATTCACGAGCATTGCCAGACAGGCTGGTGAGGGAAAATAAGAGCCAGGCTTGAGTTGAAACAAAGGTCAAGGCCCTAGACCAGCCTTTCTCAGAACTGAATGTACATGTGCATCAACTTGGGACTTGTTTTCCCAGGGATGGTGTGATGTATAATGAAAGAATATATTAAAATGCTTCGTATAGAACAGACTCGTGGACTCTGTGGATGAGGGCAGGGGTGGGATGATTTGGGAGAATGGCATTGAAACATGTTAAGTATCATATGTGAAATCAATCACCAGCCCAGGATTGTTGCTCGGGGCTGCTGCACCGAGATTTCCCGGGGGGAAGGAGTCGGGAGGGAGGGGGGAGGGGGGTTGGGGGGGGGGCACATATGTACACCCATGGCGATATCATGTCATTGTATGGCAAAACCAATAAAAAAATAAAATAAAATGCATCACAATTGGTAACGCACAATATAAATGTTGCCGCTACTCAGTCAAGTCAAATGTTTCTGAGGATGTGTGGGTTCACTACCAGAGGAGGAAGGGAAATAGCAGTAACATTTCCTTTTGCCTTCTCTGCTTAAGGAAATGACAGCCACTTAACCTCACTGGGCCCCAATGTCTTTAAATCTATATGTTAGAAAGCATCTGGCACAGGTTTTAGAATCATACAATCTTAAATGGCTTTAAAATTCCTAAGGAGAAAAGTCATGTGTGGATAGCTGAGCGCTTATTCAGCAAGGTCACTTTGTGTGGAAAGATACAAACTCTGGGGTCAGAAGTTCTGGGGATGGGGCCCAGGTCTAACACTTGCTAAACTTTATATCTTTAGTAAATTCCTCGGTGTTTCTTCATATTTGATAGGAGTGGGGAAATACATCTTTCCTGTGTCACAGGGTGGTGGGAGGATCAGCTGAGTTGACAGCAAAAGCATTTTATCAAACTCTAGATGGGCTGCTTCACAAATCTTTTTATTGAATATGTCTATCAGCAGAAAAACAGAGAAGAATCTGAAAAGAATTTTATATATATATATATATGACTGAATCACTTTGCTGTACACCTGAAACAAACACAACATTGTAAATCAACTATAATTCAATTAAAACAAATAAATTACAATTCAGAGTTGAAAAACCAAAGTTTGAAAAAAATAAAACCTAAAACACACACATACAAAAAGAAAAACACTAATATGGACTCTCATGTATTAATATTATGTACAATATAAAACATACAGGCTTCCCAGGTGGTGCCAGTGGTAAAGAACCCACCTGCTAACACAGGAGATGTGAGAGATCTCTGGGTCAGGAAGATCCCCTGGAGGAAGGCATGGCAACCCACTCCAGTATTCCTGCCTGGAGAATCCCATGGACAGAGGAGCCTGGCAGGCTACAGTCCACAGGGTTTCACACAGTCAGACATGACTGAAGAGACTTAGCACTCATAAAATATATACAAAACAGAGGGAAGAAGCATGAGGCAAAAATACAGGATTAGATTCCATGGTATAATAATCAATGCTTAAGTTTGCTCAAATTGATAACTATCCTATAGTTCTGTAACACTTTATCTCTATTCCTAAGAAATATACACACAATTATTTAGGGACCTGATGCAAAGAACTGACTCATTTGAAAAGACCCTGATGCTGGGAAAAATTGAAGGTGGGAGGAGAAGGGGATGACAGAGGATGAGATGGTTGGATGGCATCACCGACTCAATGGCCATGAGTTTGAGTAGGCTCCAGGAATTGGTGATGGACAGGGAAGCCTGGCATGCTGCAGTCCATGGGGTCGCAAAGAGTTGGATGCAACTGAGAGACTGAACTGAACTGATATGGCCATGATGTATGCACTTTACCCTCAAGAGGTGAAGAAAATATGTGTATAAGCATACACACCCACACACTAGGACCTGCAAATGGAGTGAAATATTAAAAGTAGGTGAATCTGTGTGAAAGGTGTAAGGATGGTCTTTGTTTGCTTTTCCCTTTTTTCTGGCAAAGTTTCAGTAAGTTCAAATTATCTTCAAATAACTTTTTTAAACTAGAAAATCTAAGAATTGGTACTTACAGAATGGCAAGGTAATGAACTTGGCCCACTCTCTCCTCAGCAAAGCAACAATTTATATGTTAAAAATTATTTTTAAAAATAACCATTTTAAGTCTCTAGACCTTGTCCTAAGGGTGTACAGCAAATGGAAGAAAGAAAGAAAATACACTGAAGAAAATCTACTAAATCTCAGTAAGAACAGTGAGAGTGGATGGCATTTGAGCTACAACCTGCTTCTTATTACACCCCTCAAAGCTTTGTATGACAAAGGCTCTGCCCTGGGTAGCCAAGAATATGGGGCTCCTTCCACTCCCGGGGGATGGGGGGCAGGTTGCTGGTATTCCTCATTCTCTGGCCCTCTGTTGCAGAAGTTGCATTCTGATCAAGAGCAGCCAAGAAGATCAACTCTCCCTTGCTCACCCAGCTCACAGTTGTAGGGTAGAAACTATTCCAGGTGTAGGACAAGAACACTGGGCCCTGTTCACCCTCACTCTAGCTAACTCCTAGGACAGAGGCTCCAACACCCTTTTGTGATAAAACCATCAATAAACTAGGCATAGAAAAGAACTTTCTCAACTTGATTAAATGCTACCAAAAAATAAAAATAACAGAGCTAACATCAAAACAAATGTGGAAAGACAACACTTTCCCCCTAAAATCAGGAAAAACACGAGATGTACAATCTCACATTTTCTACACAATACTGTACTGGAAGTTCTAACCAAGGCAATTAGGCCAGAAAAAGAAATTAAAAGCACCCAGATTAGAAAGTAAGAAGCAAAACTATCTGCGAATATAGATGACATGACCATGTATACAGAAAATCCTAAGGAGGTCACTAAAAAACCATGAGAACTAATAAGCGAGCTCAGCAAAGTCACAGGACACAAGAGTAACATAAAAATCAATAGCATTTTCATATACTATCAATGAACAATATGAAATGAAATGAAGAAAACAACTGCATTTATAACACCATCAAAAATAGTAAGATATGTAGGTATAAATTTAACAAAAGAAATGCAATTTTACTCTGAAAATTCTATAATATTCTTAAAAGAAATTAAACAAGACCTAAATAAATGGAAAGACATCCATGACAGACAATAGCAAGTGTTGGCAAGAATGTGAAGAAATTGGAACCCTCATATATTGCTTCGAGGAATGTAAAACACTGCAGCTGCTTTAGAAAAAAAAATGGTTTGGTACTTTCTCAAAATATTAAACAAAGAGTTACGATATGACAGCAATTCCACTCCTTAGTATATAGCCAAAAGAAATGAAAATATAGTGACATAAATGAGTTAAAAGCAAGAGACAATTTAAGGCTACAATGAGATGCCACTATGCACCTACTAAAATGGCCAAAATCAAATACACTAACCAATATCAAGTATTGGAACAGATGAGGAACAACTCAAACTCAATGACTCTATCCTTTTACATTCCCACCAGCAACCACTTTGAATAACAGGTCAGCAGATTCTTAAAAGCTAAACATACACCTATCATATGACACAGTCATTCCAATCATAGCTATTTACTCAATAGAAATAAAAGCATATGTTCATAGAAAGATGTGCTCAAAAACGTTCACAGCAAGCAGCATTATTCATAGTATACAAAAACTAAAAATAATTCCAATGTCCATCAGCAAAGGAATGGATAAATAAACTGTAGTACGTCCATAAAATAGTATAATAAAAAGCAATGAACTACTGGTATGTACGACATGGAAGAATCTCAACATAATTAGGCTTAACGAAAAGAGTCAAACAAAAGAAACTACAGAGTGTATGATTCCACTTACATGACTCTAGGAAATGCAAATTAATACAGAATGATACAAAGGACACATTGCTGGCAGTGGCAGGGGTGGGGTTCCCACTGGCTGAGAAGGGAGGAATTAATACAGAACAAGGAAGAAACTTTCAGAGGTAAAGAATACTCTCTTGATTTCGATGATAGCTTCATCAGTCAGTTCAGTCACTCAGTCATGTCCGACTCTTTGCAACCCCATGAACTGCAGCACGCCAGGCCTCCCTGTCCATCACCAACTCCTGGAGTTCACCCAAACCCATGTCCATCGATTCAGTGATGCCACCCAACCATCTCATCTTCTGTCATTCCCTTCTCCTCCTGCCCCCAATCTTCCTCAGCATCAGGGTCTTTCCCAATGAGTCAGTTCTTTGCATCAGGTGGCCAAAGTACTGGAGTTTCAGCTTCAACATCAGTCCTTCCAATGAACACCCAGGACTGATCTCCTTTAGGATGGACTGGTTGGATCTCCTTGCAATCCAAGGGACTCTCAAGAGTCTTCTCCAACACCACAGTTCAAAAGCATCAATTCTTTGGCACTCAGCTTTCTTTATAGTCCAACTCTCACATCCATACATGACTACTGGAAAAACCATAGCCTTGATTAGATGGACCTTTGTCGACAAAGTGATGTCTCAGCTTTTTAATATGCTGAGGTTGGTCATAACTTTCCTTCCAAGGAGTAAGCGTCTTTTAATTTCATGGCTGCAATCACCATCTGCAGTGATTTTGGAGCCCAGAAAAATAAAGTCAGCCACTGTTTCCACTGTTTCCTGATTTATTTGCCAGGAAGTGATGGGACCAGATGCCATGATCTTAGTTTTCTGAATGTTGAGCTTTAAGCAAACTTTTTCACTCTCCTCTTTCACTTTCATCAAGAGGCTCTTTAGTTCTTCTTCACTATCTGCCATAAGGGTGGTGTCATCTGCATATCCGAGGTTATTGATATTTCTCATAGTTATATGCATATTTCAAAACATCACACAATACACTTTATCCTTTTAGTTTTATTTTTATTGAAGTATGCTTGATTTACGATGTTGTATCAGTCTCTGCTGTACAGGAAAGTGACTTAGTTATTATACACATACACATATTTTATTGTATTATTTTCCATTATGCTTTATCACAGGATATTGAATATAGTTCCCTTCATGGATCACAGCATTGTCAAGGCAAAGGGGTTTGTGTAACTCAATGAAGCTATGAGCCATGAGCATAACCATGCTTATGACAGAAACGTCATGGTGAAGACTTCGGAGAAAACATGGTCCACTAGAGGATAGGGCAACCCACTTCAGTATTCTTGCCTGGAGAACCCCAAGGACAGTATGAAAAGGCAAAAAAAATATGACACTGAAATATGAGTCCCATAGGCAAGAAGGTGTCCAATATGCTACTGGGCAAGAGCAGAGGGCAACTATTAATAGTTGTAGAAGAATGAAGTGGCTAGGTCAAAGGGGAAACAATGCTCAGTTGTGAATGTAGCTGGTGATGAAAGTAAAGTCTGATGCTGTAAAGAACAATACTGCACAGGAATCTGGAAGGTTAGGTCCATGAATCAAGGTAAACTGGACGAGGTCAAGCAGGAGATGGCAAGATTGAACATCAACATTTTAGGAATCAGTGAGCTAAAATGGACGGGAATGGGTGAATTTAATTCAGATAACCATTATATCTATTACTGTGGGTAAGAATCCATTAGAAGAAATGAGTGGCCCTCATAGTCAACAAAAGTCTGAAATGCAGTACTTGGGTGCAATCTCCAAAATGACAGAATGATCTCTGTTTGCTTCCAAGGCAAGCCATTCACTATCACAGTAATCCAAGTTTATGCCCCAACCACTAATGTTGAAGAAGCTGAACTTGAATGGTTCTATGAAGACCTACAACACCTCCTAGAACTAACATCAAAAAAAGATATCCTTTTCATCATAGGGGACTAGAATGCAAAAGTAGGAAGTCAAGAAATACCCAGAATAACAGGCAAGTTTAGGCTTGGAGTACAAAATGAAGCAAAGCAAAGGCTATGAGAGTTATATCAAGAGAACAACCTGGTCACATCAAACACTCTTTTCCAAAAACACAAGAGACAACTCTACACATGGACATCACCAGATGGTCAATATAGAAATCAGGTTGATTTTATTCTTTGCAGCCAAAGATAGAGAAGCTCTACACAGTCAGCAAAAATAATACCTGGAGCTGACTGTAACTTAGATCATTAGCTCCTTATTGCAAAATGCATGTTTAAATTGAAGAAAGTAGGGAAAAATCACTAGGCAATTCAGGTATGACCTATATCAAATCCCTTATGAATATATAGTAGAAATGATGAATAAATTCAAGGGATTAGATCTGATAAAGTGCCACAAGAACTATGGATGAACGTTAATAATGTTGTACAGGAGGCAATGACCAAAATCATCCCAAAGAAAAAGGAATGAAAGAAGGCAAAGTGGTTGTCTGAGGAAGCTTTACAAACAGCTGAGGAAAGAAGAGAGGCAAAAGGCAAGGGAGAAGGGGAAAGATATACCCAACTGAATGCAGAGTTCCAGAGAACAGCAAGGAAAGATACAAAGGTCTTCTTAAATGAACAATGCTAATAGAGGAAAACAGAAATGGGGAAGACTAGAGATCTCTTCAAGAAAATTGGAGATATCAAGGGAATATTTCATGCAAGGATGGGCATGATAAAGGACATAAATGGTAAGGATCTAACAGAAGCAGAAGTGATTAAGAAGAGATGGCAAGAATACACAGGAAAACTATACAGAAAAGATCTTTATGACCCAGATAACCATGATGGTATGATCACTCACTGAAAGCCGGACATCTTGGAGTGTGAAATCAAGTAGGCCTTAGGAAGCATTACTACAAACAAAGCTAGTAGAAGTGATGGAATTCTAGCTGAGTTATTTAAAATCCTAAAAGATGATACTACTGAAGTGCTGCACTCAACCTGTCAGTAAATCTGGAAAACTCAGCAGTGGCCACAGGACTGGAAAAGGTCAGTTTTCATTCCAATCCCAAAGACGAACAATGCCAAAGAACGTTCAAACTACCATACAACTCATTTCACATGTTAGCAAGGTTATGCTCAAAATCCTTCAAGCCAGTCTTCAGCAGTACCTGAACCAAGAACTTTAAGATGTATAAGCTGGGTTTTGAAGAGGCAGAAGAACCAGAGATCAAATTGCCAGCATTCATTGGATCATGGAGAAAGCAGGGAAATTTCAGAAAAACATCTACTTCTGCTTCATTGGGCTTCTCTGGTTACGTAGAGGGTAAAGCATCTGTCTCCAATGTGGGAGTCCCAGGTTTAATCCCGGGGTCGGGAAGATCCCCTGGAGAAGGAAATGGCAACCCACTCCAGTTTTCCTGCCTGGAGAACCCCATGGACAGAGGAGCCTGGTAGGCTACAGTCCACAGGGTGGCAAAGAGTCAGACACAACACAACTGAGCGACTTCACTTTCCTTTTCTTTTCCTCTTCCTTTTCTGCTTCATTATTTTTGTTCGGTAATCAAGTTGTGTCCCACTCTTTGTGACCCCATGGACTGCATGCAGTACACTAGGCTCCTCTGTCCTCCACTATCTCCTTGAGTCTGCCCGAGTTCATGTCCATTAAATCAGTGATGCCATCCAACCATCTCATCCTCTGTCACTCTCTTCTCCTTCTGCCTTCAATCTTTCCCAGCATCAGAGTGTTTTTCAATGAGTTGGCTCTTTGCATCAGGTGGCCAAAGTATTGGAGCTTCAGCTTCAGCATCAGTCCTTCCAATAAGGGACTTCCTTTAGGATTGACTGGTTTGATCTGCTTCTTCTTCATTAGCTATGCTAAAGCCTTTGATTGTGTGGATCACAACAAACTGTGGAAAATTCTTAAAGAGATGGAAATATCAGACCACCTTACCTGTCTCCTGACAAACCTGTATGCAGGTCAAGAAGCAACAGTTAGAACCAGATATTGAACAACAGACTGATTCAAAATTGGAAAAGGAGTACAACAAAGCTGTATACTGTCACCCTGCTAATTTTACTTATATGCAGAATACATCATGCAAAATGCCAAATGAATCACAAGCTGGAATCAAGACTGCCAGGAGAAATATCAACAACCTCATATATGCATAAGATACCACTCTAATGACAGAAAGTGAAGAGGAACTAAACAGCCTCTTGACAAAGGTGAAAGAGGAGAGTGAAAAAGCTGGCTTGAAACTCAGCATTCAAAAAACTAAGATCATGGCATCCAGTCCCATCATTTCAAGGCAAACAGAAGGGGGAAAAGTGGAAGCAGTGGTAGATTTCATTTTCTTGGGCTCCAAAATCACTGTAGATGGTGACTGCAGCCATGAAATTAAAAGATGCTTGCTCCTTCGAAGAAAAGCTATGACAAACCTAGACAGCATATTAAAAAGCAGAGACATCACTTTGTCAACAAAGGTCCATATAGTCCTTTCCAGTAGTCATGTACGGACATGAGAGTTGGACCATAAAGAAGGTTGAGTGCTGAAGAATTGATGTTTTCAAACTGGTGCTGGAGAAGATTCTTGAGAGTCCTCTGGAAAGTAAGGAGATCAAACCATAAATTCTAAAGGAACTCAATCCTGACTATTCATTGGAAGGACTGATGCTGAAGCTGAAGCTCCAATACTTTGGCCACCTGATGTGAAGAGCCAACCTAATGGAAAAGATCCTGATGCTGGGAAAGATTGAGAGCATGAGGAGAAGGGGGAGACAGAGGATGAGATGGTTGGATGGCATCACCAACTCAATGGACAGGAATCTGAGGAAACTCTGGAAGATAGTGAAGGACAGGTGTGCTGCAGTCCATGGAATCACAAAGAGTGGGACACAACTTAGGGACTGAACAACAACAAATTGAATACAGTTCCCTGTGTGTACAGTAGGACCTTGCTATTTATCCATCCTATGTAGAACAGTTTACCTCTGCTAATCCCAAACTCCCAGTCTTTCACTTCCTCACCCTGCTCCCTATACTTTAAATGTGTCGTTCATACTTTAAATATATGTCATTTTATTGTGTGTCATTATGTCTCAATAAAGCTGATAAAAGAGAGATAAAAATCACATTTTCTCAAAGCTGGACAGAATCTTACAAATCATTAACCCATTCCCAGGCATATCATTCGGCCCCTTTGTCACTTTGATGCTCCTGGTTTAAGCTGAGGAATATGACCCCAGGTGTTCACCTTCCAAGTAGAATGAGCAGCACAAGACAACACAAGACAGACCTATTTCAGTCCCCCTTCCGGGTGTCTGGAAGCACATATATTTGTTGTATGTGACACAATTTTCCATCAGGAAACTATTGATAAAGTTCAAGAAAGGTTTTTCCTTGAACCTGAGACGCTTAGTCACTAACAGCCTAAGGCAAAATAAAGTCATCCTATGTGCAGTCCGTAGGGAGCTGCTGAGGAAGCAATGGAAGAGAGGGCTTGTGGAACTGAATGCTCTGATGGCTGACTGAAGAAATGAGCCTTGGAGACAAGTACCTGGCTCATAGTAAGTGCTCAAAAATTAGTTAAAAATAATATAATCAAAACAACAAAATTAAAAAAATAAATACCGATAACTCAGAATTTGTCATAATCTGGATTATAGCTAGGTACAAAAAAACCTGCACACAAGGACAAAGGAGTCCAATAAACAAGTCAATAGCATAAGCAGGACTTCAGGGGGGCATGACAGATTCAATTAAGCTAATTAATCTTACAGGTTCTTCAGAAAGAATCTATTTGCAGTTGATACAGGTAATACAGACTGCCTGTATTGCAAATCACAGCATCATGACTTAGTATACTGTAACACTGGGCAAGATGCTAAATCTCTATGTGACTCAGTTTCTTCAACTATACAAGGGAGGTGACAATAATATTTACCTTATAAGGATGTTGGGAGATTCGTGAGTTGATATTTATAAGGTGCTTAGAATATAGTCTGGTACTAAACTGCTACTTGTTTATTTAAGCTGTAACTGGCAAAAGTTTGTATAAGATACACTTTTTGCTAAAATACAGTGACTTTTCCTACAATTGGATGGAATTAATGAAGTTTTTTCAAGAAGTAATCTCTCACCTACTCTTGATAACAATTCTTTCAAAAGAACATATCTTTTTTGCTGCTGTAATTTCAACAGAAGTGTTGCATTAGTCACTCAATTGTGTCTGAATCTTTGTGACCCTATGGACTGTAGCCTGCCAGGCTCCTCCATCCATGGGATCCTCCAGACAAGAATACTGGAGTGGGTTGCCATTCCCTTCTCCAGGGGACCTTTCTGACCCAGGGATTGAACCCAGGTCTTCTGTACTGCAGGAAAATTCTTTAACTGTCTGAGCTACTAGGGAGCTCTAATTTCAACAAAAACAGCTCAGTTATTCAAAACATTGTTTGACATTTTCTGGGACATAGTTAGTGCTCAATAAATAGCTGCTGAACAAATTCTTCCAGACCAAAGCTAATTTACCATAATTAACATTACTGTTTTTAGTCAGAGTTAAAAATGCAACATGCAACCCATCCAAACAGGAAATAATCCAAAAGATCTTCCTGACCCAGGGATCGAACCTGTGTGTCTTACATCTCCTGCATTGGGAGGCGGATTCTTTACTACTGTGCCACCTGGGAAGCCCAAGAAAGGTGTACTTCACTACAAAAGCAGCAGAATTAAGGCTTTGGTTTCAGCCAAAATGATGATGCTATGCAGGCATTCCTTAGCACTTCTTGGTGATTACAAGAAAAAAGACAGACTTAATGGTCCACAAACAGGAAGAACATGGACTGTATCCAAAATGGCCTCACTAGGAATCTGCGTAGGTCTTCAAAGTAACTGACATGAAATTCACCTATCATCCTTCTTTTGAGGGGAACACTAAACTGATTTATAACTTCTGCCCTGACATAACTTCTAAGGAGGGTAATCAAATTCCCTTTTCCTAACATAAGGTCAGAATCAATCAGGAAGAAATATTTCCTTGCTTTAAGTGATCCAGGTGAGCAGAAGTAGAAAGTATCCTCTCCACTTGTTTTTTTCTTATGAAAACCAAAGGCTATAATGCATTCTAACATCTATCCCAGTACGTGTGGCACAGTAGGCACCCAAAAGATGACCACTATCACAATCATAATCGTCTGTAGTAAAAAGGCAGTACTTTAATATTAAACCAATGATGGAAACATGGTAAATAACAGTTGAGTATAAAGGTGGCAAGTAGTGTCCCCAAAAGAAGCAGCCACATGGTTACCACTTTGTCCTGGGCACTGCCAGACATTTCTGTTTCCTTTTCAAGACTACTTCCTTTCCTCCTCCTTTCAAGACTACTTTTACACTACTGTGATGATCACCTGTTGCAACAGTTTCTTCTTAAACCCCAGTTAGCTTCTTCCCAGTTCTCAAACCATGCACTTCACTGAGAAGAAAGATCAACAAACAAGTTTTCTCGTTCTTTGTCTCTCCAGTCTCAAGAGAAGGGCTATTGCTCTAACATGACTTCTTGTTCTGGCTCCTATCCTTTCACTAGTCATTCTGTTGTATCCAGAATCACTTGCTCTTGCCCCTCCACCCCAACCCATGTCAAATACCTCTTAAATTTTTCTAAAAACCAAGGTATGTCCTTCACTTTCTTCACCACTCACCTCCTTCTGGGGCCACTGGCTGTCTGCTCATAAAGTCTGCATCCCTTTTACCACCATGTGTATGTCAAGTCCCCAGTCTTGTTCTAATACTGTATTTTCAACTCATGCTGTTGCCTCCAGGCTAAGATGGCACCATTTCAATCTGTTATCAGCACTATACCTGGGTTGGGTCAGGAAGGATATAAGGACCTTCATTCTCAAGGCAGGAAATATGGCACTGGGCCAGGCTGGAACTTAATCACATAGGCTAATTTCTCATCTAGGGGAAAGCTCAAGGTGAGAATGACATTTCAAGCTTAATCACCTAGAGACCACCAAGGACAAGCCTGTAGTTGATAATGTCAGATTTACTCACTCATCATGAGGGAGGGCGTTCCAGAGGAACCATGGGCTGCTGTTCAAGGAGAAGGGAACCTCTTTTGGCGGTGTTTCTGAGTGATTCTGAGGAGGCTTAACTAAAGGGGGGATCAGTTCTGGATTGGTTTTTATTTCTGAGGCAAGATTGGGAAAAGCAGGGATAAAATAGGGGTCGGGTGTTTTTCTGAGGCAAGGGCAGCTGAGTAGCTGGGAATCCCCGGTAACAGATGGGCACAGCAGAGTGGGTCTGGGGCATCATTCACAAGAAAGCAGTATTCACTGGAAGAGGGTATCCTTATGGCTTTTTGCAGCTGCTGCCTGACTTTGGTAGAAACAATGTTTCCTGTTAACTTTGCAGTTGTATTTATTAGTGTCTGTCCTCCCAGCCCAATTAACAGCAAAAGCTGGCTTTTTTTTCAGTCCTAGCTAATTCTCCCATCTCAGACATTTTTGACTCATTCAGTGAGATGGGCATGGATGCTATGCATCTTTGAGTTTATTTTCAGTCCAGAAAGTGTTTATATCTGGCAACAAATTATACAACCAAGAAGAACCTGGACTATACCTACTGACCTTGTAAGTTTAGGTAGAAAACTGAAGACTTTATGGGCACCTGAGAGCTTTTTACCTCTTCTTCCTTGTTGAAGGTCATGACTTTTGATCAGAAGGGAAGATAGGGGAAATTACTGTATTGCTACTAAGATGATGTCAAAGAATAGGATGTGGTTTTCTGGATAATCCCTTAAGATCGCAGAATGATGAACTTCTGGCAAGGGATGGGGGAAATTTCACAGACCAGGAAGAAATGATTTTGCTGGAGATTTATTAACATAATGAATATGAACTTAAAGGAAAATGTTAAGGAAAGGAAAAAATGCCACCAAAAATGTGACATAGAAAGAAAAACCATAGCGGAAGAGATACCCTCTACTCTTTAAGAGAAAACCAGACACAAGAGCCAGAAATCATGCCTAGGGCTTTAGAAGTCCTCAGACTTATTTAAACGGTGGTAGTAATAAACCAAGTCACTGGGACACATGAAACACCAGAAAGCAAGTATGATCTTTTGTGCTTAGTTGCTCAGTCATGTCCGACTCTTAGCAATCCCATGGAACTATAGCCCACTAGGCTGCTTTGTCCATGCTGATTCTCCAGGCAAGAATACTGGAGTGGGTTGCATACCCTCCTCCAGGGGGATCTTCCCAACCCAGGGATAGAACCCAGGTCTCTCACAGTGCAGGTGGATTCTTTACTGTCTGGGCCACCAGGGAAGCCCATCCCTTCTCCAAGGGATCTCCCCAACCAAGTAAGCGAACCAGGGTCTCCTGCACTGCAGGCAGATTCTTTACCAGCTGAGCTACCAGGGAAACCCACATGATCTTATCATAATCAGGAGCTAGTGAGATGGCATCTGGCCCTAGATCATAGACAGCAGTAGAGTATAATGGTTAAAGAGAAGTTTGAAGCCAGGCCAACCAGGGTGCTGGCTTTTGTCTGTTCTGTGATATTGGTTAAAACACTTACCCTCTCCGAACTATCACTGATCCACTTATAAAATGGGTATTAAGATATTTACTTCACTAAGCTCTTATGAAAACCAAAGGCTATAATGCACTCAAATATCTATCACAGTATGTGGCACAGAGTAGGCACCCCAAAGGTGGCCACTATCATCATCATCATCATTTGCAGTAAAAAGGCAGTGCTTTCTTATTAAATCAGATGATGGAAACATGGTAAATAATAGTTGAGTATAAAAGCAAAGAGAAGGAAGTGATGTTATTACATCATGTTATTTATGAACTTCTCTAGAAGAGAAAAAAGGTATAGTATGAATTATATCCCCTCTCCCTCATATTTGTTTGCCCCTCTAAACAAGCACAGACAATCTTGTTTGTGCACCCACGTGTGCACATGCACACACACACATATACACACACACATTTTCCCTCCTCTCTTTTATATTATCTTGGGACATCGAATCCACATGATCTGAATTTCAAAGTCAAGGCTGACCTATGAGAGGTCAATTTTTAATAGAGGGAATTTTATGAGTCAAAGGCTAAAAAATGAGGAGGCATAGATGGCTCTTTCAAGAAGTTTTTAGATAAAATAAAGGAAAAACGTTTCCCATTAGTCTGCAGGGATGGAAATTGAGGGAACGTAGGTGAAAGAGGGATTCTTGGACATGTGAAAGCAGAAGAAAAAGAATTCTTTGAGGAAAATACAGAAAATATAATAGAGAGAAATAAGAGATTAATGAAACAGTATATCTTTAAGAAGGCACTGGTAAAAGGCCTTGGAAAAGATGATACAAGAAGAATGAAGATAAACGTACACATGGAAATAAA
This sequence comes from Antilocapra americana, assembly GCA_007570785.1. Lineage (NCBI taxonomy): Eukaryota > Metazoa > Chordata > Mammalia > Artiodactyla > Antilocapridae > Antilocapra > Antilocapra americana. Next base: position 1,260,546 of record ML664052.1, on the reverse strand, counting down.
TGTTTCAAGGGAAAAAGAGTCTGTGACCAGTGGGCTCTGTCCTTTCAAGGAAGTATGTAACTAGATTATCTGTTGAGAGGAGCTAGGGATAGGGAAGGCTAAATTAGGGCACTGGAGGGGTGTGGTAAGAAAATGGAACAGATGCTGTGGGAAACTGGAAAAGGAACCAACTCGGAATGTGTAAAAAAGGATTAGTGTGCAGCCGTTGAGGATCCAGCTGTGGTCAGAAATCATAGTTTAGTCATGGGTATAATCAGCACGGTGAGGTGACTTTCCTGAGGACAACTCAGCAGCCTGGGAACAGGGCAGAAGAAAACAGATGCTAAAGTCCATCTGGGCTTGGGGATTGGCAGGGCAGGTGCAGGGGAACAAGGGGAATGTGAAGGAATTGAGGATACTGGTGGAAATTAATATCAAATGGCTGGCAGGACTAAGTGAGAGTGGGGAATGACTGAATGAGTGGGAACAATGGTAGAAGCAGAAGCCAACTGAAAATTGGGGAGAAAAGAGAAGGGATCAGATGTGTTGATGAGGTCAGAAAGGTTCTGTGAGAGGAAGGGAATATGGGATGTGGAAGGCTAGGGGTACTAGTCAAAAAATTGAAATTCAGAGTCTGAATTCTCAGAGATAGACTAGTTGCAGTTGGTAACAAGGCATAGCCCAAAGTGTAGCCATAAGATGAAGTTACTGAAGCAGAGCAAAGCTGAAGGTCACAGTATTGGAAATCAACGAATTGTTATGCTGGAGCATTTGACAATGCATCAGTATGGGCACTGACATAATCTAGGATGATGTCAGGAGTCAGGATAGCACAGAACACTAAGCTAGGTGCCAGAGGTCTTGAAGAATGTGCACAAGTAAGCCAGCAATCAGTCTATGCCAATGATGAGAGTTGGTCTACTACCCAACGGCATGCACATCCAAGAAGAAGGGAAAAGGAAGGTGTTGAACAACATCCTGGCAGCAGAAGCTAGCTTTGAGATTGAGGAACTATGAGAGAATGAGCAGGTCCCATTTAAGAGGGCAGTGAAGAAACTAGTGTCATCAAGGCAAAAAGTTCCAGAAAAAATGGTTGAGAACATACAGACATTTCCTGACCAAAGAACAGGAATTCTGGTGGCCACAAGGGATCTAAGAAGGGAGTGTCAGCCAGGGAACAATATGCCTATGAAAGAGGAAGGGCTGTGCTGAACTTATAAGAGGGAAATTTCATTCTTTAGGATGCTGAGGAAGCAGTGAAAGGAACTACAATTCTGTGTAAGTTTGACTAAGAAAGAAGAACTGATTGGTAAAAGTAGAAGTGAAAGAAACTTTAGGAAATACAGCCATGTCATCTTAAGTACTGTTGGGTAATTACCAAAGACAAAAATGTCTGATAGGTACCAAGATATTCCAGATATCAGGGATGGAGATTTCTACAAGATAAGACCATGGTAACTCTTAAGTGGGCTACTGTTTAAGAGGAATAAAACATTTCAGGGGAAAAGTTCTCATAATATCATCAATTTCTCATCATCCTGAAAGGAAAAAAGGAGAAATGACTAAAGAACACCATGTTGCTACACAGGAAACACGCTGGTAGGCTATGGGACCACATGTAGCTATAGCAAGCTCAGATTTTTTGAGGTAAGATCATCCACCCTAAATAGAAGATATATGTGAACAGGTGACAAAAACAACAAGTGAGCAAGCAAGAACACCAATGGGATGACTCAGTTCCTATTTCAATTCTGTCTTAAATTATAAGGATAACTTTTAAATTTGTGGTAGCACAAATATGATTTATAATTTGTCAGAGTTCAAATTTAATTGATCCTCTGATCCTATATAACACATGAAAGACCAGTTAGGACCAGAACCCAGAGTCAATCAAGTCCGGGTCTGTCTGCCTCAAAGGAATGAGTACTAGACTGACAGTCACATGAAACAGCTCTGCCACAAGCCAGTCTGGTGACTCTGGATAATTATAACCTAAGGCTCAGTTTCCCCATCTATAAAACAAGAGGGACAACATTTGAGAGAGGGTAGTTAGTTTTAGACTTATATCTCATCCCAACGGAAAAGCCAGGTGGACTCAAGGTTTAAATGTAATTAAAATCATAGATATTTCTGGCAGAAATAGGTCCATCCATGACATCTGCAAGGCTAGAGGCTAGAATATAAATGGAGGCTCACAATTCCCCTCTTTGTTCTCCCCCCTCCCCTGACCTCACTCCTCCCTACCTGACTAGGAGCCTTGGGCATATACATGAGGACTGAGTAGCTCTACCCACCCACACATCTCTCCCACCAAACAACCACCCCTTAGACTTAGGAGAGCTCACATCTATGGCACAGTTCCCTCTTAAGACAGGCCCAGAGAAGAGGCCTTGGCCAGCCCTGGAAGAAGACTCAGCAGGGAATTCTCAGCTCCTAAGCACCTGGAGTCTGGTTTAGAAAGAATAGACAGAAGTTTTGGGAGGGCACATCTCCTTGGCCCTGCCTTTTACTAAGAGTTGTGTAAACTACAAACCACAAAGGAAAAGACCAATACAATACATTTGACTATATAAAAATGGAAAACTTGTGGATATTAAAAACAAACCAATAATAAACACATACCAAAACCGAGAAGAAATATGTACATTATGAGAGTTACTTCCCTTAATAATTAACTCTTAAATCAGTGAAAAAGGGACTACCCAATAAGGAATTATCAATAATACAAGTATACAAAGAAAGCACAACCTCACTCATAATTAAAATTATATGCTGCTACAACAAAAGGCCCTTTCTGACTCATCAAACTGACAAATATTTTCCAAATGATGAAACACAAGATTGGTAGGAGTTCAAGATTATAAACAGAGCAGGCTTTACCCTATCTATCCAATTCTTTAAAAAAAAACTACATATATATATATATATATATATATATA
>ML664052.1:1157620-1257528 GCA_007570785.1 Antilocapra americana | reverse complement strand
TTGAATCAGTTCTAATGAGGTGGATGAAACTGGAGCCTATTATACATTTATTTCTTTTAAAATTTTTATTTATTTATTTTTATTTTTAGCTGTGCTGGGTCTTCATTGCTGCTCAGGCTTTTCTCTAGTTGCAGTGAGCAGAAGCTATTCTTTGCTGCGGTGCACAGGCTTCTCATTGTGGTGGGTTCTCTTGTTGCAGAGCATGGACTCTAGGGCACACGGGCTTCAGCAGTTGCAGCACACAAGACTCAGCAGCTGTGGTTCCTAGGCTCTAGAGCACAGGCTCAATAGTTGTGGCCACGGGTGTAGTTGCTCTGTGGCATGTGGGATCTTCCTGGACCAGGAACTGAACCCATGTCTCCTGCATTGGCAAGTAGATTCTTTACCACTGAACCACCAGGGAAGCCCCTACCTATCCAATTCTACTTTTTATAATTTATACCAAAGAAATAGTGAAGGACATGACAACAATTTAACTCCAAAGATTTTCATGGTAATACTGGTAATGATAGACAACAATTTATAGAAACAATTTATATGTCCAACAAGGGATTGGTTAAATCAATCAGGGTGCATCAATACAATGGGGCATTCAGAAGTGTTAACTGTACATAAAAAGCTGATAAAACAGAAACAGGTATAATGTAAAGATGAAAAAAATGTGGCTTAAAAAGTACAATTCATATATTTGTGTCCTCTTTGATTTCTCTCATCAGTGTTTTATAGTTTTATATATATAAGTCTTTTGTTTCTTTAGGTAGATATACTCCTAAGTATTTTATTCTTTTTGTTTCGATGGTGAATGGAATTGTTTCCTTAATTTCTCTTTCTGTTTTCTCATTGTTAGTGTACAGGAATGCAAGGGATTTGTGTGTGCTGATTTTATATCCTGCAACTTTATTATATTCACTGATTAGCTCTAGTAATTTTCTGGTAGAGTCTTTAGGGTTTTCTATGTAGAGGATCATGTCATCTGCAAACAGTGAGAGTTTTACTTCTTCTTTTCCAATCTGGATCCCTTTTATTTCTTTACCTGCTCTGATTGCTGTGGCCACCAAGGAAACCAGAATTGAAAGAGACACGTGTACCCCAATGTTCATTGCCACATTGTTTACAATAGCCAGTATATGGAAGCAACCTAGATGTCCATCAACAGACGAATGGATAAGAAAGCTGTGGTACATATACACAATGGACTATTACTCAGCCATTAAAAAGAATTCATTTGAATCAGTTCTACTCAGGTGGTTGGAACTGGAGCCTATTATACAGAGTGAAGTAAGCCAGAAGGAAAAACAAAAATACAGTATAGTAACACATATATATGGAATTTAGAAAGATGGTAACAAGAACCCTGTATGCGAGACAGCAAAAGAAATGCAGATATATAGAACAGTCTTTTGGACTCCATGAGAGAGGGCAAGGGTGGGATGATATGGGAGAATGGCATTGAAACATGTTAATTATCATATGTGAAATCAATCGCCAGCCCAGGTTTGATGCTCAGGGCTGGTGCACTGGGATGACCCAGAGAGAGGGAATCGGGAGGGAGGTGGGAAGGGGGTTCTGGAAGGGGAACATATGTATACCCATGGCAGATTCATGTCAATGTATGGCAAAACCAACACGATAATGTAAAGAAAATAAAAAAATAAATTTAAAAAAAGTACAATTCATTTGATCATTAGTTACACATACAGGCTAGAAGGCTATACCTATGGGTGCTAAAAATGTTCTCTTTTTAAATTTTTGGATGTTAAATTGATTCTCTGTCCCTTATTTGTATTTTATTAATTTTTAAAAGCTGGTTACAATAAAAACAAATCACATTAGTTTTTTTTTTTTTAAAGGGAAGCGATTATCATTTCTAAGGGACTTAGTCACGCTAACATTCTACAAGAGTGTCCCTTTGTAGCTTTAAGATTTTTGGACTCTATTAAAGGAAAAACCAATGAACTGCATAGTATCCTCTGGAGAGCATGAAGGAGTCACTGCTGCATCTTCTACATTAGTGGGGCAAAACTCTATTAGCACAAAATGAACAAACAAAATCCATCTAGAACACAAAGACCCTGCAAGTACAGTGTGAAAAGGCCCTACCACTTAAGGCTACAGAGTGCTCTTCTTTGGGGATTTTATCTTGAAAGCAATATTCTTCCCTCTGCTCCCACTCCCAACAGTCTTTTTTTAAATGCCAACTGACTTTCACACAAAACTAAACCAGTTAATTTGATGCACAATTGGTAGGTGGAAGAACAAGACAGAATTGAACACAGTGGTAACAGTAGAGGGAGAGGGGATGATTTTATTTCCTACTTCCTTCCTTTCAAAGTAGAGAGGCCTCTGTTAGAGTAAACATTCCTGGCCTCTTTCTACCCTATTACTTACTCTTCCCCATGGAAGGAACTACAAATATTTGCTTGAGAGATTAGACAATCATTTATAAGAAAAAAATTACTGTTAAATGTAAATTTCAAGTTTCACCCATTGTACCCATTGTTTAAAAACAATTTATCTGCCTGCCCATCTATCTATACATACCTTAAAACACATGCACAGGCAAGCAACATGCTTAAGCAACACTTGGCTATCTGGCTAATCAGAAACCAAAAAGACTTAGATGAGTAAACTGTTCTGTGAGTGGAAGTTTCCATGTCTGTACAAGATAAGGGTCTGTCAAGGAAGGCACAGTAACACAGAAGGGTCCTTAACAAATCCCCGTTTTGATGTATGGAGCCTCTCTCCATCTTGTGCCACATTCAGCTTCTGTTTGGTAAGGAGAAAACCACGCCAGTTCAATGAACTGTCACCAAATTCTGTAGGTCATTTTTAGTACAGAGGGGACATCTATTCAAATCCTATCCATCTTTCCCCAATCAGCTTAAACGTCACCTCCTTCCCAAGCCTTCTCTCCCCCTCATCACAGCTGCAAATTACATCTCATCCTCTTAAGATTCTAAGCCCTTTGTTTCTACCACTCATTATATATGACTTTATATAGAGTCACGTGGGCCCAGGTTCTTTTACTAGATAATAAGCTTCTTGGTGGCAAGGTCCAAGTTGTTGAATGTTATCTGAGCTACAGTATAAACAAAGTGTCTTCCATGGGTGTTCATTAGATGTGTGCAGGACTAAAACTTTAGAACTTACATAAGTTGAAAAGCATCTTCCCTCCCCACCCCTTAAGAATGCAAGGATTAGAGAAGAGCCCTAACATTCACCCTTAAGAGACTCACTGGCAACAGCAGCAAACTTTAGCCTAAGGTTTTAATATTTTTGCCTTCCTCAGCTCTTAGTTTCATGTACATAATGGGGTGAGATTTCACCCACCCCCGGGACCTAGCTTGATAAAGCTCTCTAGAGCAATGCCATCTCACAGAAATATAAAAATGCCAGCCACATACACTAAATTTTCTAGAAGCCACATTAAGAAAAGTAAAGAGAAATCAGGTAAAATTAATTTTAATGATAGATTTTATTTAGCTCAATATATCTAACATGGAATTATTCAACATGGAATCAGTACTTTAAAAATTATTGAAATACTCTATATTCATTTTATCATACTAAGTCTCTGAAATGTAGTGGGTATTTTCCATTTACAGCATATCTCAATTCATATCAATTCATAATAGGCACTTCCTATTAGCTATAAAAGCTACTTACTTAACTTGTCTTTGCCTCAGTTTCCTCAATTTTAAAATGGGAAAGCAATATTCACCTTAGAGCATTGAACTGAAGTTAAAAAATATGGGCTTCGGACAGTACCTGGCAAAATGTAAGGGCTCAAAAAATATTAACTACCTTTAGGAAGTTAAATACTTCTATGTTCTACCAAAACAGCTCTGTAAGTTTCATTTTTTAATCTGTAAAATAACGCAATATGGCCCAATTTGTAAGGTAATTATGATAGTCTGAGATGATGTGTGTAAAGAACTTCTTATGTTGTTGCTATTATGACAATTTGCAAACCTCATATCCTTTCAACCTTTGTGGTTCCATCAATAAACAGCATTCTACCTTTGGATGTTCTTAATCCTAAGTAAAAGATATCTATAATTTTCAAAACAATTAACTTCCTTTATCATTAACATCTTCCATTTACTATATGAAAGAACTGAGCATAAGAAGAAACTAAGCATGGGACTTCCCTGGTGGTTCAGGGGCTAAGACTCTGAGCTCCCAATGCAGAGGAGCCAGGTTCAATCCCTGATCAGGGAACTAGACCCCACATGCCCCAACTAAGACTCAACACAGCCAAATAAATAAATAAAAATAAATATTTTAAAAAAAAAAAAAAAAGAAGAAACTAAGCAGAACTTCCTAAGTTCATAAAATAAATCAATGCTGGTTCTATTTCCTTTTAAATACTCATCTAGTAAACCATGTAGGGCAGTTGGGAGCAATGGAAAATCATACTTTTTACCCATTTAAATTCCAAAGTGCTAGCCAAATGGAGTTTTGGAATCAGCCCAAAAGGCAACATTCTTCAAAATGGTAGCTTAAAGAAACGCCATCCAGCTGTGTTATACTAAAGGTCTTTTCATCCTACCACTTCCTTTAAGCTCCATCTCCCATTTGAGTAATACTGTATCCATATTAATTGGTGAAAAAGTATAACTCCTTGAGGTTTACTCTGCAGTATTTTGGATTATTTTGTGGCTTTTTTCTTAGAAGACCAATGAGGTTGAATATTCTTGCAAAAATTCACAAAACATCCGGTATCCAAGACCATCCAATCTTTGACATACTTGGCTGTGCTCTTCAGGAAAAGAAGCAACATAGAAGCAATGGCAGAATTGAAGAAACAATAGCCTAGACGTCAGGAGACCTGACTTCTGGCCCAGGTTTTATAATTAAATCATTATGTGACCTTGGGCAATACACTTAAACTCCTAAGCTACATCTCAGTTTAAGATAAGTTCACCTGCAATATTCAGGATTAAGAATTAGAATGCAAGGCTCCCCTAGGGGCTCAGTGGTAAAGAATCCACCTTCTAGTGCAGGAGACATGGGTTCGATCCCTGGTCTGGGAAGATCCACATACCACAGAGCAACTAAGCTCATGTGCCACAACTACTGAGCCTGTGACCTAGAGCCTGGGAACCACAACTACTAAGCCTACGCTCTGCAACTATTGAAGCCCACATGTCCTAGAGCCTGTGCTCTGCAACAGGAGAAGCCACTGCAATGAGAAGCCCATGCACTGTAATGAAGAGTAGCCCCTACTCACTGCAACTAGAGAAGAGCCTGATCAGCAACAAAGACCCAGCACAGCCAAAAACAAATAAAAACTCAAAACTGCATCAGGTCTTCACATTCTCTTTTATCTCTCTTTATGTGTTCTAGCAACAAGTTCCCCTTTAAAAAAATGAGTATTGACAAAGTTTGGAGATAATTTCCTCTGATATCCAAATAATTAGAATAGCTAAAAAGCAAGTAAGGGTAATTTATCTGATATTTATGCTGCTATCACTGAAATCCAAATAATCGTCATATCCTTCAAGGTTAAGAATTATGGGACATCAGTATGAACACAAAAGGGCATCCGTGACCACCTCCATGGAGTTCTCCCCATTCCAAATTCCCTGGTTTCTCACCTTGAGCACTGCTGACATCCTGAGTCAGAGCATCCTTTGGTGGGGGTGGGGGGCATGACCTGGGCATTATAGGATATTTAGCAGCTACCCTGATTTCTACCCACTATATGTCAGTAACATTCCCCACAGCTGTGATAATCAAAAATGCCTCCAGACACTGAGGTGACCCTCAATTTCTTTGTGGTGGTGGTAATGGTTAGAGTCACTAAGTGGTGTCTGACTCTTGTGACCCCATGGACTACAGCCTGCTAGGCTCCTCTGACCATGGGATTCTCCAGGCAGGAATACTGGAGTGGGTTGCCATTTCCTTCTCCAGGGGATCTTCCTGACCCAGGAATCAAACCCCAGGTCTCCTGCATGGCAGACAGATTCTTTACCAACTGAGCTACAAGGGAAGCCCCAATTCCTTTGTAATTAAGCTTATACAGAGACTTGCAATTTTCAGTGTGTCACTTGCTTATGATATAGTCTCATTAATACAACATGGAGGATCAATAATACAACATGCAGTAATCAACTTCTGTCAGCAATCTGGATTCTCAAAAGCATAATCTTGTCAATTAATGTGCATTTAACACACATACACCAGGAAATACTTTTGTAAAGTGACTCACACTGCAGAACTTATCCATTTATCTTTTTCAGAGCCAAAACAATGTTTTCACACAAATAGCAATTTCAGTAGCTGATATTTTATGTCTCTGCTCACTCACTCAGTCATGTCCTACTCTTTGTAACCCCATAGACTGTAGCTCACCCAGCTCCTGGAACCACGGAATTTCCCAGGCAAGCATACTGGAGTGGGCTGCCATTTCCTCCTCCAGGAGATCTTCCCGACCCAGGGATCAAACTTGTGTCTCTTGAGCTTTCTGTGTTGGTAGGCAGATTCTTTACCACTGCACCACCTGGGAAGCAGCTAATACTTTAGATTAATATATTTAGAGCCCATGATATTTCTCTTTAAGGTTAGAACACTGGCTTTCATTTACAGATTAAATTAAATTAAATTAAATTAATTACAGATTAGATTAAATTAAGTTTCCAACAAGTTATCCATCTATCATTTAATTCTCCTCCAACAAATCCCCACGCTTCCTCTTACTCACCTAACTGCTCACATGTACTGGTTTCCAGTGACTGGGTCCTATGCCTAGTCATCCACTTTTTCATCTGAAGTTTTGACAGAGGGTTATTCTAGTTCTTTGGGTCTGTACATATAAGCAAACTGGGAAGAATGCTAATGAGAGTTTATCTGTCATAAAATAATAGGATCAACCAAACATATAGGGAATATCATTAATGCTATTGGACACAAAAATATTTATATATTAGACATGAAAGAAACAAAGAACAGAAACAATCACAGAATGAATCACATCAACCACATGCCCAAAGTCATTCAGCTAACTCATCTCATAGGCTGATAGTAGAGCATTAGAGCTAACAGTATTCAGATTGAAGCTGTAGATAAAAAAGTAGAGTTAAGATCCAACCAGTCCATCCTAAAGGAAATTAGCCCTGAATATTCATTGGAAGGACTGATGCTGAAGCTGAAATCCCAATACTTTGGCCACCTGATGTGAAGAACTGACTCATCTGAAAAGACCCTGATGCTGGGAATGACTGAAGGCGGGAGGAGAAGGGAATGATGGAGGATGAGATGGTTGGATGGTTCCGACTCAATGGACATGAGTTTGAGTAAGCTCCGGGAGTTTGTGTTGGACAGGAAAGCCTGGAGTACTGCAGTCCATGGGGTCGCAAAGAGTCGGATATGACTGAGCAACTGAACTGAACTGAGAGCTAAGTTTATGGGTTTGGGACTCAACACATGGAAGGGTATCAACATGACAATGGTGGTTACATCTGAGGAGGAGGTTAAAAGGGAACATTCATTTTTTACTCAAGATGCTTCTATATTATTTTTTAAGATAAACATGTAATCACATGTTACTTGTATAATTAAAAACCAAGAGGTAATAAGCCCATGAACCTATGGTCAATTAATCTATGACAAAGGAAGCAGGACTATACAATGTTGGAAAGACAGTCTCTCTTACAAATGGTACTGGAAAAACTAGACAGCTACATGTAAAAAAAATATGAAATTAGATCATTCTTTAACTCTATACACAAAAATAAGCTCTAAATGGATTAAAGACCTCAATATGAGACCAAACACTGAAAAACTTCTAGGGGAAAACACAGGCAGAATACTCTCTGACATAAATCACAGCAATATCTTTTTCAATCCATCTCCCAGAATAATGGAAATAAAAACAAAAATAAACAAATGGAACCTGCTTAAAAGCTTTTGCACAGTAAAGGAAACAATAAACAAAACAAAAACACACCCCAGAGATTGGGAGAAAGTATTTGCAAATGATGTGACCAATAAGGGATTGGTCTCCAAAATTTACAAACAGCTCATGAAGCTTACCAGCATCAAAACAGCAACCCACTCAAAAATGGGCAGAAGGCCTAAACAGACATTTCTCCAAAGAAGACATACAGATGGACAATCAGCACAGGAAAAGATTCTCAACATCACTAATTATTAGAGAAATGCAAATCAAAACTATAATAAGATACCACCTCACACCAGCCAGAACAGTTATCATCAAAAAAATAAACCCACAAACAAAAAATGCTGGAGAGGGTGTGGAACACTCTTATGTTGTTGGTGGGAATAAAAATTGGTACAGCTACCATGGAGAACAGCACAGAGGTTCCTTAAAAAACTAACACAGAGCTACCATATGACCCTACAATCCCACTCCTGGGCATATATCCAAAGAAAAACATGATATGAAAGGATATGTGTGCCCCAATGTTCATTGCAGCACTGTTTACAGTAGCCAAGACATGGAAGCAACCTAAATGTCCATCAATAGAAGACTATATAAAGAAGATGTGGTACGTATAGGCAATGGAATATTACTCAGCCATTAAAAAGAATGAAACATGCCACTTGAAACAACATGGACGGATCTAGAGATTTTCATACTGAGTAAAATATGTCAGACAGAAAAGGGGAACTATTGAATGACATCTCTTATAGGTGGAATCTAAAAAGAAGTGATACAAATGAACCTATGTACAAAACAGAAACAGACTCACAGACTCAGAAAAATTGAACTTATGGTTGCTGGAGGCAGAGAAAGATGGGGGGAAGGGAGAGTTAGGGAATTTGGAGTGGACATGTACACACTGGTATATTTGAAATGGACAACCTACTATATAGTGCATGGAACTCTGCTCAATATTATGTGGCAGTGTGGATGGGAGGGGCGTTTAGGAGAGAATGGTGGTTTTGTCATTAAGTCGTGTCGGACTCTTATAACTGTATGGACTATAACCCACTGGGCTCCTCTGTCCATGAGATTCTCCAGGCAAGAATACTGGAGTGGGTTGCCATTTCCTTCTTCAGGGTATCTTTCCCACTCAAGGACTGAACCTGTGTCTCCTGCATTGCAGGCAGATTCTTTACCAACTGAGTCATGAGGGAATCCCAGGAATACTGGAGGGGTAGCCAATCCCTTCTCCAGGGGAATTGACCCAGGAATCGAACCAGGGTCTGGAGAACGGCACTGAAACATGTAAATTATCATATGTGAAATGAATCGCCAGCCCAGGTTTGATGCATGATACAGGGTGCTCAGGGCTGGTGCACTGGGATGACCCAGAGGGATGGAATCGGGAGGGAGGTGGGACGGGGGTTCTGGAAGGGGAACACATGTATACCCATGGCAGATTCATGTCAACGTATGACAACCAACATGATAATGTAAAGAAAAAGGTCTCTCTTGAATTTGTTACAATAAAAAAAAATAAAAAAAGAGAAGAGATGGAATCTCATAGGGAGAGAATATAAAGGGAGAAAAGGCAAAGAACTCAACACTCCCAAATATGAAGATAATTAGGGGGCAGAAGGAAGCAAAAGCAAAGAAGCAACAGCAGGAGAGGCAGGCAGAAAGAGAACTAGAAGAATACAACTCTGTGGCCAAGGGAGGGAAGTTTCAAAAAGGAACTGAACTGTCAACAGAACCAAAAAGGGAAAGAGAGGAGAGAAATAAGATGACAGAACAGAATCTAGATCTTAAAGAGGCTTCTCCCTATATTATGCCCTTCAATCTTTGAGAAAATTGAGGCCCAGAAAGGTTAGATGGCTGGCTAAGTAGGTATTAATAGCTAGATGGCACAGCAAAGGGAGACCACCACATGTTTACGGAGTCTACCAAATGGGTCCAGGGGAAAGGAAGAGAACATAAGAAGAAAAGGGGGATAATTATATAAGTGCTACCTGGAATAGACAGGAAGAGATGGGACTGAAGACAAAAGCAAACAACAAGAAAACAACGCTTCCTCTGAAGCTGGATAACTCGTTTCCTTTTTCCACTTAGGTTGTTGGATTAGGAGGTCAGGGGACTCAAAGTACTCACCTCACCCTTGGTACCTTTCCTCTCTCAAACTATAAACACACCCTAGAAAATTTTTACCATCTTTACGTGTGTGTGTGTGTGTGTGTGTGTGTGTGTGTGTGTGTGTATGTTAGTTGCTCACTCATGTCTGACTCTTTGCAAACCCACGGACGGTAGCCTGCCAGGCTTCTCTGTCCATAGGATTCTCCAGACAAGAATACTGGAGTGGGTTGCCATGCCCTTCTCCAGGGATCTTCCCAATCCAGGGATTGAACCTGGGTCTCCTGTATAACACGCAGATTCTTTACCATCTGAGCCAATGGGGAAGCCCAAACCCTTTAGTAAGCCCTAGACCCGGCAAGATGAATCTCTACTTGGATATATACAGGCATCCTAACTGAAATCTCCATCTCTACAGCTCTACTCCTGCTCCAGTGCTCATTGTCTCAGTGGAAGGCCCCACATGATGAATGATATCAGGTAAATTATTGAACATCACCTCTCATTATATCTTTGTTAAGAAAGATGAAAAAAGAAACATTCGCTGAATGACAATAAAGAATCACAGCTGTTAGAACAGCCTTGCTCAGTAAGCATCCCTTGATGGCATAATGTTCAAGTTGGATTTAGAAAAGGCAGAGGAACCAGAGATCAAATTGCCAACATCTGTTGGATCATAGAAAAAGCAAGAGAATTCCAGAAAAACATCTACTTCTACTTTATTGACTATGCCAAAGCCTTTGATTGTGTGGATCACAACAAACTGTGGAAAATTCTTAAAGAGATAGGAATACCAGACCACCTGACCTGCCTCCTGAGAAATCTGTATACAGGTCAAGAAGCAACAATTAGAACTGGACATGGAACAACGGGCTGCTTCCAAATCAGGAAAGGAGTTCGTCAAGGCTGTACAGTCACCCTGCTTATTTAACTTATATGCAGAGCACATTATGAGAAAGGCTGGACTGGATGAAGCAAAAGCTGGAATCAAAATTGCCAGGAGAAATATCAATAACCTCAGATATGCAGATGACACCACAATTATGGAAGAAAGTGAGGGAGAACTAAAGAGCCTCTTAATGAAAGTGAAAGAGGAGAGTGAAAAAGTTAGCTTAAAACTCAATATTCAGAAAACTAAGATCATGGCATCTGGTCCCATCACATCATGGCAAACAGATGGGGAAACAATGGAAACAGTGACAGACTTTATTTTCTTGGGCTCCAAAATCACTGCAGATGGTGACTGCAGCCATGAAATTAAAAGACACTTGCTCCTTGAAAGAAAAGTCATGACCAACCTAGACAGCATATTAAAAAAATAGAGACATTACTTTGCTAACAAAGGTCCATTTAGTTAAAGATCTAGTTTTTCCCGTAATCATCTATGGATGTGAGAGTTGGAATATACAGAAAGCTGAGCACTGAAGAATTGATGGTTTTGAACTGTGGTGTTGGAGAAGACTCTTGAGAGTCCTTTGGACTGCAAGGAAATCCAACCAGTCAATCCTAAAGGAAATCAGTCCTGAATATTCACTGGAAGGACTGATGCTGAAGCTGAAGCTCGAATATTTTGGCCACCTGATGCAAAGAACTGACTCACTGGAAAAGACCCTGATGCTGGGAAAGACTGAATGTGGGAGGAGAAGGGAATGACAGAGGATGAGATGGTTGGATGGCATCACCAACTCAATGGACATGAATTTGAGTAAATTCCGAGAGTTAGTGATGGACAGGAAGACCTAGCATGCTGCAGTCCATGGGGTCACAATGAGTCAGAAATGACTGAGCGACTGAAGTGAACTGAACTGATGGCTTAATGGTAAACTGCAAGTCTTCAATTAGCCTCATTCAGCTTTATGCCATGTGTGACGGACACTTGTAGGCTACCTCCAATAATTCCTACTTCTTTTTGTTTATGCCCTTGCCTTAAGTAAGGGTGGGACCTGTGACCAGCTTCTAGCCAATAGAATACAGCAAGGGTGATGAATGTCATTGCCATGTATATTATGATTCCTTCTTTCTGTGGTGACATACAGACTTTGTCCTTTGCTGGCCTTGATGAAGTGAACTACTATGTTGTGAAGTGCCTATGGAGAGGGCCATATTGCAGGGAACTACAGATGGCCACTGGGATGTGAAGGCCTCAATCCTACAACCAACTAAAGAACTAAATTCTACCAACAAGAATGTAGGCTTGGAAGCAGACCCCCCAGGCCTCAGGTGAGACTTGTGGTCCCAACCAACACATTGATTACAGCCTGAGAGAATGAGCAAAGGACCTAGCCAAGCCACGAGAGGCTCGTGAACCATGGAAACTGTGAAATAATATACTAAGTTTGTGGTAATTTATTGTACAGCAATAGAAAATGAATACACTATGAACTAGTTTATTAATTACTTGGGTAAAGATATTCATGACATATGTACAACAATAATGCTAAAATTAACATGATGAACAAGAAATAAAAATTTAACTAAATTAAGGTTTAAGTAAAAGCCTAGACAGAAAGTTTTTTGTAAATAAAAATATTTAAAAAGAAAGTGAGAAAGAGACAGAGAAATACTTGGAGTAAGAAGTAGGCTTTGGGCTCATTACGAGTTCATAGTAAGATGTAGCTGTGAAAAACTCAATATTACCTAAGGCCATATTAATAAGGCATAATGGACAAAACAAAAGGAGAGACAGTCCTACTATATCATATGAACTGGTCAAAGCAAATCAATAACTTTCCTGGGTACCTCTATTTAAGGCATTAGAAACATGAATATTCCTGTCCCTCAAGTATTTTCCACTCTATATGGGGAGCTAATATAAACATTTTTAAAAGTTAAACCATATAAAGAATTTAAAAAGCAGCTTGAGATAATGATATAAATAAATAAATATATTTTAAATAAATAAATAAAGAGAAAACAGAAATTAAAAAAAGAAAAGATATTATAAGGCAGGTGTTAGAATTCATCTGGCAATTAGTTAAAGGCAGTACAGAAGCCGAAGTTCAGAAGAGGGATGACACATCATTATCAATATTATGATTATTGTTTTGCCAATATAATATATAAAAGTAAGTGTACTCACACCGAGATTCAATTTCACATTACTGAGCACAAGCACTCAAATTCTGAAATATGAAAGTTAAAAAAAAAACAAAAACGTTCAGACAATCTATGCTATTTCAGGGGCTTTTCAGTTACAGGTAACACTACATTTTACAGATGAATAAATACCGACAAAGGAGGGTTAAATAATTTTATTATAAACCAGTAAGTCAAATACAAGGGGAAAAAGTGGAAGCAGTGACAGATTTTATTTTCTTGAGCTCCAAAATCACTTGTGATGGTGACTGCAGCCATGAAATTAAAAGACACTTACTCCTTGGAAGAAAAGATATGACAAACCTAGACAGTGTTTTCAAAAGCAGAGATATCACTTTGCCAACAAAGGTCCCTATAGTCAAAGCTATGGTTTGGCCAGTAGTCATGTACGGATGTAAAAGTTGGACCATAAAGAAGGCGGAGACCTGAAGAATTGATGCTTTCAAACTGTGGTGCTGGAGAAGACTCTTGAGAGTCCCTTGGACTGCAACGAGATCAATCTTAAAAGACTTATCTTAAAGAAAGTCAATCTTAAAGGATATCAATCCTGAATATTCATTGGAGGGACTGCTGCTGAAGCTGAAGCTCCAATATTTTGACCACCTGATGCACAGAGTCGACTCATTGGAAAAGACCCTGATGCAAGTAAAGATAGAAGGCAAAAAGAGTTGGATAGCATCACTGACTCAATGGACATGAATTGGAGCAAACTCCAGAAGATAGCAGAGGATAGGGCAGCCTGGTGTGCTACAGTTCCTAAGAGTAGCAAATATTCAAGGTACAACTTAAAAGACTGAACAAGTCAATTGTACTAAGAAGCAGATTTTCTCTTAATCTACAAAGCTAATAAACCTTTTTATGTTACAATGGCTACTTTTGGTTCACAACGTTTTTCTTAAATAATGTGAAATCTTGAGTTGTTCTTTACTCTGCTTCTCCCTCCAAAGTTGACCAGTAGCCAAGCATTGTTATATCTTCTTTTGTGAAGTCTCTCACACTTATCCTTCCTTTGGTGGTTTAGTTGCTAAGTCATATCTGACTCTTGCGACTCCATGGACTATAGCCTGCCAGGCTCCTCTGTCCACAAGATTCTCCAGGAAAGAATACTGGAGTGGGTTGCCATTTCCTTCTCCAGTGGATCTTTCCAACTCAGGGATTGAACCCACGTCTCCTGCACTGCAGGCAGATTCTTTACCAACTGAGCCATGAGAGATGCCCCATCCTTCTTCCTTTAATTCTCCCAAATTAACATCTTCTATCCAGGCCCTCACACTCAGCAATCTCCTAACTAATCCTCTACAATTCCAGTATCTCCTTCCCACCTGCCTGTCTTTCTAGGATGTCTGTTTCTTCTCCCGGGTTCCCCCTCCTTTATGCCTAGTCCAAGCTGGGGCCATTTCTAACAGCTTCTCTGATCATCAGCAATGACAAAAATCTTCCTGTCTGTTGTCTAAGCATAACTTCCAGGTCTGGGTTCAGGCTCAACATAAAGCCACAGTCCAGGCAGCTCCTCATGCTCTACGGTTTCTAGAACCAGAAACATCTCTCAAAAGTGGCACTCTCTATGATTCCAGTCTTTCTACATCCATCTTCAGCCTGAAAGTCCTTAGCCCTTCTTCTTTCTCACAATTGTTTCCATCCCTCCAGCCTCTGCCACCTGCCCAATTACAAAGACATACAATTATACATCCTAGAGTAAAACCTGTCTTGCTTCTTAATCCATTTTTAAGTCTCCTACCATTCATCTCCTGGCTAAAATTCCAAATACTAAAGAACCAGGTTCAGCCAAGACTGGATAGTGACTCTTGTCTCAACATACAGACAACTGGGTGAGGGAACTATTCATGCTACCAAATCAAGAAGACATTCAACTGGAAGCAACTTTTACTTCTTGCAGCTCAGGCAAAAGCCTTCTTTTGCTGAGGAGAGAGTGGGCTAAAAATGAGCCTGAAGCATTTGAAGATTTAACTTAATCAACACTTTATCACGCAAATACAGATAACTAAAATCTTCTCTGCCTCAAACATAAGAGTATACTGGCATTTCTCCTCCATCCTTAAGCAAAAAAGCTTAAGAAATTGTTGAACAAGAACAACAGCTATTTATTCATACACTTAACTGTTTAATTGTGGCCTAGAATACAATTACTATGCAACTTAGGCATTAAAATATCCATGTATCAAAACTAATGATATAATTAAAATTGCTTCATCAAGAAAACCTAACAAAATCATGATTTTCACCTAATTTTATCTCATTTTCTTAGTATTAAGCTTTAGCAAAGCCACACCCACCCCACCTCATCCTCCAAGCCTCCTGGTCATAATGATTCCCTGGTAGCTTTCAAAGACCTTTGATTTGTCCAGACTCTGCCTCCTGTACTTCAGACCTGACCTCTCACCTCAACCACCTTTCATTTCTTCATATAACAGTGTCAAGAAAAGAATCTAGTGACCATTACTAAAAGGCAGTATAGCTTGTTAAATTCACCCATTCCAGTCCATCTTAGTTCACTGTTTCCTAGAATGTCGATGTTCACTCTTGTCATCACTTGTTTGACCACTTTCAATTTGCCCTGATTCATGGACCTAACATTTTAGGTTCCTATGAAATATTGCTCTTTACAGCATCGAATCTTGCTTCTTTCACAAGTCCCATTCACAACTGGGTGTTGTTTTTGCTTTGGCTCCATCCCTTACGTCAAGGCTGTATATTGTCACTCTGCTTACTTAACTTATATGCAGAGTACATCATGAGAAATGCTGGGCTGGACAAAGCACAAGCTGGAATCAAGATTGCTGGGAGAAATATCAATAACCTCAGATATGCAGATGACACCACAATTATGGAAGAAAGTGAGGGAGAACTAAAGAGCTTCTTAATGAAAGTGAAAGAGGAGAGTGAAAAAGTTGGCTTAAAACTCAATATTCAGAAAACTAAGATCATGGCATCTGGTCCCATCACTTCATGACATATAGATGGGGCACAGTGGAAACAGTGGCAGACTTTATTTTTCTGGGCTCCAAAATCACTGCAGATGGTGATTGCAGCCATGAAATTAAAAGACGCTTACTCCTTGGAAGGAAAGTTATGACCAACCTAGACAGCAAACTAAAAAGCAGACATTACTTTGCCAACAAAGGTCCGTCTAGTCAAGACTATGGTTTTTCCAGTAGTCATGTATGGATGTGAGAGCTGGACTATAAAGAAAGCTGAGCACCGAAGAATTAATGTTTTTGAACTGTGGTGCTGGAGAAGACTCTTGAGAGTCCCTTGGACTGCAAGGAGATCCAACCAGTCCATCCTAAAGGAGATCAGTCCTGGGTGTTCAATGGAAGGACTGCTGTTGAAGCTGAAACTCCAATACTTTGGCCACCTGATGTGAAGAGCTGACTCATTGGAAAAGACCCTGTTGCTGGGAAAGATTGAGCGCAGGAGGAGAATGGGACAACAGAGGATGAGATGGCTGGATGGCATCATTGACTCGATGGCCATGGGTTTGGGTGAACTCCAGGAGTTGGTGATGGACAGGGAGGCCTGGCGTTCTGTGGCTCATGGGCTTGCAAAGAGTCGGACTGAGCAACTGAACTGAACTGATAGCTTGGTGTAAACAAGTTAAGCAATATAGAAAAGTATCAAGTGAAAATGAAAAAACCCCTAGCCATTCCTAATCTAAAAAACTGATAACTGTTTCATGAGCATCACTTCCAGAAGATATCTATGCATATGTAAATTTTTTATGCATACAAACTCAGATCTATCTAACCTATACCTCCCCATTTTGTTCTGCTGTACAGATAGGATCATATAATACCACTCTGCATGTTTCTTTTCCCACTTAAAATCTATCTTGGCCATCTTCACTCTTTTTAATGAAAAGAGTATGTATACACCATTATTAAGGTAACCTGTCTCTCATGATGAACATCACAATTATCAATAGTGAATAAATGGCAATAATGAGGCACCTAACATCGCATAACAAGTGGCATTTGTGCAGTTTCGTTTTAGACTAGAGTCACTGGGACAAAAGGGATACATATTTTACATTTTGATAAGAACTTTCAAGATGCCCTCCAAATGGACTCTACAAATCTATACGCCCACCAACACTGCAGAGGGTTGGCTTTTAAAAAGATGGTAATGAGAACCCTGTATGCGAGACAGCAAAAGAAACGCAGATGTATAGAACAGTCTTTTGGACTCTATGGGAGAGGGCAAGGGTGGGATGATATGGGAGAACGGCATTGAAACATGTTAATTATCATATGTGAAATCAATTGCCAGCACAGGTTTGACGCTCAAGGCTGGTGCACCAGGATGACCCAGAGAGAGGGAATCGGGAAGGAGGTGGGAGGGGAGTTCTGGAAGGGGGACATAAGTATACCCATGGCAGATTCATGTCAATGTATGGCAAAACCAACACGACAATGTAAAAAAATTTTTTTTTAATATTAAAAAAAAAGTCCATCACCTAGTCTGAAGTTCCTGCAGTTCAAATAGGGAACCAGATATATGATACAAAAATAGCAGTGCACTGATGATTTTGTTACATCTTTAACAGTCAAGAAAACTAGATGCCATATCTAGTGGCAGCCACACCCTGCTGTGATTAGCCTTGCTCTATCCAAATGTAAATTCAGAGGGTGCTATTCTTCACAATTTATCCAGCTCTTCAACAATGAAGTCTTTAGGCTCAGAGATTTTATTGAGAGAATTCAGCATAGAAGAGAAACTTATACTGCTTCTGGCAACATAATTATCTCTAACACCAGGAGTGCTACATAATGGTGTGATATAAGGTGGTTTACACTCACCCATAATTAGTTAAAGGCATTGGTAATAGAGGCACACTTTGAATATGTAAGAAATGAGTACATTAATGTATTCATGGCATGGAATGATCTGGTTGAGACATTTCACTAGTTTAAAATTTGTTTCCCTCCCCCCCATACCAAAGGTAGTAAACATCTATAAGCATCACTGCATAGAATCCAGTGAATCACATCTAATAGAATAACACTTGTTTAACATTCTACATTTTGCAAAGCACTTTAGCATATTTTACCTTATTTAATATACATGGAAATCCTGGTAGGAAGGCCAGGCAAGTGTTACTCATTAAACAAAGCCTCAATGAACACATAGTATGTGGTAGGCACTCTCTGCTAGACAGTTGGTGTGCAAAAGTGACAAAATTCAACGCCTATTTATGATAAAAACTCTTCAGAAAGAAAGCATAAAAGGAACATACCTCAACATAATAAAAGCCATATACGACAAACCCACAGCAAACATTATGCTCAATGGCAAAAAACTGAAAGCATTTCCTCTAAAATACTCATTTCCTCTAAAATCAGGAACAAAAAACAAGGGTATCACTCACCACTACTATTCAACATAGTTTTGAAGGTCCTAACCACAGCAGATAAGAAAAAGAAATACACACTGGAAAAGAAAAAGTAAAATTCTCATAATTCTCTACATAGACAACCCTAAGGATACCACCAGAAAATTACTAGTGCTAAACAATGAATATAGTAAAGTTTCAGGATATAAAATTCACACACAGAAATCTCTTGCATTCCTATACACTAACAATGAAAAATCAGAAAGAGAAATTAAGAAAACAATCCCATTCACCACTGCAATGAAAAGAATAAAATACTTTCTGTATGCAGAAAACTATAAAACACTGATGAAAGAAATCAAAGATGACACAAACAGATCGAGAAATATACCATGTTCTTGGATTGGAAGAATCAGTGGAGTGAAAATGAGTATACTACCCAAAGCAATCTATAGATTCAATGCAATCCATATCAAACTACCAATGATATTTTTCACAAAACTAGAACAAATAATCTCACAATTTGTATGGAAACACAAAAGACCCCAAACAGCCAATGCAATCTTGAGAAATAAGAAGGGAACTGGAGGAATCAACCTGCCTGACTTCAGACTATCCTACAAAGCTACAGTCACCAAGACAGTATGTTACTAGCACAAAGACAGAAATATAGATCAATAGAACAAAATAGAAAGCCCAGAGATAAATCCATGCATTTATGGACACCTTACATTTGACAAATGAAGCAAAAATATACAATGGAGAAAAGACAATCTCTTTAACAAGTGGTCCTGGGAAAACTGGTCAACCACGTGTAAAAGGAAGAAACTAAAACATTTTCTAACATCATACATAAAAATATACTCAAAATAGATTAAAGACCTAAATGTAAGACCAGAAACTATAAAATTCTTAGTGGAAAACATAGGCAGAACACTCTTTGACATAAATCACAGCAAGGTCCTCTATGACCCACCTCCCAGAGTGATGGAAATAAAAACAAAAATAAACAAATGGGACCTAATTAAACTTAAAAGCTTTTGCACGATGAAGGAAACCATAAGCAAGGTGAAAAGGCAGCCTTCAGAATGGGAGAACAGCAAATGAAACAACTGACAAAGAATTAATCTCCAAAATATACAAGCAGTTCATATAGCTCAGTACCAGAAAAACAACCCAATCAAAAAGTGGGCAATAGAACTAAACAGATATTTCTCCAAAGAAGACATACAGATGGCTAACAAACACGTGAAAAGATGCTCAACATCACTCATTATCAGAGAAATGCAAATCAAAACCACAATGAGGCATCGTCTCATGCTGGTCAGAGTGGCTACCACTAAAAAGTCAACAAAGAATAAATGCTGGAGATGGTGTGGAGAAAAGGGAACCCTCTTACACTGTTGGTAGGAATGCAAACTGGTACAGTCACTATGGAGAACAGTGTGGAGATTCCTTTAAAAACTGGGAATAGAACTGCCATATGACCCAGCAATCCCACTGCTGGGCATACACACCAAGAAAACCTGAATTGAAAGAGACACAAGTACCCCAGTGTTGACTGCAGCACTGTTTACAATAGCCAGGACATGGAAGACGGACAAATGGATAAGGAAGTTGTGGTACATATACACGATGGAATATTATTCAGGCATAAGAAGGAATGTATTTGAATCAGTTGTAATGAGGTGGATGAAACTGGAGCCTATTATACAGAGTGAAGTAAGTCAGAAAGAGAAACACCAGTACTATATATTAATGTGTATATATATATGGAATTTAGAAAGATGGTAATGACGATCCTATATGCAAGGCAGCAAAAGAGACACGATGTAAAGAACAGACTTTTGGACTCAGTGGGAGAAGGCGAGAATGGGATGATTTGAGAGAACAGCATCGAAACATGTATATTACCAAATGTAAAATAGATGACCAGTGCAAGTTCGATGCACAAAGCAGGGCACTCAAGCCAGTGCTCTGGGACAACCCAGAAGGATGGGGTGGGGAGGGAGGTGGGAGGGGGTTCAGGACAGGGGGACACATGTACACCTGTGGCTGATTCATGTCGACGTATGGCAAAAACCATCACAATATTGTAAAGTAATTATCTTCCAATTAAAATTAATTTTTTAAGTGACAGAGACTCCCCTCTCCTTCACTGATACCCTGTTCTGTCCAATCTATCTTCAAAGCCTCCACACTGCACTTAGGATACTTGGTTACATGGCCTATGAAACCTTGTGTGACCAGTGACCAGCCCTCTGCTCACCCTTCCAATTTCTTTCTTTTTTCCTTTTTCCTTTTTTTTTTGGCTGCACTGCTTGTCATGTAGGATATTAGTTCTCCAACCAGGGATCAAACCTGTGCCCCCTGCAGTGGAAGTGCCGAGTCCTAACTACTGGACCACCAGGAAGTCTCCCTTCCTTCCAATTTCATCCCATGCCCCTTCGTACCTTCTTCACTATGGTACAGCCCCACTGGGCTGTGCTAGGGAAGAATCCAGGTTCTTTCCACCTCAGGGATTTCCACTTTGTTTCCTCTGCCTGGGATGCCCTTTCCCCAACTCTTTGCTTGGATAATTCCTGCTTATCTTTCAGCCTCAGCCAAACTTGTCACTTTTTCCCAGACCTTTCCTCCCAATAAATTATGTTTCATTTATTATTCTTTTTCAGAGGACGTTATAGCACTCATGATACTTCATAATGAAACATTTTTGCATTTATTTGTTTGCATTCCAACTCTCCAATATGCCTGCAAGGCTTAGAAGGACAAGAATAATGACTTTTGTGGCCACTACTATACCCCCTGCACCTACCCAACACAACGTCTGGCATATAGAAGACACAAAAACAAAAGTACTGAACAAAAATAGCCAATGCCTTCAAGGGATATACATTATAGTGGGGAAATACACAAAGAAGCGAATTTTACCAGAGGATAGGCAGGGTTTCAGGAAGGGCTACAGAAAAGAGATGACCTCTGAGCTGATGCCTGAAAGATAAGTAGACATTTGCCAGGAATGTGACCTACTGAAATGCTAGAGGCCACAAAGGGTGGACTGTATGTGGGGAATGGCAAAGACCATGTGATGCCATACAAACTTTTGGCTTTGATATGTGGGCAGATAGTGGATCAAGCAGTATAACAAATGTAAGAGGAAAAAGTTCTATTATTATTATTAATTACCAGGGTCCAGAGCCCAAGGAAAAGAAGCCGTTGGCAGAGTTTGGCATTTGGATCGTGTCCATTCCTTTGTTCATCTGCCTCTCATCACTCTCAAGCTAAATAGAAAAGATCATGATTTCAACTTGGGAATATTCAGTGCTTAGTCATAGATGGCCACACATATGTCAGGCCAGGCCAAGGGAGGGCAGTGGATTCTGTGATGCTCTTCATGGAAGTAGTAAGGGCAGAAATCCTAAATAAATACAATAAAATGCTACCTCAGCCCTGAATGGTATTGGGTTGAAAAGCATGAAGATATGCCATTACTCTGGAGTTAGCACGTCCTATTAACTCCTCAACAGCTTCTTTGGTCTGACAACAGGTTTATAAATAAGGTAGGAGACTTTCCTGGTGGTCCAATGGTAAAGAATCCGCCTGCCAATGCAGGGGACAAGGGTTTGATCCCTGGTCCGGGAAGATTCCACATGCCACAGAGCAACTAACCCCATGTGCCACAACTAGTGAGCCTACACGCCTAGAGCCCCTGCTCTGCAACAAGAGAAGCCACTGCAATGAGAGGCCCATGCACAGCAAATAGTAGCTCTTGCTCTCTGCAACTAGAGAAAGCCTGTGTGCAGCAATGACCCAACACAGCCAAAAATGAAACAAATTAATTTTTTTAAAAAAACAGAAGATGGGAAGAAGAAAAATTTGACATTTGTTGCCACCCATAATGAAACTTTCCAGGCCTCCCTCCCCCTGCCCCACCACACACAGAACAGTGTTACATGAAACAGGAAGCTTTGAATCACAATTCTGGTTAAAACCTTAGGAACCTATAGTTTATTTCAAAAATGCTAACAGAGGCACGGGAAGAAAAAAACACATCCTGGAAGCCTTCATGACAAAGCAATTCTTTGGGGAGGAAAAAAACCAAACTTTTCAAAACAGCAATAAAACAGGGAAAGCAACAGTAGGAAAAGACAAACATTTAGCAGAAAATTATAAAATAGACAAGCCTGCGGAAGTGGTAGCAGTGTAATGCAGTAGGGCTAAACAGGCACACAGATTGGCACTGATTATCAAGCCGGGGGCCTAATCCTGGCTCTATGCCCCATGTGACAGCTGTACGACCAGAATGAGTCTCCCTGGGCCTCAGTTTCTTCCTGTGCAAGATGAGATGCTGGAAACAGATCATCTCAAAAGTTTCTTTCCAGTTGAAAAACATCCCTATAAGAGCACAGAGGTTTCTTTCTTTCTGTCACAATTATAATATAATGAGAAGAGCCAAGACAGGCCAGGCATTTTGGTGATTCTCATCGTTACCTACAACTGTGTGAGAGAAACACTATTCTATGCAGAAGGATATGATAATATAAAAGGACAACATGATTATTATTTTTTAATGGGTAGGGGATTTCCTTTTGGAAATATAATGGAAATGTCCTGGAACTATAAAGTACTCAGAACATTGTGAATGTACTAAATGTCACTAAATTGTGTACTTTAAAATAGCTAAACTAGCGATTTTTATGTTATGTGTATTTTAGCATAATTAAAAAAGAAACTTCCCAGGAGGAAAAAATGAGCATTTGTCTTTGGGATGCAATTTGTTTCTCTTAAAAAATGTGGGAGTCCCACACTGTTGGTGGGAATGTAAATTGGTGCAGCCACTATGGAAAACAGTCTGGAGATGTCTTAAGAAACTAAAAATAGAACTACCATATGATCGAGCAATCCCACTCCTGGGCATATATATGAAAAATATGAAAACGAATTTGAAAAAATACATGCACCTCAATGTTCATTACAGCACTATTTACAATAGCAAGACATGGAAGCAACCTAAATGTCCATTGACAAATGAAAGGATAAAGAAGATATGGTACATATATACAATGGAGTGGTACTCAGCCATAAAAAAGAATAAAGACATTTGCAGTGACATAGATGGATCTAGACTATCATACTAAATGAAATAAGTCAACCAAAGACAAATATTATATGATATCACTTACACATAGACTCTAAAGATATAATACAAATAAACTTATTTACAAAAGAGAAACAGACTCACAGACACAGAAAATGAACTTATGGTTACCAAAGAAGGGGAGGCACAAACTAGGAGTATAGGATTAATAGACACATTACTATAAATAAAATATATAAAAATAGATAAACAATAAGGATTTACCATATAGCACATGGAACTATATTCAGTATCTTATAGTAACCTATAATGGAAAAGAATCTGAAGCTATACACCTGAAACTAACATAATACTGTAAATCAACTATAGTAAAATAAAAAATAAAATGTGGAGGAGTACTTCCTTATAGATGAATTCCAGTTTTAAAAAAATGAGGGATGATAAAATTAGAAAATTTATTGCTTTTCAGAAATTTGAGTAAAGATTGCCAGTTAATGCTACAACTGTTGGAGGAATGATTTGGGAATCAGGATATTCATAAGGTCTTAAAGTACCATGCCACAGATATTTTTTATTAATTATCTATAAAAAACAGAACCTCAGCAATGAAGAGATATGGAAGATATCTCCTTAATAAGTGATTACTTTAGCATCACCAATTACAGGGTAAACTGACATTACATGTCTTCACCCAAAATGTAATGCAGTGGACATACACAACATCACCTATGTAAATTTCTTGCCAAAACACAGAACTTGAATCTAATCTCAGGAAAACAACCACACAAAGCCAAACTGAGGAATGTTTTTTATATGACAATTGTCTTGGCTTCTTCAAAACTGTCAATGTATTGCAATGAAACAAAGAAACAGGAATGAAAGGGACAGATAACCAAATACTTGTCCCTTAATTGGATACTAAATGCCTCCTCAAAAATGTTATAAAAGATACTTAAAATATAGTCCAGGGCCTGTTTCCCAGTAGCAGCTGCCTATAGCTGGAGAAGAAAAGTGTCCCGGATCCTTTCAGGACTCTTGGTCTTTGGGGAGCGACCCAAATCGACTGAGGGAAGAGGGAGGAAAAATCTCCTGGATCCCCACAGGGTTAATTTATTAAAAAAGGAAATCGAAAAATACTCAACATGCAAAAGTCTTGTGAAGAAAATGAAAGAAAACCACAGAACATGCCAAAGGCTGAGGAAGACCACGCTTTGGAAGCTGTACCACAGGAGGCAGAAAGAAATCCTCAACCTTCTGAAGAAGGTGTAAGCCAGGAAGCAGAAGGAAACCTTAGAGGAGGGCTAACTCAGCCTGGTCAGGGGTATAAAGAGGACACTCCCGTTAGGCATTTGGACCCTGAAGAAATGATAAGAGGAGCAGATGAGTTGGAAAGGCTTAGGGAAGAGATACGAAGAGTAAGAAACAAGTTTGTGATGATGCATTGGAAGCAAAGACATTCGCGCAGCTGTCCTTATCCTGTGTGCTTTAGGCCTTGAATTCTTTTTTTGTCTGATATTAAAATCTTGCCCCAGCTTTCTGTTAGCATTTTCTGATGTATCTGTGACTTTTGCTTTATTTTTAATCATCTGGTGGAGTTTTATTTTAGGTAGTTTCCTTGTTTTCAGCATCTGCATTTTGTATTTTGACACATTCTCTAGGTCTATTTTTCAATTGGGAAATTTCACACATATGCATGAAAATATGTTCATTCCATATTGTAAAGTAAAACATAACAGGTTACAAAGCAGCATATTTAGTACCAGCTCACATATGTAGGAGAAAGTCTCAAATTGTGTGTGTGTGTGTGTGCGCGTGTGTATACATACATGCATATATCAGAAATCTAACTGTGCTTGTTTCTGTGTGCTGTTTTTTTCTTTTTGCTTATATGTATTTTTTAATGAACACATCACACACACAAAGAGAATTAAAGTTTTTTTAATTAAAAAAATAAAAGATACTTAAAGGTAATTGAAAAAAAATATAGGCTATAAACTACATAAAATTATTGTAGAGGTAATAATTCCTTGAGTGTGAACGCTATTATTGTTATGGAGGAGAAAGTTTTTCTTTCTGAGCTTTTTAATTAAAACTTTGTATTGAGATAAAAAAATTTGTAGATTCACATGTAATTATAAATAGTACAAAGTGATACAATATACCCTTTGAAGTATGATTATTAACCCCATTTTACAGAAGAGGGTGAGGCCCAAAGAGATGAAATAACTTGCCTATAGCTAGCAGCAACAGAGCCAGGATACAAACCCAGGGAGTCTGTCTACAGAGACTACACTTGACCCCAGAGGACATAACTGACGCTTTTGGAGCTTAGGGAACTCTGGTTACCAACTGGTAGAAATGGGTTCAGATGTAGGCATATCAGATTCCAAGGCCCATGTTCCTTCCACACTGGAGACTGAAAGTCTGTTTTTGGTTACCCCCTACTCAGTGTTTTTCATCATAATCCATACCCCATCCCATTCTGCCCCACTGAGGAGTTGTCGAAAGACAATAATGCAGAGACGAAGAACTCATTTCCTGTACCTGCCATAGATGAGACACTGCACCAGAGAAAAAGGAGGGGAGTGGAGGCTGTTTCTTTACTCCTATGCTAACACCACGCCTTTTATTTGTGGTACAGTATAGTATAGTACACACATACTAACGTTTTGGTCAACAGAACAGGACCAGATGGCTTTTCCTCAGTGAAGGTGGTCCAAGTATCAAGCCACACAGCCATCAAGATTTCACACTGAAGCTCTGTGATCAATTCACTGACTGCTTTGTGATGTTCCCCTTGGCGCCCAAGTATTAGCTAAACCACCAGAGCATTTACAAATACACTGTGATGTGCTAAAAAAAAACCCTGCAAGGTTGAAGTTTACTTCCCTTGGATCTGAAGCCAACAGAACAGTTTCTCACTGCATCTGTTTTATTTTCACGCTTACTGGGACATATTTCGCCACTTCACCTTATTATGTAACTCCCACACTAGATTAAGTGTAATTTCCCCATTTTTGCACACTTTTCCTGTCCCCAGTCTCACTCTCAAAAGAGCTTTTTTGGAGTCAATAAAAAAGAGGGACAGCCAAAAATTACAAGAATACTTAAGGAAGAATTAATAGCAAAAAAAAAAAAAGAAAGAAAGAAAGAAACTGCTCTAACGAAACCCTCAGGCGTTTAGTGTGTTTTGTTTTGTTTTTTATTTGGAGGTAGAGGGCACAGAAAGGCTGAAACAGCTGTCTAGAAGCACACACAATTCACTTCTTTCTTTGTTGGAGGCACTTCTATTTCATATCTCATTTCCAAATAATTTGTTTTCTGATTTAAAATAAATAGGTATTTATTATATAAAATTTGGAAAATACAAATACAAAAGGGAAAAAATATAAATGTATATCCTACTACCTAGGGATAGCCAGTTCAACAGCTTTGGATCATTTCCACCCATTCTGTATTTATCATCACATTCATAGGTATACAGATGTAAACACATAGAGATACACATAAACACCCAGTTACATTGAAAAGACAGAAACAGAATAATCCCATACTCTTCCATTATACCAAGAAGATTTTCTTCAGCATTGGTCTTTGCCAGGTATTTTACTCTGTGGACCTGTTGTAATTTACTAACATTCCCCTACGTTAGTTTGTCACCATGTATAAATACCTTAGTATATAAAGCTTCAGTTTTTACCATTTATAAATACCTTAGTATATACAGTTGTGTACATATATCTGGTAGTTCCTTCAGAAATTATACTTGTAAAAATTAACAAGGAATCTATGTTATATACAGAAAAATACAAATAAGCAAAAAGAAAGTCAACCACAATTATTTTAAAAAATACTTTGGTGTCTATCCCCTTAGACTTTTCTTTGTATGAAACATACATGGACATGACACATATATTAATATGGGATCATACCATTAATAATAAAAAGTAACAGTTG
Source organism: Antilocapra americana (assembly GCA_007570785.1). Lineage (NCBI taxonomy): Eukaryota > Metazoa > Chordata > Mammalia > Artiodactyla > Antilocapridae > Antilocapra > Antilocapra americana. Next base: position 1,230,009 of record ML664052.1, on the reverse strand, counting down.
CTAATAATAGTTACCAGGTATTGAGTACTTACCACATGCCAGGCACTGTGATCTTTTTTTTCTCACTTTTTAGTGGACTCTTTTTAAAAAAAAAATTGTAGTATAGTTGTTTTACAATGTTGTGCTAGCTTCTATTGTACAGCAAAGTGTATCAGCTATATGTATATGTACATTCCCTCTTTTTTGGATTTCCTTCCCAATTAGATCACCACAGACACTGAGTGTAGTTCCCTGTGCTACAAAGTAGTTTCTCACTAGTTACCCATTTTACACATAGTATCAATAGTTTATATATGTCAATCCCAATCTCCCAATTCATTCACCCCTGCCTTCCACCCCTGGTATCTATAAGTTTGTTCTCTATGTCTGTGTCTCTATTTCTGCTTTGCAAATAAACTCATTTATACCAATTTTCTAGATTCTACATATCTGTGTTAATTAACATATGATATTTGTTTTTCTCCTGACTTACTTTAGTCATTTTCTGCTGTAATCCTTGCAACCATCCTACAGATTAGCTCAGCAGTTTCCAAATGCCTATGCACACTGGTGGGCCTCAATCCCTGAGCACTGGATCGCATTCCTAGAGATTCATATTTCATCGGTCTGGGTGAGGCTTGGGCTTGGGTGGGCTTTAAAGATCCTAATGAACATACAGGTTGGGAACCGTTAGATTCACTTCTATTTCATGCCTCTTTTAACTAATGTGGAAGTTGAGGATGGGCTTCCCTGGTGGCTCAGACGTTAAAGAATCCGCCTGCAATGTGGGAGACCTGGGTTCGATCTCTGCGTTGGGAAGATCCCCTGGAGAAGGGAACAGCTATCCACTCCAGCATTCTTGCCTGGAGAATTCCATGGACTGTATAGTCCATGGGGTCACAAAGAGTTGGACACAAGGTAAGTAACTTCCCAAAACCACGCAGCTCATAAAGCTGGGATTTCCATCTCGCTCTAAGCCCAGACCCCACACTTTTAACTGCTGATAATTTGGGATGTGCTTCCCACCCCCATGATTTAACACCTTATTATGAACCCATTTCTAAGTTAGTAAGTATAATTAATCCACATTATCATTTTTAATAACTATAGTATTCAATTGTATCAATGTATCAGAAAGCAAGAGTTATCTATTTTCCTCAATATAGAAAATGCTACAATCAATATCCTTATTGATACATCTTTCTACACATTCTTCATTATTTCCTTAGGATGAATTCCAAGAAAAGGAATTGCTGGGTGAAAAAATAAACATGTTTTTTAAAGCTTTTGACAAATTTTATTGCCAAATTGACATTCCCACCAGAAGTGTACACAAATGCCTACTGGCTTGTGTCCTTGCCAAAGCTGTGTTTAGTCATTACTTTTTAATGACTGCAAATTATATTGGAGAAAATGGTATGCCATTTTAATTCCCCCTTTCTTTGACTACTACTGAGACAGAACATTTTTTCATGTTTATTGGCCATCTCGATTTCTGCTTATGTATTTTCCTATTCCCATCGTTTGCACATTTTTCTAGTAAAATATTTGCATTTTTCTTATTAAGCTATGAGTCTATATATTAAGGATAATGAGTCTTTTTGCAGTTGTTTCTAGTTCTCTCATGGTTCTGTGTAGAAATTTTAAATTGTCATATAGTTGATTATATTATACTTTTTCTTCATCAGTCTACCTTTCATATTATGCATACAAATATCTTCCCTACTCCAAAATTATGTGAGTATTCTCCTATATTTTTGAGTTCCTTTATCATATTTTAAATTCTTTAATGCAGCAGTTCCCAAACATGACTACACATCAGAGTTGCTTACTGCACTTCTTTAAATGCTCAGGTCTTAAGACTGAATCACAATTTGAGGGGATGAGAACTGAGTAGGAATATTTTTAAAAGGTACTTCCAATGTACCTCCTTCTTTTATTAAGAAATACTATTTTAATCCTTCTAAATTTACATTGGTATCATTTTTCCAAGTAACTTCAGCATGTTTGTTAAATAAAACATTTCATAAACTTGAAATGCTACTTTTCTCCTCGTCGGTAATTTCTGTGACAGCGGAGTCCATGCCTGTGTTTACTGACCACTGTCATCTCCAGGGCTCTACATGGTGCCTGGTACACAAATGGTGCTGGATGTTAATTGAATAAATAAATGGCATCTGACAACACAAGTCTCCACACTCATCCCACCCCAAATTGGCTTGTATTCTTTTCAATATTTTCTTGACCATTAGATCAATGAAACTGATGTTATTAATGATGACCTTGAGTTATCAAAAATATTAAATTATGCTAAGTAAACTCTGTTTAAAATGGCCAGGAAATGTCTTAGAGAATTCCGTCAAAATAATAATGTTGGCCATGTTTAAGAGGTATGGGAATTCTGATCCAATTCTCCATGGAGGAACTAGACTGCATTGACCTAAGAGACTAATGACACTTGGCTTCCTCTAGCTCTGAAGAGTTCCTCTAGCAGATGCAGAAACTGACTCAGAGGTTTCTTGAGCTGAGGACAGAACCACACATTCCCTGCTCCAAGAGTCAATAAAAGAAAATTGGAATAGTGAATCATGAGACCTGAGTTTTAGTTCTATCACTACTGCTAACCTATTTGATCATGGGTATGTCACTAAACCTCTAGGGGTTGGGCTAGACGTCTTCTAAGGATCTCTTCAGATCTAAACCTCTACACAGAGACCCAAACAAAACAGAGAGGGGATATATGTGTACATATGGCTGATTCATATTGTTGTACAGCAGAAACTAACACACTGTAAAGCAATTATCCTCCAATTAAAAAATAAATTAAAAAAAAAGACCCAAATAGACTGCTATGGGGCAGGCCTTCCAAGGACAACCCGAAACTGCCTCCACAGAATGGGGTCCCAGGTCCATTCCAGAATACAGCAAATAATAATGACAGTAGTAGAAGCAGTAGTAGTAATACTAAGAGGAGTACTAGTAACAATAACAGCTATTGAAGAATTTTGTGTGTGCGTGCTCAGTCGTTCAGTTATGTCTGACTCTTTGCAACCCGTGACTGCAGCCCACCAGGCTCCTCTGTTCATTGGGATTCTCCAGACAAGAATACTCGAGTGGGTTTTGCCATTTCCTCCTCCAGGGGATCTTCCCAACCCAGGGATTGAACCCTTGTCACCTGTGGCTCCTGTACTGCCAAGTGGATTCTTTTGGTTTTTGTTTAATTATAAGTTTTTATTGAGATATAACATATTGCTTCAGTATTTGCATGTATATCACCACGAGTCCAGTTTACCTTTATCACCGTACACAGTTACAAATTTCCTTACTGTGATGGAAACTTTTAAGATCTATTATCTTGGCAACTTTCAAATATACACTAGAGTATTATTAACTAGAATCACCATGCTATACATTACATCCCTATGACTTATTTATTCTATAACTGGAAGTTTGTACCTTTTGACTTCCTTTACACATTTAGCCCAACCCCACCCCCACATCCTTGGCAATTACCAATCCATTGTCTGAATCTGTGAGCTGCTTTTTTTTTCTTTAGATTCCACGTATAAATGAGATCATATGGTATTTATCTTTCTCAGCAGGCAGATTCCTTACCGCTGAGCCACCTGGGAAGCCCATTGCTAAATTTTACTGAGCACTTATTGTATGATAGATCGTATTCTAAATGTCTTACTACTAATAATAGCGGCTCAAACTTTTATGGCACTTACTATGTCCCAAGTGTTTTAATATTAACTTAATCATCAAAACAACCTTACAAGGTTGAGTTCTATTGTTATCCCATTTTACAGAAGAGAAAAATGAGACACAGAGTAAGGGATTTCCCCAAGGTCTCAAAGCTACCAAGTGACAGAACCAACACAGCTGAACCTAGACCCACACTTTTAACTACTCTACCATACTGCCACCCGAACTATCATCGTACTATGCTTGTCACTTCAGAGGTTCCACAAAACAAGGAATGCATTGCAGTTACTTCTGTGGAATATTCCCCTCTTCATTAATGCTAGAAAAGCTGTTTGCCTCCAATGTGATTTTAAGCAGATCAAATTTCAGGGCCTGAGATAGCAAAATATATTACTTATTAAGAAATTATGACATTTTTATTAAGAACTGTTATCCATTAAAATGTTTTATTATAAATCATTAACTTACTAATGACATTTCCATTAAACAGAAAGAAAACACATGCTTTTTTATGCATCATTAGGAACAAAACTTCAGCTCCCCACCTGCACAAACTCTGGGGCTTCTCAGGCAGCACTAGTGGTAAAGAACCCACTTGCCAATGCAAGAGACGCAGGTTTGATCCCTGGGTAGGGGAGGATCCCCTGGAGAAGGAAATGGCAACCCACTCCAGTTTTCTTACCTAGAGAATCCCAAGGACAGAGGAGCCTGGCGGGCTACAGTCCATAGGGTCACAAAGAGTCAGACACAACTGAAGCAATTTAGCACGCACTCGGAAACACAACTTTAGCTCCCCACCTGCACAAACTCTAATTCCATACTTTCAGTACTGTCTTTTAAACACTGACCTGACAGATCACAGTATCTCAAACAAAACAGGTCAAACCAAACTCACTACACTAACTTCCCACCACCCCCACACCCCTCTCACTGTGTTCCATGGTCCCCGTCTCAATGAATGGCATCACTTGGCCCCAGGCACCCAAAACTGGGTGTCAACCCAGGCTCGGTTCCTCCCACATCCAGTTACAGAACGTTTACAGAATTCATCTCATTCTCTCTATCCTTGCTGCCCCTCCTTCTGCTCAGACCCTCACCATCTCTTTCCTAAGTCACTATACCAGAAATGTCCCAACTGGTTCTTGGTTTTCATTCTCTCCAGCTCCAACCCTACCTCAATAATGCTGCCAAAGTAATCTTTCTAAAACAAAACCTGATTATGTTACTTTCCTGTTGAGAATCTTTGTCTTTGGGATAAAGTGGCAAATCCTTCCTAGGACATACAAGGTTCTTTATCATCTGGCCTCTGACTACCTTTCCTGCTTTATCCGAGGTCATGGCCCACACATCTCACATGAGGCCAACAGAGCAACTTGGAAGTTCCCAAACAGTGCTTCTCTGTCTGCCCAGAATGCAATTCTCTCATTTGCCCATCTGGCAAACTCCCACTCATTTTTCATTTTTTTAGCCCAGCTCAAAACCCACAGTTCATCATGCTTTTCTCTGAGCATTCATCATATTTTGCATCTCTATTACAACACTTTTTTAACCTGACACAACTATTTGCTTATATAGTTTGTCTTGTTGATAAGACAAGGAATCCTCTAGGGTTCTGCATCTTCCGTTCAGTTCAGTTGCTCAGTCGTGTCTGACTCCTTGCAACCCCACGAACCACAGCACGCCAGGCCTCCCTGTCCATCACCAACTCCCAGAGTCCACTCAAACCCATGTCCATTGAGTCGGTGATGCCATTCAATCATCTCATCCTCTCATTTCTATACTCTACTTGTTGAATTAAAGAATGTCTCAGAATTTAAACAAGAATATCCAAACTCCTCCTGATAAATGCCCATTGGGTGAGTCAAACCAGGCATATAGGCTGAATCTCATTTCAACAAGTATCTTTAAACTGACAATCCTAGCATATCAAAAATATTTGTTACAGCCATAATCAACAGGAGACAGTTTTAAAAGAAACATCAGACCACCAACAAACCTACCTGTTGAACATTTATAGACATTTGAGCTCCCTTCATTCTACTCCATCTAAGTGGTTCTTACCTTTTTTGGGTCACAGACCAATTTACGTAGTGTTTGTCTACCGTTTCTTAAACCCATACTCCCTTTTGATAAACATAAAAATCCCATGCACCTCTAGAGATTCTGATACTCTCCCAAACCCACCAAAAATAAAAAGCTACTTATGTGGTAAGAAATCAAAGGTTCACAAGAGATGTGCTCTATCAGCCAAGATAGCGGTAAGCTTTGCTCTCAGGTCATTCCATTGTATTAGGACCACTATTACCATTAACATATAACATTAAATATCCTTTAAAGTCTTTATTGGAAAGAGAAAGCCAGAGAGGTGCTGACATCTGTCTCCCCTACTTTGAGAACCTTATGATGGAAATTTGCCAGAAACAAATAAACTGAAATATGAAAAAAATATCCTCCGTCTCCTGACCTATAACCCCCATGAGCACATGTTCAAATGAAGGGAGTTCTTTGAAAATGCTCCTGGCACTACATTTTCCTGCTACTCTTACTCTCCACACACACCCCTTCACTCCTACTTTAAAATAATCGGAACTAGCTAGCAGCAACTCCTTTTGAACTAAAAAGCTTTGTCCTGGCGAAGACAAATGGTTAAATTAAAGAAACAGCTGCCTGGCTGCCTGCCTCTGGCTTGGGGGTTTGGGTTGTGGTAGAGGATAGAGCAGGAGGAAAAACCAGTTGGAGGAGTAAGTAGTAACTTCTTACCCTGCCATGTGGCCATCTTGATCCTATTCTCTCCCACGCTGAGGTCAGCAAGCTCAGAGTTTCCCAGACCCCCCAGTTTTGTAGGGAGACTCGACTGGGATGTGGCGAGAACAGCAGCTGTATCGTCTTGTTTCCTGCAGAATGCTCAAGCTGGAACCTGAAAATATCAACAAGAAAACGAATACCTAAATGAAAAGCATTCAAATCCTTGAAAATTATCTCCTGTCCCTCTCTGGACCTCTCTTTCCAAGATAAGCAGAGACAGTCAAGTGTCATATTTCCACCTAAGCAGCAAGGTATCACTGAAAGAAGAATGGGGAGATCTAGAGTCAGTTAATATTGCCCTTGAGTGTTGTCCAATTCTGCATGAATCACTGGATCTTCAGTACGTAGGTTTCAGAATCTCAAAGGATGGGTGGTTGGATGGGATAACCATTAAATGTCTCTTTACGTGACTTCTAAGTTCCACACTTTGGGGAATGAAGAACAGTATAATACCCAATGCCCTTCCCAACCCCCAAAACGCCCCACTCTACATTAAAAAATTTCATAGAAAGGAGAGCAAATTTTGTGACTAAAGTTTTAAAATGGATCTTGTAAAAGAGCCATGCCCTCAAGGTCGTGATGTTTCCTCTCCACTTCATTATATTTTCTCACATGCCAATGTCCTGTAAGGAGCTTAGATTGCTTTTAAAATCAAGAAGGAAAAGAACCAAAGGAAAAGAAAAATGTAAAAATAGAACACTAATTTAAATAAAACCAAATTAATTCAGACAATATCTATTTTTAAAAATGTCAAATTCAGTCTTTGGACAGTACTGCTTGAAAGGATATGAAAGGCACTAGGAATGGGAGAAAAAAATAAAAGGTCTGACTACTTTGATTTAGAAGATGACTATATTAGACACTTTGCTTGTCCATTTAAACAAGTTCTTAAGTATAAAAGTGGTCTTCCTTATGTAGTATACAAGCCGATATGCTTTTTCCAAGAAAAAGTCCTCACCTTTTTGACCCAGAGAACTTCAAAGTAGATTGCTATTTCCATAGCTTTCATACAAGCAACACTTCCACCCTCTAAGTGAAAGTGCTGACAGCAGACACACTAAAGACTAACGCGAACTTGACAGCCAACATTTTGGCCCTTTTTAAATGATGTTTTTTGTTGTTGTTTTACATTTGAGTTTTACTTAACAGATAGTTAGCCAAGGTTTTTAACGGAAAAGCTCAAATATATACATAAGAGGAATGAGTGACATAACAAACGCCCAGGTACCTATCAACTAGATAAAAAAAATATCAAGTGGTCCATCTCATTTTGTCTATTATTATTCATGCATGGTTGTATGCTTAATAGCTCAATCGTGTCTGACACTTTGCGACCCCATGGAGCCTGCGACCCGCCAGGCTCCTCTGTCCATGGGATTCTCCAGACAAGAATACTGGAGTGGGTAGCCATTTCCTTCTCCAGGGGATCTTCCCGACCCAGGGATTGAACCCAGGTCTCCTGCATTGCAGGCAGATTCCTTACCGTCTGAGCCACCAGGGAAGCCCTCTCATTCATGGAAATGACTTTTTTTTAAGGATGAAAGTGTGAATGTGCACACTAACCCAAAGAAGCCAATAGAAAAAAAGACAATCCTTTGGATAAGGAAAGGCTTGTGAAGTCCAAGAAAACTAGGAACTCACAAAGTCCCAGGATGGAATCACCAGGAAAAGTACTGCTTCGATGACTTATCGGGAACCTAGAGCAGTTTGTTTTGGTTTGCCTTTTTTCTTCTCTTCTTTAGCGTGCAGTACTGATACGCGCCTCATGAGACCAGGAGAATTTAACATCTCCGAAGTCAAACCTGGGCAGCCGCTAATAAATCTATGAAGTGTACATAAAGCAGATTCTTACTGGCCTTTTATACTTCACACTTCTGGATTTCCCTCACTTATTCAGGGTAGCTCACACTGACGTTATCACATGGGCACACGTACAACTTCCCTTGGCACTCCAAGAACGTGATTTGCTCTGAAATATTAATAAGGTACATGCACATCAACGTGAAGGTAAAGTTTTTCCCTTGAGGAGAAGGCGCTCGAGCGCGAGCCTGGAAAGTCAGGAGAAAACCAGCTCCCCGCGTTAAGTGGGAAAAGGAAAACGCAGCAACTACTTTTCCGAGAGCCTGGACTCCTCTTCGTTACGACCCACACAAACCTGCCAGCCCAGAGCAGGATGGATAAGAACGGGGCCTCGACGGGGGTTTACCAGCCAAAGCCACCCTGCCCCAATCGTGGAAAGGGGACGCCTGCAGCTAACCTCCCTCCCCCATTCAAAAGCTGGGCGGGCTTGGCGCGGCTCCGCGAGGAAACTTCGCTGGGACAGCGCAGGGACCCTGGCTCGGAGAATAGGGCTGGGCTCCCTGGAAGATGCCGCCCTGCACTGGCTAGAACTGGCCGGTCTAACTCCTCCGAGTGCCAGGCGGCGGCGGCCGGGCACGGGGAGCCCCCATCTCCGGGGGGCCGAGGCAGCGGGGGAGTGCCTCCCCTGTGTCTCTGCGCCCAGGGGGTGCTCTGGGGGTGGGCCGGGGACCAGCGGCCCGCCTAAGATCTGCTGCGGTAGAGACAGCCCATTTGTCTTTACCTGTCGCCGAGATCCGGAGCGACGGAGCCCGTGTCCGCCGCCGGCGGGCCGAGCGCTCAGTCGGCTCTGGCGTCCGGGACACTAAGTTGAGCTAGCGCCCCACGTAGCCGGCAGAGCTTCATTCACAGCCCAGCCAGGAGGAGGGGGAGCGGAGCGAGCCCGCGGCTCATGTGACAGGCGCCTCGCAAAGAGCTGCCAAGCACGGCCGCCGTCTGCGCGTGCGCGCCCCAGCCCGCACTCTCCCCACACCTCCGCCGAGGTGGGGAGGAGGTGATCCCCGCCCAGGAGTCGGCAGGGCGGGGAGAGCCGCGGCGGAGGCGGGGCAGGGAGGAGTTTCCGTGCGCGCAGCCGCAGTAGGCCGGCCTTGCTCGCTGCCATATTTAATAAGGACTGGGCGGCTCCTAGTGGGCGTGCCAGTTGCTTTTGAAAAATAAATGCTTCTTTATGTTTCACTGTTTCGAGCCTGCAGTACGGTTTTTTTATTTTGTCCTTGGAACTAAACTGTTTCTCCTGAGCTTCTGGCCCACACAATACATGAGCTAATGTAATTAGTATATTACGTGGTGTGTGCTGTGCTCAGTCGCGTCCAACTCTGAGACCTCATAGACTGGAGCCTGCCAGGCTCCTATGTCCTTGGGATTTCCCAGGCAAGAATACTGGAGTGAGTTGCTGCGCCCTCCTCCAGGGAATCTTCCTGACCCAGAACGCGAACCCCCGTCTGCTGTGTCTCTTGCAGTGCAGGCAGATTCTTTATTGCTTGAGCCATCGGGGAAGCTGATGGTATATTACATTAGCTCATGTATTTGGGGCTTCCCAGGTGGCGCTAGTGGTAAAGAATCTGCCTGCCAATGCAGGAGTTGTAAGAGAACCTGGGTCAGGAAGTTCCCCTGGATGAGGGCATGGCAACCCACTCCAGTATTCTTGTCTGGAGAATCCCATGGACAAAGGAGCCTGGAGGGCTACAGCCGATAGGATCATAGTCAGACACGACTGAAGCGACTTAGTACACACGCACTTATTTTGAGCCTCTGATTATATGCCAGGCACTGTTCTAGCCCTGTACTTTTTTCATCTCATTTAATGCGCACAATAACCAGACTGGGGTGTGTACTATTATTTCTCCACTTTTATTCATAAGAAAGCAGGCACAGAAAGATTGTCCGGGCTCACATAATAGTGGTAGTGTGAATAGTGATCAAATACAGTAATGCTTCTAACAGCCAACATGATCCTCATAGTAACACTGAAAAATCCACAGTATGGTTTTGGGTATTGTCTCCATTTTTAATACTTAGAAAACAGAGGCTAAGGAAAGCAAAAATCACAGAGCTAGGAAGGGGTAGAACTGAGATTCCAACCTAGGCCTACCTGACTCTGAAGCCCTAGGTTTGAAAGAAATAGCCCTTCATTTTACAAAAGAGAAAACAAGCCATTGGAGTGTGTTGACCTACTTATCATGATCCAGCCAATTATTTATTGGCAGAAATGAAGCTGGAATTTGTATAATCAATCCAGGTACTAGAACCCCAGTACTCTAATTCAGAGTCTACTGTAGTGAACAATTTTGAACTACTCTGGACAAGCTAAGTGGTGTGAGATACAAAACCTATATGTACCCTAGCCTAGTCAGCACTAGGTCACCAACGACAAATCTATAATCAGAAAACTCCAGTTTTTTGACCCATTGCAACAAGAGAGTCTGCACACAAGAGAAACCCTGGGGCATCTCACCAAACAAAAAGTCATTATGGTGTTGGGGGAAGGGTGGAGTTTCAGTGAATTTTAAATGAAGCATTGTTTTAGGAAGCTTGAAGTGGGGTTATCTGAAGGGGTCAATATCAGGTCTGGACATCGAAGTGAACCCAGAGTCCTGTTTCCTTGGGAACCACAAAGTAAAGATAGATATGGAATGTTCAAATACCCCTTATCTGAAGCTATACACCTGGATTAGAAATTGAGGCTGCTGCTCTGGGTCCAAGAAACTTCTGTGCTCCAGAAAAATGTGGAATGTTTTATTCTCACTGATATGATTTCAAGGAGTAAAATTGCTGATAGCCTATGGTTGTAAAAAAGTTTCTCAGTGAGTAAAAAACATGGTGGTCACTCAAATAAGGGGGCTGTTATCCTCTTATAGCTGTAGCATGTCTTCAGGAGATATACTGTGTGCTAAGTCGCTTCAGTCGTTTCTGACTCTTTGTGACCCTATGGACCATAGCCCGCCAAGCTCCTCTGTCCATGGGATTCTCCAGGCAAGAATACTGGGGTGGGTTGCCATGCCCTTCTCCAGGGGATCTTGCCTACCCAAGAATCAAACCCGCCTCTCTTACATCTCCTGCATTGGCAGGTGGGTTCTTTATCACTGTCGCCACCTGGGAAGTCCAGGGGAATGGCCACAAGTAACTAAAAAGAATTGGGGCAAGTTCCCTCCTACCACTTCATGGCAAATAGATGGGGAAACAATGGCAACAGTGAGAGAGTTTATTTTGGGTAACTTCAAAATCACTGCAGATGGTGACTGCAGCGATGAAATTAAAAGACGCTTGCTCCTGGGAAAAAAAGTTATGACCAACCTAGACAGCATATTAAAAAGCTGAGGCTTTACTTTGCAAACAAAGTCTGTCTAGTCAAAAGTTTGGTTTTTCCAGTAGTCATGTATGGATGTGAGAGTTGGACCATAAAGAAAGCTGAGCACCAAAGAACTGATGCTTTGAACTGTGGTGTTGGAGAAGACTCTTGAGAGTCCCTCGGACTGCAAGGAGATCCAACTAGTCCATCCTAAAGGAAATCAGCCCTGAATATTCATTGGAAGGACTGATGCTGAATCTGAAGCTCGAATACTTCAGCCACCTGATGCGAAGAACTGACTGACTGGAAAAGACCCTGGTGCTGGGAAAGATTGCAGGAGGAGAATGGGATGACAGAGGATGAGACAATTGGATGGCATCACCAACTTGATGGACATGAGTTTGAGCAAGCGCCAGGAGATGGTGAAGAACAGGGAAGCCTGGTGTGCTGCAGTCTATGGAGTCACAAAGAGTCAGACATGACTGAGTGACTGAACTGAACAGTGCTGAGTCCTCTGATGATGGTAAATGGGAGGTGATACCTTGTACAAAGGTGTGCAGGCAGGGAATCACATACAAGGACCTGTGAGTAGTCATCTATGGTTGAAGCTTAGGGTAAAGAAGTGTACAGAAGTTGTAGAAGATGTAACCAGAAGATAAACTGAGGCCCAGTCTTGGAGGATCCTGAATGTTGGACTGAGATTTATACTTGATTCAGAAAGTGATTGAAAAAGAATTCGTTTTTTAGAAAGATAATCCTTTATTGGAGCACTTTTGAAAAATTCAAGTATAATTGACATTTAACATTATATGAGTTTCAGGTGTGCTGATGATGCACTATTTGTATGTACTGCAATATGATTTCCACAATAAGTCCAGCTAACATCTATCACTCTTTTTAACAAGGTCCATGTTCAAGGAGAGGTAGGTTAGTTGGTTTGTTTTTGTCATTGCAGTATAGGAGAAACGAGAGCTTATTTGTAGTTGAGCAGGAAGATCCACTAGTGAAACAGAAAATGAAAAGGCAAGAAAAGGAGGGGAGAAATAACAGAATAAAGTACATCAGTTCAGTTCAGTCGCTCAGCCATGTCCGACTCTTTGCGACCCCATGAATCACAGCACGCCAGGCCTCCCTGTCCATCACCAACTCCTGGAGTCTACCCAAACCCATGTCTGAGTCAGTGATGCAACCCAACTATATCATCTTCTGTCATCTCCTTCTCCTCCTGCCCCCAATCTTTCCCAGCATCAGGGTCTTTTCTAATGAGTCAACTCTTCGCATCAGGTGGAAAAAGTATTGAAGTTTCAGTTTCAACATCAGTCCTTCCAATGAACACCCAGGACTGATCTCCTTTAGGATGGACTGGTTGGATCTCCTTGCAGTCCAAGGGACTCTCAAGAGTCCTCTCCAACACCACAGTCCAAAAGCATCAATTCTTTGGCACTCAGCTTTCTTTATAGTCCAACTCTCACATCCATATATGACCACTGGAAAAACCATAGCCTTGACTAGACGGATCTTTGTTGGTGAAGTAACGTCTCTGCTTTTAAACATGCAAGGAGGGGATAAATAATGGAGTAAAGTACATCGGGAGATAGAAATGAGATGCAAACTGCAAGCTAAGCTGGGAAAAGATGGCTTTTCCTGTGAGACAAGAAAAAGGTAAGTTGAAGGATGGCAACCTGGTTGGAAGCTACCACTTTAAAGCGAGCAAATATTGACTTTACTTGGAATATAGGTTTCTTTGGCGGTGCTTGTACAGGAGTGATTTACGGAGTATGAAGGCTGCAGTACACGCACATGACCACGTGATGTCGCCACTGACCGCTGACAGCTTGAAGGGTTCCTGTTGGAGATTTTAGGAATGCGCTTTGTAAAAGACATGAGGTTAATGGTAGCTAACCTCATGAGCGGAGAAACACTAACAAAACCACAGTGTGGTACCCTTAGTAAAGCATAAACTGTTAATAATATACTGCGGTGAAAAAGCTGGAGGTGGGGTGAGTCCTCTTATAAAATGCTAGTGGTAGTGCAATTAGTCAACTGAGGGCAACTTTGCAATAACTATAAAAATTTCAAATACATGAAACTTTGATCCCAAAAATCCATTTCTAGAAATCTCTCTTTCAGTTATGTTTGCATAGGTATAATCTATTGTGTGCAATTGTTTGTAATAATAAAAATAAGAAACAACCAGATTTCCATCAAAAGAAGATTGTTCAAATAAATATTGATATAGCTACCCAATGAGAAAGCTCTTTGTGTAATTTCTTTATTGAAGTATAGTTGATTTACAATGTTGTGTTAGTTTCAGATGTACAGCACAGTGATTCACAGACATATATGTGTGTATATATATTCTTTTTCAGATTCTTTTTCTTTATAAGTTATTACAAAATATTAAGTATAGTTCCCTGTATTATACAGTAAGTCCTTGTTGGTTATCTATTTTATGTATTTTTTATGTACTTATATGTAAAATTCTATGAAAAAAAGGAAGGTTTGGAGTTGTATACTTTCTCAATTTTATGCCATGGAAGTGTATTACCTATTCAATTACATATCTTAAAAAGTAATACAGAAAAATATTTGAATAACCTGTCAATGATGGTGTTTAGATTGAAGAGCTAGTTGGTCAGCTTCCTACCTTGTGTGTGTGTGGGTTTATTAGTCGCTCAGTCGTGTCCAACTCATTGTGACCCCATGGACTATAGCCTGCCAGGCTCTTCTGTCAAGGGAATTCTCTAGGAAGGAATACTGGAGTGGGTTGCTGTTCCCTTTTCCAAGAGATCTTGTTTGCAAGGAAATCTATGTTATACAAAAACTCAGTCTTTATAGTTCTCTAATTGGGCCCAGCAAAATTTTCGGCAGATGGTTTTCAGAGAAATTTTACTTTGTAAAAATTCCATGTCAGACTGCCCTCTATTTGAGAGAAGTTCAATTCTATCTAGATTAGAGCTGCTAGAGTCTAAAGAAGCAAATAGGAGAGTTTGTTTAGGGAGTGGTTTTGACAATGTGCAGGCCTCTACTCTGTATTTCATCAAGCTCTGTATTGCCTTCTGTTTCATGCAGGAGTGCAAGCTCATGGAACAGTGGTGGTGGCTTCTCAGAATCACTGTGATGCCTGGTCACCCACTACTGTGAGAACTCCTTGAGGGCACAGTCCACAACCTATTCTTCATTTATATTTATCTTAGCAGAGCTTTTCAAACCATTTGTGGTGAAGGACCATTTTTTGTCAAATCCATTGTGTACCGATACTTCTATAAAATACAATAAAAGTGAATAACTAGAAAAATTAAATTAAAAATACATAGAAAATACAAGTCCAATTCTTTTCTGATTATATTCAACAAGCATAAAATTATCCTGTCAATGTTTTGTTAAGGTTTTGAAACATTTACTCCCAATTTCTTATTGCAGACCAGTGATAAACAGTTTGTGGACTGGCACTGGGCCATGGACCACACTTTGAGTAGTATTGTCTCCCAGCACCACCACAGTGCCCAGCTTATATTAGGCAATGAATAAGTGCTGAATTGACTATATCATTCTAGTGTTTTCTATTTTGCAAAGTTTTCACATCTCTCTCCTCCTTCTACCATCATACCACCTTCAGAATTAAGTGGAGCAGATTTATCATTCTCATCTGACAGAAGATGAGGCATGCAGATTAAGTGACTTGTCTGGACTGAAAACAGCCCAAATTTGTCTCTGACTCCTATTGCACTTCGTGATAGTGGCACAAAGAAAACCTTCCAGTCAAAGAGAGCCTCCCAAGAATTCCACCAATTAGAAAAACTTGCCTTAAGCTTTCCAAAGGACCTCCTGGCATGATGGTGTGATGGAAAGAACACAGATTCTGGAATGAAAGAGCTAGTCTGGAATTCAGGCTTTAGCAAGAGATTTTTACCTCTGAGCCTGTTTCCTTATCTCTGACATGGGGATAATGATAACTTCTCCACTAAGCTGTGCTCACTAAATGGTGAATATAAATAGCCAGGTACCTAATTCAGAAAGACTGGTTATTATTAAAATTAGGTTTAGTTTAGAAGGGCCCCATTAAAAGACTTTGGGGGCTTCCCTGTTGACTCAGTGGTAAAGAATCTGCCTGCAGTGCAGGAGACCAAAGTTCAATTCCCGGGTAGGGAAGATCCCTTGGAGAAGGAACTGGCAACCCGCTCCAGTATTCTTGCCTGGGAAATTCCATGCACAGAGGAGCCTGGCGGGCTACAAGTCCATGGGGTCGCAAAGAGTCAGACACCACTGAGTGACTAACACTTTTAACTGCTTGTTGGACATGCTCTTTAACCTAATCACGTGGAACGTGCGCCATCTACTGGTGGAATAAAGAACATGACTCTGGGGAGAGATACCACTCTGTTAAGAATCAGCTGCAGCTCAGTCACTCAGTCCTGTCCGACTCTTTGTGACCCCACGGACTGCAGCACACAAGGCGTCCCTGTCCATCACCAACTCCCGGAGCTTGCTCAAACTCATGCCCGTCGAGTTGGTGATGCCATCCAACCATGTCGTCCTCTGTTGTCCCCTTCTCCTGTCTTCAATCTTTCCCAGCATCAGGATCTTTTCCAATCAGTCAGCTCTTCACATCAGGTGACCAAAGTATTGGAGCTTCAGCTTCAGCATCAGTACTTCCAATGAATATTCAGGGTTGATCTCCCTTAAGGTTGACTGGTTTGATCTCCATGCTTTCCAAAGGACTCGCAAGAGTCTTCTCCAACACCACAGTTCAAAAGCATCAATTTTTCTGCACTTGGCTTTCTAATGGTCCAACTGGAATCAGTAAATTGTGCCCTTCTTGTCTTTCTCTTTGTACACCTTCCCAATTGTAATAGGTGCCTCTCCTGCCCCACTGTGAAAACAAGGTAGGAAATATGGTCTCCCACCTCCAACTGGTAGTCACAAGGCCACATCCCCTTTTGGACCTAGTATCAGAAGAGGTCAACTAAATGGACAATTTAAATAAAATCCAGAGTCCCATCACATACCATAAAAAATGTCCAGAATCTCAGAATAGAAATGAAAATAACCTGTAATAACAAGAAAATCAATCAATAGACACCAAGACCTATATTACACATGTTGAACATGTATATATGTTGGAATTATATGAAATTATAATAGAATTATATAAGTTATACAAGGATTTTAAAGCATTCAAGATAAAAATGCTTCAAAGAGCAGTACTGGACAGGTTTGAAATGAATAAAAAATAGAAAGGCTCAGCAAAGAAATAGATAACATAAAGGAAAACTGAATGGAAATTTTATCCTTAGTACAGTTTTTTAAATTGAAATAAGTTGATTGGCAATGTGATATTAGTTTCAGATATATGACATAGTAATTCAGTATTTTCTCAGATTATACTTCATTATAGACTTTACAAGATAATGGCTATAATTCCCTCTGCTATACAGTGTATCTTGTTGCTTATCTATTTTATAAATAGTAGTTCATATTTGTTAATCCCATACCCCTAATTTGTCCCTCTCCTCTTTACTAGCCACACATTTGTTTTCTGTATCTGTCTGTTCTTGTTTTGCATAAACATGCATTTGTAGTCTTTTTAGATTCCAAATATAAGTGATATCATACAGTATTTGTCTTTCTCCGTCTGACTTATTTCACTAAGCATAATATTCTCTAGGTCCATTCACACTGCTGAAAAGGGCAGAATTTCCTTCTTTTTATGGCTGAGTAATATTACAGTAGTATTTGAAATGTAGTGCTGGAGAAGACTCCTGAAAGTTCCTTGGGCAGCAAGGAGATCAAACCAGTCAATCTTAAGGGAGATCAACCTGAATATTCACTGAAAGGATTGATGCTGAAGCTGAAACACCAGTATTGTGGCCATCTGATTCAAACAGATGACTCACTGGAAAAGTCCCTGCTGCTGGGAAAGATTGAGGGCAGAAGGAGAAGAGGGCGTTAGAAGATGAGATGGCTCGGTGGCATCACCAGTGCAATGAACATGAACTTGGGAAAATTCCAGGATATGGTTTAGGGGCAGGGAGGCCCAGCATGCTGCAGTCCATGGGGTCACAAAGAATCAGATATGACTGAGTGACTAAGCAGTAACAACAATATTACAGTATAAGCACACACATACACACACACCACATCTTCTGAATCCAGTCATCTTTTAATGAGCACGTGGGTTGTTTCCATGTCTTGGCTATTGTAAATAGTATTGCTAAGAACATTGAAGAATTTCAGAACCTTAGAAGAAATGGAGTAGCCCTCTTGGTTAACAAAAGAGTCCAAAATGCAGTACTTGGGTGCAATCTCAAAAATGACAGAATGATTTCCATTTGTTTCCAAGGCAAACCATCCAATATCACAGTAATCCAAGTCTATGCCCCAACCACTAATGCCAATGAAGCTGAAATGGAAAGGTTCTATGATGACTTACAAGACCTTCTAGAATTAACACCAAAAGAAAGATGTCTTTTGCATCATAGGAGACTGGAGCAAAAGTACGAAGTCAAGAGATAACTGGAGTAACAAGCAAGTTTGGCCTTGGAGTACAAAATGAAGCAGGGCAAAGGCTAACAGAATTTTGCCAAGAGAACACACTGGCATAGCAAACACCGTCTTCCAACAACATAAGAGATGACTCTAGACATGGACATCAGCAGATGATCAATACCAAAATCAGCCTGATTATATTATTTGCAGCCAAAGATGAAGAACATCTATACAATCATCAAAAACAAGACCAGGAGCTGACTATGGCTCAGATCATGAAATCGTTATTGCAAAATTCAGACTTAAATTTTAAAAAGTAAGGAAAACCACTGATTATTCAGGTATGAGCTGAATCAAATCCCTTATGATTATACAGTGGAAGTGACAAATAGATTCAAGGGATTAGATCTGATAGAGTGTCTGAAGAACTATGGACAGAGGTTCTTGACACTGTACAGGAGGCAGTGATCAAGACAATCACCAAGAAAAACAAATGCAAAAAGGCAAAAATGATCATCTGAGGAGGCCTTACAAATAGCTGCAGAAAGAAGAGAAGCTAAAGGCAAAGGAAAAAAGGAAAGCTATACCCATCTGAATGCAGAATTCCAAAGAATAGCAAGGAGAGATAAGCAAGCCTTCCTAAGTGATCAATGCAAAGAAATAGAGGAAAACACTATGATGGGAAAGACTACAGATCTCTTCAAGAAAATTAGAGATACCAAGGGAACACTTCGTGTAAAGATGGGTACAATAAAGGACATAAATGGTTTGGACCTAACAGAAGCAGAAGATATTAAGAAAATATGGCAAGAATACACAGAAGAACTATACAAAAAAGAATGAATTAATGGTTGCCATGGATGAGGAATAGTGAAGGGAGGGGAACGACTCAAAAGGAGTAGCACAAAAGAGATCTTTATGGTGAAAGAACAGTTCTTTATCTTGATTGCAGTGGTGGTTACACAAATCTACACTTGTGACAAAAATGGCCTAGAAGTATTCACACACTTTGTACCAATGTCAATTTCCTAGACCATTGTCAATAGCTTGTAACTTGTAACTGTGGAGGAAATCTGGGTGAAACTTACAAAGGACCTCCATATTACTTTCATAACTTCCTGTGAATCTATACTTATTTCAAATTTTTTAAAAAATTTTAAAGAATGGAGGACTTGTAGACATTGAATATGGATGATTCTGATGAGAAATTTTGCTGTAAAGGGGGACAGAGAAATCAGGTGGGTAGAGAGCAAGAGAAGGTAATTCAAAAGAAGATTTTCAAAATTTTTTTAGTGAGAGGAATAACAGCATGGTTGAAGTTGATGGGAAAAACTGTAGAAGGGAAAAAAAGCTTGAGGGGCAAGAGAGGAGAGAATCGCCAGAGGAGGAGTGGAGGGGTTGGCTTCAGCTAAGAGCAGGGACAGTTCATCCATAGTCATAGGAGAAAGGGTAGATTTAGATTTACACAGATTTAGATAGGTAAGTAGATGCAGTGGTAGAAATTTATGGGCTTTTTTTTTCTGATTGTCTCTTTTTTCTGTGAAATTGGAAGCAAGGTCATGAGCTGAGAGAGAGGACACGGGTGCGGAGGTGTTAGAGGTTTGAAGGGAGAGGAGAAGGTATGAAACAGTTGTCTAGGAAACAGAGAGTAAATGTACTAGGATAATATTGTGTGATTTCCTGGCAACATTAAGTGCCCACTTGAGGTTCATGGTCTTGAATTTAAAGTGAAAGTGTAATTTTGTGTTTTTCTCTAGCCATGTTCAGCTCCAGGGATATAGGAGAGGGATAGGAGTCACTGGAAATGACAAAATGGAGGAAGAGACTGCAATTAGGTGGAGGACAAAACTGTAGGAGAGGATTTCAAGGGAATGAGAGGCTAGAGTGTTAGAAGAATCAGGTGTTAAGATATTGAAATCACAAAGAATTAAGACAAGCTTAATTGCAGAGAGTTACAGTGAGACAGAAGCTAAACTATGCATATTATATATGTGCATTAGTTGCTCAGTCATGTCCAACTCTTTGTGACCCCATGGACTATAGCCAGACAGGCTTCTCTGTTCATGGAATTCTCTAGACAAGAATACTGGAGTGGGTTGCCATTCCCTTCCCCAGAGGATCTTCCCGACCCAGGGATCAAACCCGGATCTCCTGCATTACAAGCAGTGCTTTACCATCTGAGCTACCAGGAAAGCCTATACATATTATATAGTATATTAATATATTTAACATATTAAGTGATAGGAAATTCAAAGAAAGATGGGGATTTCTAGGGAGGAGAAAGAGAATGATTTAAAAATAGAAGTGAGGGACTTCAATTTGCGAGAATAAAAATAACCAGTGCTCAAGAGGATTGTAAGGTCGTTGGGTAGATTCAGATTTCAGCAGTCAGATTAAGAAGGTGAGGGAAGCATTCAGTAAACAGGGAAAAAATATAGAGTTTTACTGAAGATTTTGAGTACTATATAGGAAGATTATATAACTTATCATCCAAGCTGGGATACTTATGAAAATAATAAACGTTAAACTGGGCGAGACAGTGGCACACCATGTATAAACTGGAATTGTCCTGGGCAGACCAGGACTATGATTCTACAGTGCTGGGAGCCGTCAGGATGCCCCCTCACTCGGATGACAAGGTCACGAGACTAAGAAGGAAACTGCAAAGCAGGTTTTCCTTCGGGGCATCCCAAGGCAAGGCCCCTCCTGGTATAAACTTCTTGGGAAGTTCTGTTTATGCTCATGTGTTTATGTTTTAGCTCATTTCAGGTCAGTCCCAGTTAGAAAGAATTCTTCCTGAGATAATTCCCCCAGAGGATGCGGTAAGGTGAATTCCCTTCCCTGAGGACAAAGGAGGAATAAAAGGGACATTTAAATAAATTACTATACTTCCTACTCCTTACTAGGGACTTTACCAAGAGTTCTCTGGGGGTCATGGCAAGGCCACCACCCGAAGAACTCATACTTGGATTACCTTTCCACTTCCCACTCCCCCGACCACTCCATGGAAGAAGCTCCCTTCCTTGAAGAGACCAAGGGAATGAGACTTAGAATGCTCATAACTGTGGCCAGCATAGTTGGAGATATTGATTGCTTTAGGATAGTGTAGACATAGGAATTCATTAAAGTAGTTATATAAGGTTAATAGGGTTTTATTGCTAAAGCGGTGCTACTAGACTGTCTCTTTGTCCTCTTTCCTCATAAGAACCAGAGTGTCAGAACAAAATGAGACAGGCAGTGGTTGAGGTTACTAGAACAGAAACAGTTTCAAGCTTAGCCCTTCCCTCAAGGCTCTACACAGCTGCACCTGATAAGATAAAACTGTAACCTTTCTGCTTAGATTGATGTAATTATCATGACTGAATGAAGTATGCTGAAGACAATCAATTGGTAAACATACTATTGTTAAATCTGATTATGCAGAATCTGCAAGGGGAATGTTTTGATGATAGATTGGGGAATGAGCTTAATGTTAAAGTTGTTGATGGTAGGCAGAAAATAAAAGATTGTATACAATAATATGTGACATAATGGGTGTGTTTCTTTGGTATAAAAACTGTAAACCAACAACAATAAACGAGAGAGACTGCTCCATCAACACATTGACTCAGCTCAGTTCTTCACCGACACCACTCATCCCTCAAGACCCCTGGACCCACCGGGACAGGGCCCCAGCACTACAGGACAAAGTGGAAGGATTTCAAGGCTAACACGTGGGAATAGGTTAGGTGAATACACAAAATTGTGTGGCACTAGAACATGAAATATGCAGGTACTGACCAAGGAGTCCCAGGGATTTTGTAATAACTGACATAAAGTTGAAGGTCATGAAGAGCTTAGTTCTGGTGATACTAAGGCAGAGTCTGGTGGCAAGTCTGTGAGCGCTGAGAGGGAGAAATGGGTGGCTGTTTGTGGCCTGCCCTTCACTCCTGCCAATGGAGATGCAGAGCCCTGGATAAGGGAGGTCTGTTCCCAGCCAGGCAAAAGCTGAATCCTAAGCTCCACAGATATTTCTGAAACTCTTTGTGCTTCCAGTCTGAACTATTTGGGGGAACTGAAACTGAAATGACTACAGGTGAGGAAATTAATAGGCCTACCTGTTGAAAGCTGAGGATGGGAAAGACAAGGGACTCAGTGGTATTTCCAACAGAACCTATAGGGAAACACACTAACAGTGACAACAGTAGAAAATACAAAGCTGAACAGGAAAAAACCCTAACTGCACAAAAACAAAATGGTTTAAGATGCTGCTGAAGTACTCAACATCTCTTATTCCTCTTTTCTTATCTATGTTCATTCCCTAGGTGAGTTAATTCCATGGTTTTAATTACCATTACTATGCTTATAACTTCCCTACAAATAACAAATGCTGGAGAGGGTGTAGAGAAAAGGGAACCTGCTACACAATTGGTGGGAATGTAGATTGGTGCAGCCACTATGGAAAACAGTATAGAGGTTCCTTAAGAAACTAAAAATAGAGCTATAGTATGATCCAGCAATCTCACTCCTGGGCACATATCCAGGGAAAACCATAATTAAAAAGGATACATGCATTCCAATGTTTATTGAAGCACTATTTACAATAGTCAGATCATGGAAGCAACCTAAATGTCCATCAACAGAGGAGTGGATAAAGAAGACGTGATATACATAAACAAGGGAATATTACTCAGCCATAAAAAAGAATGAAACAATGCCATTTGCAGCAACATGGATGGACCTAAAAATACTCATTACTAGGTGAAGCAAGTTCAACAAAGAGAAATATCATATGATATCACTCATGTGTGGAATCTAATTTTTTAAATGATACAATTGAACTTATTTATAAAACAGAAACAATCTTACAGATTTTTTAAAAAACAAGAATAAACAAGTGGGACCTAACTAAATTCAAAAGGTTTTGCACAGCAAAGAAAACCATAAACAAAATGAAAAGACAACCCACTGAATGGGAGGAAATATTTGCACATGATACAACCAACAAAGGATTAGTTTCCAAAATATGCAAACAGCTCATGCAGCTCAATATAACAGCAACAACAACAAAAAACAACCCAATCAAAAAGTAGGCTTAAGATCTAAAAAGACATTTTTCCAAAGAAAACATACAGGTGGCCAACAGGCACATGAAACGATGCTCAACATCGCTGTTAGAAAAATGCAAATAAAAGCTGCAAGGAAGTATCACCTCACACCAATGACAACGGGCATCATCAAAAAATCGACAAATAATAAATACTGGAGAGGGTGTGGACAAAAGGGAACACTTCTACACTGTTCGTGGAAATATAAGTTGGTACAGCCGCTATGGAAAACAGCATGAAGATTCCTCAAAAACCAAAAGTAGAATTGCCACATGATCTAGAAATCCCACTCCTGTGCATATATGTGGACAAAAATATAATTCAAAAAGATCCATGCACCCCTATGTTCATAGTACCACTATTTACATAGCCAAGACATAGAAGCAACCTAAATGTCCACTGAAAGAAGAATGGATAAAAAAGATGTAGCATAAATATATACATATTATATATATTAACACACACAATGGAATACTACTCAGTCATTAAAAGAATGAAGTAATGCCATTTTCAAGAACTTGGAGGCAATTAAAGATTATATCCTAGGTGAACTAAGACAGAAAGGCAAAGACAAATACCACATGATATCACTTGTATGTGGAATCTAAAGTACTGCAGAGAGTTCCTTGGTGGTCCAGTGGCTAAGACTCTGCATTCCCAATGCAGAGGGGCCTGGGTATGATTTCTGGTCAGGGAACTAGATCCATATGCCACAACTAAGAGTCCACATGGCACAACTAAAGATCCTGAGTGCCACAATTAAAACTCAGAGCAACCAAAATAAATAAATATTAAAATTAAAAAATAAAATATGGCACAAATCAACATATCTACAAAACAGAAACAGACTCACAGATATAGAGACCAGACTTGTGGTTGCCAAGAGAAATGGGGAGTAGGAGGGTAGATTGGGAGTTTTGGATTAGTGGATGCAAACTACTATATATTTGTATAACTAAGTCACTTTGCTGTAACCAGAAAATAATATAACATTGTAAATCAACTATACCTCAATAAAATAAATTTTTTAAAATATGCTTATGACTTCCAAATTTACCACTCTAGGCCTAATATCTCCCTTAAATTTCATATCATAGAACTGCCTTCTTGACATCTCAACTTGGATATCTAATAGGTGTCTCAAATTTAATATGTTCAATGCTGAAACCCTGATTTTTCCTCAAACATGTGATCCACCCCCACCATGCCTCATCTCAGTTGATGGAAAACTATCCTTCCTCAAGCCAAAACCCATTGATCATAGCTTTAACCCTAATTGTATCCCCAATTCTCTTTGGTTTGTCTCTTTTTCTCACACCCTACATTCAATCTATTAACAACTCCTTTTGGTTTTCTCTTCAAATACACCCAAAATTACACCATTTCTAACCTTTGCCAACACTACCTCACTGTTCCTAAATATCATGATCTCTCACATGGATTACTGTAACATTCTCCTGGTTAGTCTCCCTGATTCTACCCTTACCACTCTATATTCTGTTCATAACACAGAAGTCAAAGTGATCCTTTTATAACACAAATGAAATAATACTACTTCTGTGTTCAAAACCCTTCAATAGCATCTTCATCTTATTCAAACAAAAATCCATACACCTTATCATGGTCTGCAAGAAAGACCCTATGATGTGTTCCCTGCACAACTCTCCTCTGGACACACGTAATTTTGTATTGCTGTTTTAGACCTGCAATGCCCTTCAACCTCAGGGCTTTTGCTCTTGCTGTTCTCTTTGCCTGGAAAAATCTTCTTCCCCCTCCCCACTACCACATATCCCCTTGGCAAGCACCTCACTTCATTTGGGTCTCTATCACATATATTATCCTTCCCTTCTACCACTCCTAAAATGCCACCTCCTTTGTAATCAATTCCCTTGATTTATTTTTCTTCAAGCACTTTTTACAAGGCTATATATTTTATACCCATTTTATTTATTATCACTTCCTCCCACTAGAATGTAAATTTCATGAAGGCTAAAACTTTCATTCATCACTACATCTATGGCCCTAACAATAATGCCTTTGTACAGAGTAGGTAGTAAAATTTTTGACTGAATGGAGACAAAGATATAAATAATTAGATAGAAATAAATTTTAAAAGATATTATGTACATATATATCACTTTAAGTAAAATACTGGTTTTAGATTTATTCCTAGGTACCTCATAGGCTTTTTTTCCTGCTTACTTTTTAAAAAAATATTTATTTATTTTTAATAGATTGATGATTGCTTTACAATATTGGTTTGATTTCTGTCATACATAAACAGGAATTAACCATAGATGTACATATGTCCCCTCCCTCTTGAATCTCCTTCCTCCCACCTCCTGCCCAATGACATCCTCCTTGAAAATTATATTTAACTGCTAACTGTTACCATATAGGAAATCTACTGTCATTTATGAGAAATTCTTGTATCTACCAACTTTGTTGAATTCTCTTATTCTAATACTTTTGTAGGTCCTCATAGCTGTTTTATATAAACAGCCATATATATCTTCTTTTTTGATCTTTGTTCCTGTTTTTTTTTTCTTTTTATCATCTTAGTACATTGTTAGAACTTCTGACTTAATGTTGGCTAGTAATGGTGTGGGTTTCATGAAGGTTTTGGGTGTATACCCTTTTTCAACTCTATACCTCTTATCTTTTTTTTGTTTGTTTTTAAATAATAAATGTGTCAATTTTCATTCCAATTCCAAAGAAAGGCAATGCAAAAGAATGTTCAAACTATCATGCGATTGCATTCATCTCACATGCTAGCAAAGTAATTCTCAAAATTCTCCAAGCTAGGCTTCAACAGTAGGTGAACTGAGAACTTCCAGATATTCAAGCTGGATTTAAAAAGGGCAGAGGAACCAAAAATCAAATTGCCAGCATCCACTGGATCATAGAATGTATTCCAGGTGGCTTCATGGGCTTTGCACGTGGCTCAGTGGTAAAGCATCTGCCTGCAAATGCAGGAGATGAGTGTTTGATCGCCGGGTCGGGAAGATCCCTGGGTCCCTGGAGAAGGAAATAGCAACCCACTCCAGTGTCCTTGTCTGGGAAATCCCATGGATAGAGGAGGCTGGCAGTAGCAAAAGAGTTGGACATGGCATAATGACTAAACAACAACATTGGCTCATATAAAAAGTAAGACAACTCCAGAAAAACATCTATTTCTGCGATATTGACTACTCCAAAGCCTTTGACTGTGTGGATCACAATAAACTGTGGAAAATTCTTAAAGAGATGGGAAAACCAGACCACCTTACCTGCCTCTTGAGAAACCTGCATGCAGGTCAAGAAGCAACAGGTAGAACTGGACATGGAACAAAGAACTGGTTCAAAATTGGGAAAGGAATACGTCAAGGCTGTATATTGTCACCTTGCTTATTCAACTTATATGCAGAATTCATCATGCAAAATGCCAGGCTGGATGAAGCACAAGCTGGAATCAAGATTTCTGGGAGAAATATCAATAACCTCATATATGCCTTTTCTTTGGCCTCATGCCTTTTCTTAAGGGGATTTTTTAACTACCATTTTTACTTATTTAATATTGGATTGGCCAAAATCTTCATTTGGTTTTTCCATAAGACGTTACAGGAAAATTCGAACCAACTTTTTTGCCACCCCAATAGTTACAAGTATATTCATTCAGCTTTTGAAACTTCTCTATATACTTTGGATACAAGTCTGTTGTTAAGTATGGATTTGCAAATATTTTATCCTGATCTGACGTTTGTCTTTTCATTCTCTTAACAACATTTTTCTAAGACAAATTTCAACTTAATAAAGTTCAGTTTACTAATTTATTCTTTTATGGGCCATCCTTTCGGCATTATGTATGAGAAATATGTGCCTAACTCAAGGTTAAAACAAAAGATTTTCTACTATGTTCTTTTCCATAAGTTTTATGGCTTTAGATTTATGACCATTTTGAGTTAATTTTTATAAATTGGAAGAGGCATGCATCAAAGCTTACTTTTTTGCATACGTATATCTAACATTTGAGCACTGTTTGTTGCAAATGCTATTCTTTCCTAACGAACTACCTTTGTATCTTTGTCAAAAATCAATTCTGTGGGCCTATTTTTGGACTCTCTATTCTGTCCCATTGATCTATTTACCAATATTCATGCCAATACCACACTGTCTTGATTACTGTACCTTTATAATAAGTCTTGATGTCAGTTATTGTAAGTATTCCAACTTTATTCTTTTTCAAAACTGTATTTGAATATATGTATCAAACCATCAGATTGTACACCTTAAGCTTACACAATGTTATATGTTAACTGTACCTCAAAAAAGCTGGAAAACATTCAAGCAAGCACCAAAAATCTCAGTAATAAATAGTGGCTTATTACAGTATTTAAAAAAATCAAAATTAATGTAAAAATACATATTGAATAAAATATAACATTATTATTTTAAATAAAGATACAATCTGACCCTGGAATCAATTATATATCCTTTAAAAATTGTATTTGGCTATTCTAGGTGCTTGCATTAACCTATGAATTTTAGAATTTGCTTGTTATTTTCTACAAAATTCTGTTAGGATTTTTACTGAGACTGCATTGAATCATTAGCTCAATTTGAAGACAACTGATATCCTAACAATATTGAGTCATCAGATCCGTGATGAGGATGTACCTCTTGCTTTATTTATATCTTTTGTAATATCTTCCAACAATGTTTTCTAGTTTTCCAAGATTTTTTAATGTGGACCATTTTTAAAGTCTTTGTTGAAGTTTTTACAATATTGTTTCTGTTTTTTTTTTAATGTTTTGGCTTTTTGGCTGTGCAGCACGTGGGGTCTTAGCTACCTAACCATGGGTCAAACCCACACCCTCTGCATTGAAAGGTGAAGTCTTAACCATTGGACCACCAAGGAAGTCCCTCTAGTTTTCAATGCATAGATCTTGCACATATTTTATTAGATTTTTATCTCTAAGTATTTTATGGTGTAGATTTTTAAAATTCAATTTCCAATAGTATGCAGCTTGTATATAAAAGTGCAAGTGATTTTTGCATCTTGCTCTTGTATCCTACAGCATTACAAAATTCATGTATTAGTTCTAGAAGTCTCTTTTGTGGATTCCTTAGCATTCTCTACATAGCATTCTCTTGTCATCTGACAATTTGGAGTTTCACCTCTCCTTTCTGTATACCTTTTTTTGGTCTTTATTGTATTGGCTAAGACCTCCAGTAGAATAACAAATATAAGCAGAGAGTAGATAATCTTCCCTTGTTTCTGATTGTCCTCAAAGTATTCCATCTTTCACCATAAGTATGATTTTACACATAGGTTTTTTGTGGGTTTTATTTAATAGATTGAGGAGATTCCTTTCTTTTCCTAGTTCGCTGAGAATTTTTATCATGAAGGGATGTTGGATTTTGTAAAGTACTTTTTCAGAATCTACTGATTGATCTTATGGTTTGTTACTTTTTCAGCTTTTAATATTGTGAAATACATTGGTTTTCAAATTTTAAATCCTGCTTGTACTCTCAGAATAAGTTACATGTTCATAATATTTTAGATTATTTTCTAAAATTTTAAGAATTTTTGCATCTATGTTCATTAGAGTAGTTTTCTTTCTAATTTGTCTCACTTGGGTATCAGAGTAATGTTGGCTGCATACCATTCGAAAGTATCCCTGCATCTTCTATATTCTATAAGACTTTGTATAGAATTTGGGTTTTTTTCCTTAAATGTTTAGTAGAATTTGTCAGTGAAGCCATCTTGCCAGGAGTTTACTTTGTGGGAAGGTTTGTAAATAAAATTTTAATTTCTTTATTAATTCCAAGTCTGTCTATGTTATCTATTTGTTTTAGAGTGAGCAATTTTCCATAATATTCCCTCATTATCCTTTTAATATGTCTAAGATCTGTAGTGATATTCCCTTGTTTTATTTCTGATACAAGTAAATTGTATCTTCTCTTTTTTCCTTATACAGTCTAAGCCGATGTTAATTATATTGATTTTTTCCTTCAAAGAAACTGCTTTATTGACTTTTTTATTTTATGTTACAGTGATTTCTGATCTAATATTTACTATTTTTTTCTTCTGTTTAATGTGTGTTTGATTTGCTTCTCTTTTTCTAGCTTCCTAAGATGGAAGCTTAGGTTATTTATTTGAGAACTTTATCTTTTAATAATGTAAATGTTTAGTGATATAAGTTTCCCTCCAAGCACTGCTTTGTTGTTGCCATATTTTCATTTTCATTCAGTTCAAAATGCTTTCTAATCCCTCCTGCTCTTTCTATTATCTGACCCATGGGTTATTTATAGTTGCACTAATTAGTTTCCAAATATCTTGAGATTTTGCAAATATATTTCTGCTATTGATTTTTAATTTAATTATTTTATGGTCAGAGTTTGTCTTACTTAAATATATTTAAGTTTATTGACACATTTTATGGCTCAGAATTTGGTGTCTTGGTCATATTCTATATGACCCTTGATAGTGCATATTCTGCTGTTTTGGGTAAAGCATTCTATAAATGTTAATTAGGCTATTTTTGTTGATAGTTTTATTTAAGTCTTCTATTCCCTTACTGATTTTCTGTCTTCTTGTTCTAACACTCACTGAGGGAGGGGTGTTGAAGTCTCATACCTGTGAATTCTATTTCTCCTTGAAAATCTCAGTTTTTATTTCATGCATTTTGAAGTTCAGTTATTTGATGAATTGACCATTTTATCACTATGACGATACTATATCTCTGGTAATATTCAGTTCAGTTCAGTCATGTCTGACTGTTTGTGACCCCATGAACTGCAGCATGCCAGGCTTCCCTGTCCATCACCAACTCCCAGAGCTTATTCAAACCCATGTCCATCAAGCCGGTGATGCTATCCAACCGTCTCATCCTCTGTCATCCCCTTCTCCTCCCACCTTCAATCTTTCCCAACATAAGGTTCTTTTATAATTAGTCAGTTCTTCACATCAGGCAGCCAAAATATTGGAGCTTCAGCTTTAGCATCAGTCCTTCCATTGAATATTCAGGACTGATTTCCTTTAGGATGGACTGGTTGAATGTCCTTGCAGTCCAAGGGACTCTCAGGAGTCTTCTACAACACCACAGTTATGGTCCAACTGTCACATCTATACATAACTGCTGAAAAAACCATAGCTTTGACTAGATGGACCTTTGTTGGCAAAGTCATGCCTCTGCTTTTTAATATGCTATCTATGTTGGTCATAGCTTTTCTTCCAAGGAGCAAGTGTCTTTTAATTTCATGGCTGCAGTCACCATCTGCAGTGATTTTGGAGCCCCCCAAAATAAAGTCTGCCACTGTTTCCACTGTTTTCCCATCTATTTGCCATGAAGATATGGGACCAGATGCCATGATCTTAGTTTTCTGAATGTTGAGTTTTAAGCCAACTTTATCACTGGTAAGATTATTTGCCCTGAAATCTATTTTGTCTTATACTAATATAGCCACTTCAGCTTCCTTCTGCTTAACCTAGAATTATTTTTAATATATTTATGTTTTTATATTTAAAATGGATATCTTGTAGGCAGCATGTAGTTGGATCATACTTTTTTATCCAATCAGGCAATCTCTGCCTCTTAATTGGGGTGTTTAAACCACGAGCCTTTAATGTAATTATTGATATGATCATATTTAAATCTGCCATCTTGCTATTTTTTTTTCTCTATCCCATATGTTCTTTGTTCCCATTTTATTCTTTTATTGTCTTCTTTTTGGATTAATGAGTATTTTTTTATTCCACATTATCTCCTTTCTGGCTTATTAGATGTAACTTTTTGTTGTGTCACTTTGCTGATTGTATTAGGATTTACAGTATATATCTTTAACCTATCAAAATCAATCTTGAGGCAATAACAGTTCATGTACAATATAAGAACCTGAAAACAACATCCTTCCCTGTTCACTCTCCTTGCCTTTGTGCAGTTGTTTTCATACATTTTGTTTCTACATATGCTATAAACCCCATAATATATTGTATTCTTTTTGCTTTAAGCTACCAATGATCTATTCAAGAAAGGTGTAAAATGTGGAAAAGAAATAGTCTTTACCCACATAGTTGCGTTTTACAATCTCTTCAATTTCTTTGTATAGATCCAGGTTTCCACCTGGTATTTTCTTTCTGCCTAAGAAACTTCCGTTAACATTTCTTGTAGTATAGGTCTGCTGGTGTTTAATTATATCAGCTTGTATGTTTAAGCAAAGGTCTTCATTTTTCCTTCATTTTCAAAAATAATTTTACTGAATATAGAATTCAACTTTGGCATTTTTTTAAGTCCTTTATAGATGTTGCTTCACTGAATTCTGCCTTTCATGGATGAAAAATAAGTATCATTTTGATATTTGTTCCTCTGAATATAATGTATCTTTTCTCTGGTCTCTTTTAGGAGTTTTTTTTTTTTCTTTCACACTGGGTGCTTTTTTGGTTTTTTTTGAGAAACTTGATTTTGGCATACCTTAATCTAGTTTTCTCTGTTTCTTGTGTTCAGAGTCTATTGAGTTTCTTAGATTTATGGGTTTTATAGAGCTTATCATATTTGGGAAATTTTTAGCTATTATTTCTCCTAATAATCTTTCTTTTCCCTTTCCTTGCCTCTCGTGGGAATCATACATATATTAGGCTGATTGCAGTCATCCCACAGCTCACTAATGTTCTGTTCATTTGTTTTCAGACTTTTATTCTTTGTATTTCCTTTTTGAATAATTTTAAGCGCTATGTCCTCAAGTTCACTAGTTTTTTTTATTGACATTCTAATCTGCTCTTAATCTCACCCACTGTATTTTATATCATAGATGTATGTTTTCATCTCTATAAATTCAGTGTGGATCTTTATTTATACCTTCTATTTCTCTCCTTAACATACTCATCCTTTCCTCTACATATATGGAATATATTTACAGAAGTTGTTCTAATGGCCTTGCCTAGCAACTCTGTCATCTGTGCCACTTCTTGATCTGTTACTATTATTATACTTTTCTTAGTATGAGTCATATTTTCCTACTTCTTTACATACCTAGTAATTTCTTATAGGATGTCAAACATTGTGAATTTTATTTTGTTGGTTACTACATTTTCTGAATTTCTTTTAATGATTTTTAGCTTCTTCTGGGGTATAGTTAAGTTACTTGGAAAGAACTTGATCCTTTTTAGGGTTGCTTTTCATCTTTGTAAGGTAAAATCTGGAAGAGTAAATAAAAATAAAATTGAATTTTCCCTATTGCTAAAAGGGAAAGAGACCTTTACTATCGCCCATTTCTTAGAGTTTTTTCCTTGAGAAATCTAGTATTTGTTCATTCATCCTATGGTGCTTTGATGTGTATGTAAATTTTTTAAGGACTAAATAAGTCTCTTGACAGCCTTATAATCCAGAGATGTATCTCAGAAGGCACTGTATTTCTGAAGGGACATCTCTTTGAAATGTAAACATCAAGGACAATAATGCCCCTATATTTCTCTGTCATCCTGGAATTTTAGCCTAGGTGCTTTGCCCTAAGCTGTAAGCACCTGTTCGTCATAGAGATATGAGAAGCTGTATTTTTTCTTCAGATAAAGGCAATTAACCAGCACAGATGGTTACTCCAATTACCAGGTGAACTTAGGATGAACTATGAAAGAATGTGTAGTAAACAGTACTTTCAAATCCTCTTACGTAAGAGCACATTATAATTTAAAAACATGTATCTAATAGAGACAATACATACAAAAGAATGGGATTTCTTTCTTTCTTTCCAATCTCATTAGGGGATTGTCTATAATGCAGCAATCTGGTTTAATGCCTATTCAATAAAAAACTGTTTTCTTTCTTGTCTACCTTCATGGAGAGGATTTCCTGGAGTGGCAGGAAAGTTTACTTTTTGTTTTTCTCCAACAGATCAGAACAGCAGTTAAAGGCTAATATTGTCCTCTACTGTTATGACTGAAGTTATGACCAACCTAGACAGCATATTAAAAAGCAGAGACATGACTTTGCCAGCAAAGGTCCATCTAGTCAAAGCTATGGTTTTTTCAGTAGTTATGTATGGATGTGACAGTTGGACCATATAGAAAGCTGAGAGCTGAAGAACTGATGCTTTTGAACTCTGGTGTTGGAGAAGACTCTTAAGAGTCCCTTGGACTGCAAGGAGATCCAACCAGTCCATCCTAAAGGAAATCAGTCCTGAATATTTATTGGAAGGATTGATGCTGAAGCTGAAACTCCAATACTTTGGCCACCTGATGCGAAGAACCGACTCATTGGAAAAGACCCTAATGCTGGGAAAGATTGAAGGTGGGAGGAGAAGAGGTTGAGAGAGGATGAGATGGTTGGATGGCATCACCAACTTTATGGACATGAGTTTGAGCAAGCTCTGGGAGTTGGTGATGAACAGGGAAGTCTGGCATGCTGCAGTCCATGGGGTTGCATAGAGTAGGACATGACTGAGTGACTGACCTGAACTGAATTGAACTGAACTGAATTTAAAACAGTAATAGTAGAAAAATCATTACATGTTACATAAATGACATACTTGCAATGAATAGTAAGTATATATTCCAAAATATGCAAAAATTATAATCTCATTGTTTTACATATTTGCACATCTCTTTCATGTCTAGCTGAAGAGAAGACAGCTGAACTCTCATATCAGCTTCTGCATCAATCTGTTGCAATAACATAGGTCATGTAGCTTCTGGCAAAATACTGAACACTTGATGGAGAGTGTGATAAATGCAAAGAGAATCTCAGTATTCTCGTGAAAATACTTTTGACTTTGTGGACCCCTAAAAGGATCTTGGGGACCTGAGGGGTCACTGGACCTCCCTTTCATTATCACTGTTTTATTGTTGTCATTCAGTCACTAAGTCATGTCCAACTCTTTGCGACCCCACGGACTAGAGCATGGCAGGCTTCCCTTTCCTTCACCGTCTCCTGGAGTTTGCTGAAATTCATGTCCCTTCAGTCAGTGATGCTGATGCTATCTAACCATCTCATCCTCTGCCATGCCATTCTCCTTTTGCTTTCAATGTTTCCCAGCATCAGAGTTTTTTCCAATGAGTTGGTTCATTCTACCAGGTGGCCAAAGCACTGGAGCGTCAGCTTAAGCATCAGTCTTTCCAATGAATAGTCAGGGTTGATTTCCTTTAGGATTGACTGGTTTGATCTCCTTGCTGTCCAAGAGACACTCAAGAGTGTTCTCCAACACCACAGTTCAAAAGCATCAATTCTTGAGCACTCAGCCTTCTTTATGGTCCAACTCTCACATCTGTACATGACTACTAGAAAAATCATACCTTTGGCTAGACAGACCTTCATCAGCAAAGTGATGTCTCTGTTTTTTAATATGCTATCTAGGTTTGTCAGTGATTTCACTGCAAGGAGTAAGCATCTTTTAATTTCATGGCTACAGTCAGTGACCACAGTTATTTTGGAGGCCAAGAAACTAAAATCTGTCGCTGCATCCACTTTTCCCCCTTCTATTTGCCATGAAATGATGGGACCGGATGCCATGATCTTAGTTTTTTGAATGTTGAGTTTCAAGCCAGCTTTTTCACTCTCCTCTTTCACCCTCATCAAGAGGCTCTTTAGTTCCTCTTCACGTTCTGCCATAAGGGTGTTGTCATCTGCATGTCTGAGTTGTTCATATTTCTCCTCACAGTCTTGACTCCATTCATACCTGAGCATCATTCCTGCTTTGGCCCAGCCACTTCATCCTTACTGGAGGTATTAGTGTATTTGCCCTCTGCTCTTCCCCAGTAGCATATTGGACACCCTCCAACTTGGGGGGCTCATCTTCAGCAGTCATATTCTTTAGCCTTTTCATAGTGCCCATAGGGTTGCCTAGGCAAGGATACTGGAGTAGGTTGCCCCTTCATGGATCACAGCCTTGTGGTGACAAAGGACCTTGCATAACTCAGTGAACCTAGGAGTAATGCTGTGCAGGGCCACCCAAGATGGACAGGCCATAGTGAAGAGTTCTGACAAAACATGGTCCACTGGAGGAGGAAATGGCAACCCACTCCAGTATTCTTGCCTGGAGAACCCCATGGACAGGATGAATCAGCTATATGTATACATATATTCCCTCTTTAGAGTTCCTTCCCATTTGGGTTACTGCAGAGCACAGTAGAGTTCCCTGTGCTATACAGTAGGTTCTCATTAGTTATCTGTTTTACACATAGTATCAATAGTGTATATATGTCAATCCCAATCTCCCAAGTCATCCCACTCTTGGGATAATTTTCCTTCTACTTTTTACTTATAGTACACTCTTGGATTTTCTTTAATGAGGATCTGCTGGTGAAGAAGTCTTTCAATGTTTGTGTGAAAATGTCTTTATTTCACTCTAATTCTTTATTTTTTGTACTGATTTTAGAATACTAAGTTAACAATCAACAAATTGAAGATCATTCCACTATCTTCTGATTGTTGAGACATCAGCT
The DNA here is from genome assembly GCA_007570785.1 of Antilocapra americana. Classification (NCBI taxonomy): domain Eukaryota; kingdom Metazoa; phylum Chordata; class Mammalia; order Artiodactyla; family Antilocapridae; genus Antilocapra; species Antilocapra americana. The sequence goes on along the minus strand of ML664052.1, from coordinate 1,194,380 downwards.
ATCAGTCTAATTGCTGTTCCTATGACATGATCTGTCATCTTTCTCTGACTTCATTTTCTCTCTTTATTTTTTTTTTCAGTGTCTGGGTTAGACCTCTTTATTTATCCTACTCAGGATTTGTTGGTCTTCTTGAATGTGTAAGCTAACTTCTTTTCATTAAGTCTAGAAACTTTCTCAACTATTATCTCTTCAAATATTGACTCTGCTCCATCAATATTCATATTCTCTTTCTCTCACATTATAATCAGATGTGTGCTAGATTTTCTCATTGTATCCTCCCTGTCTGTTACTCTCTATCCTGTATTTTCTATTTTTTTCCTCTCTCCATACTGCATTCTTGAGCATGTCTTCAGCTTATTAATACTCTCTTCACTTATGGCTACCTTTCTGCCAGATACATTCACTGAGTCAGTATTTTTCACTTCTAGGTGTTATTTTTCATTTTTTTCACAGGCTGCATTGTCACTTTTTTTTAATAAATTTCTCTTCCCTGTGGGTATTTTTCAAATTAATAATTTGTTTCTCTAAACATGTACACTTAGTTGCTTTTAAGATATGTGTCTGGCAATTCTCTTATCTGAAATCTGTGTGAGTCTGTTTCCGTTGTTTCCTATTCCTGCTGTTTTTAACTCTAGTTTCCTTGGTTCCTGGTATGACAAATTTAGTCTGCTCTCTGGTCATTGTGCCCTTGAAAACTTATTTGTAGGGGTTCCCTAAAACCTGGAATGGATAGATTCTCCTTCAGAGGCTTTGCCTTTGTATTTGTTTTTACTGAGTACCGTGGAGTACTACCTGTCTGGAAGCCACTTAAATCCAAGGTCACAGCTTGAAGTTCCCTGGCTGATTCAATCCATGGGTGATGGGGTGCAAATCTATTTGAGGACTGGAGTGTGGCCTCTTTTTCTCAGGGATGAATTTTTAACCTACTCTTCCTTTTTTAAAAATTTTATTACCTATTTATTTTATTTTTTAAAATATTTGTTTGGTTACATTGGGTTTTACTTGTGGCACACAGGATCTTCAACCTTTGTGGCAGCATGCAGGATCTTTAGTTGTGACATGAGAACTCTTAGTTGCAACATGCAGGATCTACTTCCCTGACCAGGAATTGAACCTGGGCCTCCTGCATTGGGAGTGCAGAGTCTTAGCCACTGGACCACCAGGGAAGGCGCTATTTATTTTCACTTTTATTGAAATGTAGTTGATTTACAATGTTGTGGTAGTTTCATGTGTATAGCAAAGTGATTCACTTATGAATATATATATATATATATATATATATTCTTTTTTAGATGCTTTTCCATTATAGGTTATTACAAGATACTGAGTATAATTCCTTGTGCCATACAGTAGATCTCTGTTAGATATTTCATATTAGTAGTGTGTATAATTTAATCCCAATCTCCTAATTCATTCTTCCGCTTTCCTCCTTTGATAACCATAAGTTTGTTTTCTATATCTATGGGTCTATTTCTATTTTATAAATAAATTCATTTGTATCATTTTTTAAGATTCCACATACAAGCTATATCATATATTTGTCTTTGTCTGACTTTCTTTACTTAGTATGATAATCTCTAGACCCATCCATTTTACTGCAAATGGCATTATTTCATTCTTTTTTATGGCTGAATAATATTCCATTGTGTATATGTACTATGTATTCTTTAGCCATTCACCTGTCAATGGGTATTTAGGTTGCATCCATGTCTTGCCTATTGTAAATAGTGCTGCTATGAACATGTGCTCAGTACTCAGTTATGTCTGATTTTTTTGCAACTGAATGAACTGTAGCCTGCCAGACTCCTCTGTCCATGGGATTTTCCCAGCAAGAATACTGGAGTGGGTTGCTGTTTCCTCCTCCATTATGAACATGGGGTGCATATATCTTTTCAAATTAGAGTTATCTCCAGATATATGCCCAGGAGTGGGATCATAAATTATATAGTAATTCTTGTTTTTTTAAAGGAATGGTTCTCCATCCCATTCCCCCCTTTTATATCCTTTATTTTTAGGAAGAGAGCTCATCTTGGTGCCAAGGCAGCCTTTTGTATAGTTATTTGGGATTGTTGGAAACGGCAGATTTAGTTCTGGTCAGAGTGCAGAACCTTATGCAGCTGGTGTAGCTCTTTGGGATCTCATTTTAATGTAGAGAGGGTCTCCTAATTAAACTCCTACCTTGTGCTGGCCCTGAGCCTTAACTTGTCTCCCTCCAGCCTTTTGTGGCCACTGATTCAAAGCTCAGGGGGGCAGTGTAGGCAAACACCCTCAAACCCAGTTGGCTTTGGTGTGTCAGTACTCTGCTTACCTGCCTGATTACAAGCTTTCATCCAAACATTAACCTGAACATTTCCCTCTGTCCTCTCTCAGCTCTTCAGTGCTTTTCAAGCAGTTTTAAAATTTTTATCCAGAATATTTCAATACTTTAACAGGAAAGTTGAATCAAATAACCAAGCCTGCCATTGCCAGAAACTATTCAATAGAAGTTCACACTCTTAAATGTTTAAACATTCATATTTGACTTAACAAGGTCCGAATGCAGGCAGTATCCCTACCCTCCTCCCAAACAAGAGCCTTAGAATGCTTTAAATATTAATACTTTCCTGCTGTTTTACATACTTTTGTGCTCCAGTGTTTTTAGTGCCAGCTTGTTTTTATACCTCCATATGATTCAACATTATCATTGTTTTATATGCTTATTTAGATTGCCTCACATTTACCAATTTTTGTTCACTGTTCCTTGCCTCCTACTCATTCCTTCTCTCCAATTTCAATTTCCTTCTTCCTGAAGTATATCTTCCAGTAGTTATTTTAGTAAGAGTCTATTATTGCTAAACTTTCTTAGGTTTATTTTTTTCTGAAAATGTCCTTATTCTACTTTCAAAAAAGAGTAGAAGTTCATCTCATCAATATTTCTTGGGGGTACTAATTCTCCTCCTTGTGGCAACTGGTGACTTACCTTCATGGTGTCTCATTTCTTTGCAAGTACAATATTTTTATTGTTTGTTTCTGAGCACATGTTCAGCAGATATTGTCTTTTTTTGTGGGCTTCTATGTTCTGTGGATTATAAAAATATTTTTGCTTTCACTGAGGTTCTAGAAGTTTCAGTGATTCTGCTCCAATATTTGTTTTGTTTTCAGTGTGTGATTCCCATAACATGCAGTAAGGTAAATGTAGACCCCCCCTTAACCACATATGACATAGGCCTGGGATTTTTATTTCTGCTCATGGCTCCAAAGAGAGCATAAGACTATTCATGGCTTACTTTCCAAATCCCTTCCTAATGAACATAGAAGCTACTAAAGGCTTTATCCAGAGGTTTCAGTGACAGTTTCTCTGCCTCTGGAGGACTTGAGGCTGTATTGCCCCAGATGTGGGGCCTCTCTATTGTCCTTTTCTCTCCGACTCTCTAACCCGCCCTGTAGCGCTCCAGGGCAGGAGTCAGAAAGCCGGGCGAGCCCTCAGTCTTGGACAGAAGGACCCTCCGAAGTTATCTTCCGAGGATGGGAGCCTCTGGAAGATCAGCCCTGAGGAGGGGGTGAGCGGTCCGCCCGCCCCACAGCCTCCCTCGCCCGGAGGGAGACTCTCAGACGCCGCGGGGATTCTGTCAAAGCAGTACTTGCCTGGGCACTAGATTCCTGGCTCGGAGCCCCTAGCCCCTAGGGCCTAATATCAGGAACCAATAACTACAATAGGTTATTGCAGTGTCCATTTACAATTACTAGACTGGCTTTTTTCTTTTTCTCTGAAGATTTTACTTTTTATTTTTTTAAGTTCAACTATAAATTAAGATTTTTGTTTTTTTATTCACGTTAATATGTGTTTGTATTTGTGTGGGGGGGTGCTATTCATGTCATCTTAGTGTGCTGTGTGGCCAGAAGAAAATCATATTTATATATATGATTTTGTGCTGTGTTTATACTTTAAGAATTTTCCCTTATCACATCCGTCCTCGTAAATATGAACTTCTCTGAGTTCCAAGGAAATTAATCCACCTCGGGACCATCTAGATTAAGGGAACACATGAGGCCAGGCCTTTGCAGCATGCTGCATCATTCTCCAGATATACCACCTACATAGTTTAAATACATCACTTTCTTGGGGTCTAAAGTCCCTTAGCAGAGTTATTTTTAACTTTAAAACATTTTAGTAACAGAACTCTTTTTGCAAATATTACTTGGAATTCCCAAATACAAAAATCAATAACTCCCTCTTAATGATTTTATATTTCAGAGTTCCGCATCCTCATTAATTTGCCCCTCCTCTTGTTCCCCAAGCCCATCTTCATAGACTCTTCTGGTTCCAAGTACCACAGTATGAAAACAAATTGAATAGATCAGTGGTTGTCAAAGTGTGGTCCCAGAGCCAGAAGCATGAGCATCACCTGGGAATGTGTTACAAATGCAAGTTCTCAACCCCCTCCCCCTCACCGGCCCCATCCCAGATCTACTGAAATCAGAAACTCCGGGGGCAGGACCCAGCAACCTGTGTGTTAACAAGCCCTCTAGGTGACTCTGATGCACGTTTATGTGTGAGGCCTTACTACAATAGAACATCGTATCCAGGAGCTATTGGAACAAGGCTGGAGTACTGCGCAAGATGAACATTTCTGGGTGCTTAAATAAGCCCAAATTTATCTGGCAGGCTATTTTCCATCCACTGTTTTCTTGTGCATGAAGGCAATTATAGACCCTTGCAAGGTCCAACTTTGCAATGACCTGGGTCCCTTTGAATTGGTTCAATAAGTAAGACATCAGTAGGAAGAGCAGGGAATCCTTACTTTCAGCTCATTAGACCGTAATAATGACATTCCACATAATTTTGCTTGACAACAAGACTTCAGATCTGAAGCTCACAAAATAATGTTGAGCAAAAGAAGCCAGACATAAAATTGTACATACTGAACATTTCCATTTATAGATGGCATTTTAAAAGGCAACACTAATCTACAGTGAAAGAAGTCAAGATAGGGATTACCCTTTGGGGTTATTGACTTGAAAGAAGCAGGAAGGGGGCCTGACTTGTGGGTAACATTCTATTTCTTTATCTAAGTGCTGTTCACAGAGATGTGCTCATTTTACAAAAATTCATGAAGTCGCACCCTGATACAGTGCATTTCCTGTATATCTGACATGCTTTGATGCAAGAGTTTAAACATAGCATTAGGTCAGTGTGTAAATGACACACTGCTGTGGGTGCTGGGCTACATACTGTCAGAGGATGGGGGCCTTTGCTTCTGGATGTGAAATATACATTTGATGCAAACATAAGTTCCTAGCACCAGGTCTATTGTATTATGGCAATGAGCAGTATGGAGACCGCTCTGTTTCTTGATTGGAAAAGACCTCTTGGTTAATGGCTTCCTGATCAGGATTCCCAGTGGAAGGGGAAGTGAGGCAGTTACCTAATGTGACCTGTAAGCCAGAATAAGTTTCAGCACCTGGTTACTCCAGGAAATGGAGTGATAGGTTTCTGGATTTCTAACTAGATCAGGCCAAAAACCCATAGGAAGCATGTACAATGGATGAAATGTTAAGTCCCCCATTGTTTGGTCCCTCATCCTGAGCTCTATGGGTAGACAAGCTCCCAGTTGCAAGCACCCATCTTTTGCCTGTACCCTTCCAGGCCCAGATCATAAATCCACATATGAGCTGAGTGAGATTCCCTGGCCTTACCAGCTTGTGGAAGTAGAGAGAGCCTCAGTTAAAGAACTACCTTAAATTTCACTAGCTCTTGCCCGTATCTGCTCCTACAGGAATTCCAGCCCTCATGTAAAATAGCCCAATACTGTCTGAAAGTCCTCAATATGTCAGAAACCAATCTGTTTTGGGCCTCTCCCATGTCCCTCCTCATTTAAGTCTGTGCCCCATTTTTGTGTGCTTTGTCCATGAAGCTGCCTCAGAATTACTTACCCCTTCCCTGCCACCCCACTGCTGCTGTTCCCCCAATGGGAACATTGACAAAGGTGCCAAGGGTGCTACCTCCTGACCCCCTAAAGGCCCCAATGATAGAGGTACTCACTGGTGTATCAGACATGCTCAAACATGCCTGAGTTGCATTTGAGCTCAAGGTAACACATACCTGCATAGTACACGATGCCCTGGGCTCCACAGTGATGTGATCTGAAAGCAGGCCTGCTGCTGTTACACTCCATGGTTCAGTCTGAGGTTGGTGATGGGGAGGGCATAGGGCTGGGCTCAAATGGCTCCCCTGTTGCTGAGGGTCAGTGGTGTTTTCCAGACAGAGGAGGTGAATGTTTCATCAGGAAGTACCAGTACAGCTGCTCCCTCTGGTGGTCTATGCCTTCCACCAGTGGGGAGAGGGAGGTCAGTTTCAGTCTCAATGCCATTCATATCTCTTAGAACTATTCCTGAGTCTAGGGTATTTAAAAGACAGCTTCTGTATCAGATGAACCCAAAGAGAGGAATGTTCTATTAAAAATGCTAATACCATACAAGACACAGAAAGGCTGTGGAAATATTCCCGATTAAAGGAGGGACATGTCTCTTTAGAGACATGACAGCTAAAAGCAACACCTCATCCTGGACAAGATCCTGTGATGAAGAGGGAAAATGCTATAAAGGATATTACTGGGTCACCAGACAAAACTGGAGTACAAGTGTAGATAATAGTATTATATCAATGTTAAATTTACTGAAGCTGTTAACTATATTGTGATGTAGGGAACATGCCTAATTGTAGGAAGTGCACACTGAGGTACTTGGGCATAAAGGGCCATGATGTAATTTACCCTCAGTTGGTCCAAACACACACACACACACACACACACACACATACACACGAGTGCATACATGCAAATTGGGGTAAAATGTGAGCAATAGGTAAATCTGGTAAAGGGTATATAGATGTTCTTTATACTGTTTTTTTAAGTTTCTTATAAAATAGAAATCACTTCCAAATAAAAACGTTTTACAAATGTGAAAGTGTCTGTGCAAGCAGTCAGGATCTGGTGGACATGCCTGACTGAACTCTTCCTGTGGGAGGGATGAGGAAGGAGGACATGGCTGTCTTCCCAGGCAGGGCTCCCACACATCCCAAAGGGAAGTCAGATACCTGCGAGAAGGTGCCAAGTGGCACCTGAGGCCACTTGCCTCTTGCTCTCCCCCAGCCTACAACATATCAAAAATAATACTTTTTACATTTTCTCCTGAGGATAATGAGCCCTGGGGGGTGGGGAGTAAGGAAGATTCAGTTATGAAAGGAAGGTGTTTGGGTTCATTCATTCATCCAGAAAATGTTTCAAATACTTTGTCCTAGGGGCTGTTCTAGGGGCTGAGAATGCAGCCCAGGGTACAAGAGGAGACACGACCCCTCCCTGTGAGCTAGTTGGGGATGCAGCCACAACCACCCAAATAAACATATATTACCAAATGAGCTGACCATGAAGTTGACTTGGGGAGCCGTGTGAGGAGCCCAGCCTTTTACCAGAGCCAGTGGATGCAAGTCCCATGGGGTCTGAAATGTTTAGTTCCCCTCCCCCTCATATTTTCCAAGTAATATGTCCTTTCATATCTGATGAAGAGGATAAAAGAAGGAACCACCATCAGGGCTTAACCCATCCTGGGCACATCCCATCTGTTTGGGCTTAGCCCCCTGTGAGAATCAGGAAGGGGGCCCACATGTCACACCCCCGCTATCCCTGGGCTGGTAGACCAGTGAGCTTTGGAAGTCTTTTCATGATCTATGCCTGCAGGTGGACACAGCTATGTCCATAACACTTCTGGAGGGCAAAGACCACCAACACCCTCACGTGGAAGCCTAGCAGCCTACTGGCCCCGAGTCCCATCCCTGGGGTGCTGAGTCATGATAATAACATGACAGTCTTCCAATTGGACAGAATAATGACTTTGAGGGGGGACACCTGTGATTCTCCCCCCAGTCCTGAATGTGGCACTGACTGTGATGCCCTGTACCCAAGGGACAATAGTGGAATCCACTGCCTTGAGGTTCAAAAAAACAACAGTACTGAAGAGGAGGTTATAAGTGTGTATGTGTGACTGCATCTGACACAGTGTGTGTCATTTTTGTCCAGGGGTCTCAGGTAGGGCTGACCCTCACCTCTAATGCATTCTGGTCCTGGACCAAAGACGTTTCAGATCCAACAAATGTTCACTGAGCCCGTACAAAGTCCCAAGCCTCTTTAATTAATACTTTGACACATTTTATATCACTTAATCTTTAACAATGATCCATTAAGGTAGGAATTATCTGCATTGTACAGATGAGAAAACAATCGCAAAGAGGTTCATTGATTTGCTCAAGTATATCATACAGCTTTTTTTTTAAACACTCACACACTAAACTCTTAGCTGAGGCCTGTCTGTGTTGGTTGTTTATCTTACAGTATTTCTTACCTTCTCTACCTTTGGAGCAATTGCTCCCCTTATACAAAAGCCCTCTTTTCTTGTTTCACAGGCCCACATGGGCTTTTCTTTGTTTAATACTGCATTTAATAGCACAAAAAAATCACAAATACAAAGAAACTGGCAAAGGTGTTTGTCAATGAAATATCCCTGCTTCCTCCACTTTTCCACTTTCCTACCCATATATGTAATGGGCTACATTTGTATAAACTTTTCTTTTTTCTCCCCCAAACATATAACTGTTATGTGATTGGTCAGTTGAAGCTGAAACACCCATGGAGAAAGATGTTTTACAGTTACAAGGGCACACATCCCCCCCACACCACCCCCCTCCCACCCCACACTTTCCCACACAATCTTTTGGAGGAATATAGGATATGGACCAGTGTCTGATTTCCCTGCTCCTGCCTGCTCCGCCCAGAGCATCCTGCCATTTAATCTTCCTTAAAGTGACTGCTTAGACTAGAGTCTCTTCTCCCGCCCCATCTATTCCTCTTCCCATCAGGACCTTTTAGACACTGGAAACTGTTCAGTTCTTACTCTGTCAGGCCCCTGGGCCATGCAAGTAGGTCCTTTAAATCTTGATGCCAGTTGTAGTATGGGCGCTGTCATCTTCCACTCCAGGTAGGTAGGTCTGTGTGTCACTTCAGTAGGCTTGTGTACTCACTTCTTTCACTTTTTCTGATTCATGTTCCAGGACCTGTTTGTGATAGAACAGTAAATACCCTTCACTGTCCAGCACGTCCTTAATACTGGCCTTGGTGATGACGGCATCATCACACTTGAACCACTGGTCCTTGTGGTGCCGGATGAAGCTGGTGTAGTGGCCACTCTCCAAGGTTCCTTGGTGATTAACCACAGCAAACAAGGAATACTTATTCTCATCGTTTCCACTATTGGTTGGCAGCTGCAACTGTCCATTCATCCTGCTCTCTTTACTTGAGGCCATGAACGGTGTCATATCCAGCTCCAGAGGAAAGGATATGTACGTAGTGATCTTGCGCCTCTGTTTGGCTGAGTGTTCAAACCGTTTGAAATGAAAACAGGCAACGACAGGTAATTTATTCATTGTGAGCTGTTTGGTAGATTCCTGGTAGCTTTGGCAACTACCGCACTTGATTTTGGCACTGCTTCCTAAGTGCTCTGGCCTCGTAAACCTTCGCAGGCAGTCCGTGAGGGTAGTGATTCCTGGTACGTGGCTTTCCCCGTTAACACTGCTCTCCCTCCCTGGGCTCATTGGCCAGAAGGAGGTACAAGAGCCAGGCAAGTCCAAACTGATGTCCCAGCATGGGTCTATCGTGGTGGAGACACCATGACAGGCTTGACAGGTGACATCAGATTGCAGGCCACCTGTGAAAATTTGGTCAATGATGCAGTTACAGTGGTTGGGATTGCTGGCCGCCTTCCCAGCATCATCACCTTTGCAGTGCCTGTGCAGGACATCTAACGCTGCGATGAGAAACTCATGCGCATCCTGTTGCCTGTACCCTGCTAAATGCCGTGCGTGTATCCATACCAGGTGCAGTAACTTATAGGGAACATGAGGAGATGGGTTTCCAGAATACAACTCCCGAAAAAGTGAAGACATCTCACAGACCAGACACAACTCCGGACTTGGCATTTCACATCTGTGCCTGTCAGAGAGGAAGAAATCTCTCAGGATCGGAGTGTGGGTAAGGGCCTGGACGATGCAGTTCATAAAGCACGTGTTGCCAAGATTGATCAGTCCTCTTAAACCGATGGTAAAGCTGGAGGCGATTCTTCTTCTCCTTGGGTTGTGGCCCAGCAGTTCTAACTCAGGTTTGGTTGTCTCCCAGGTTGGATACTTCTCACCGAGGCCTGGCATTGAATACTGCTGGTGAGAAACCTCGGTCGAGGTGGAGGCTTGTAATTTCAAAGCCTCCCCTTGCTCTTCTTTGGCAATTTGCTCAATGTCTTTGTCATATACATAGTCCTTACACATAAAGCAGTATATACCTCCGTAATAAAGGTCTACTGCTAAGTTGTGTTGTTTCGTCTCGGCGTGCTCATGAATGTGCTTCTCGGTGAAGCAGCCAAAGAAGACACAGGAAAGGCAAGAGTGGAGTCTGTTCAAATGGGTGCCACACACATGGCAGACGCACGACTTTGCCTTGCTTTTCCTGGTCTCTGGGGTTCCACACCACACGAAGCACTGGTAGATCACCCGCAGTTCCTGCCTCCAGTTCTCTCCCACCTTAAAGCTGTTCACGTGGGAACAGCCTGGTGGACCCACCGCGAAATCCACATCCAGGCACCCGCCCCCAGGGCCGCGCCGGGGCCGGGGCCGGGGCGGGGGCCGTGGCCTAGGCTGCGGCGGGGTACGGAGCCGGGTCTGCGGCCGCGGCCGGGGTCGGCGGCGGGGGGCACGGCTGCGCCGTGGGGAAGGATCGGGGGGCCGCGGGGGGTCGGAGGGAAGGGTGGGGAGAGGAACCTCGTCTCTGCCGCCGCCACCGCCGCTCCGCGCCGGGTTCTCATCCTCGGGCTCCTGCTTCGGCTCCCCCTTAGGCTCCTGCTCCGCCTCCCGTGCCAGCTCGGGTTCAGGTTCGGGCTCCAGCTTGAGCTCTACCCGGCGTCCGGGACCCTCCACAGTCTCCACCTTCCCGGTGGCGTCCACCTTCCCCGCCGCCTCCACCTTCCCCGCCGCCTCTACCTTCTCCTCCACCTTCGCCTCCGCCTCCACCTTCCTCTCCGCCTTCTCCGCCGTCTCTGCCGTCTCCGCCTCCTCTGCTCCTCCGCCTCCACCGGCTGCAGCTCCTCCCCCTAATCGCAGGGCTGGGGCGGCCACTGGGCGTGGCGGCGCGGGGGCCACGCAGACCAGGGGTGTCCCCCGTCCGGCCTGAGGGAGCGTGGTGGCTGTGGCGGCTGGACCCAAAAGGGACTTTCACTGAAGGAGGCAGCGGCGGAAGCAGGCGACGCCCCCAGGAATCCTCCTGCCGTAGCCCCCTAGCGGAGGCCGCTCTGCAGCCAGGCCCGGTTTCCTTTAATTCAATATTTCCCAAACTTGCTTGTTCACGAGAATCACGTGGGGAGCGTGTTAAAATTACAGATTCCTCGGCTCCACCCGCAGCCCCACTGAATCAGAATCCCGAAGGAACATGCTCCGGAACCTGTATCTTTAACTAGGGCCCGAGAAGACTCTTATGAGCAGGCAAGTTTGAGAAACACAGCTCTAATTCATTGAGCCTGGCGGGAAGGGGGGCGGGGACCGCGCAGTCTCTTTAAGGCGCTTCCAGTTCTCGGCTCCAATCGCTGCTCTGACCCCTTTCATCGTCTCCTCCCCTCTCTCCGTCCTTCCCTTCGTCCATGCAGCCTACCCCAGCACTGCGGGACCAGGGACAGAGGGGTATCCTAGTCCAGAAACCTCCCTGGGGCTGGGAAACATCCCCCCCCCCCCGAGGCCGGGTCGCGAGGAGCGCTGGCAGAAGCGGTGATCAGCCAGCATCTCAGGCTGAGCAGGTTCCCATCCCTGTCTGAGGCTCCCCGCCCACCTCACGTTTGCCCTGCCCCATAAGAACGAAGCTCCATTCTGGGGCAGGCCTGGACCCCGGATACAGAGGGGCAGAGCTCCCAAGGCCATTGGGCCCCAAGACGCACGTCCCATGCCCATCTTATCGGTGCTCTGCACAGTCCATGCTTGCTCCTCACCTCCTCCGCAACTTTCCTTCGGACTCCCAAGGCTACGGGTGGGCTGAGGTTTTGGCAGCCAGCCTTTTGGCCCAGTAGACGCTGAGCCAGCCGCCCCGGGGGCGGGGGTGGGATGGACAAGGCACAAAGCCAGGCCTACTGCTGGCATCTCCCCTACAGCTGAGAGAGGGGCTTGAACTACAGGACAGTGTCCCAAGACCCTAAAGCCCAGCAGAGGCCCAGCTCAGGCAGCAGGTGGGAGTGGAAGGAAACCAGCTTCCATGTGTGGAGATGTTAGTCAGGGGGAGGGGCGGCCATGCATCTGCAGGGCATGGCTACGCTGAGCTGGGTGCCATGGGGAGCAGCACCAAGGGGCTCAAGAAGACTGAGCCCAGAGCAAGTGGCTTGGGTCTTGGGCAGCTTGGGGATGCTGGGAGGCAGCTGCAGGTGCTGGTCCCAGGGAATGCAGCCCAGGGCAGGTGTCAGGATGAGGCTCAGGAGGAGCAGAGAGTCGGGCAGTGTGTTCCAGGAAGAGTCTGGTGCCTGAGCCCCAGTGATGGCGGCCCTTGGCGCAGTACATTACTGGCCTGTAGGGCTGTGCTGCCCTATTACATTGTGGCCAAGTTCTCCCTGGTTAGTGTGGACATCACCCTCCACCTGGCCCCCTCCTCCAGGTAGGGGGCAGTGCCTAGGCCTTCCAGGGTCAGCATTAGGAGTTGCTTGTCAGGAATCACAAGCTCTTAAGGAAGGTAGAGGACTTCCCTTGTGGCTCAGCTGGTAAAGAATCCACCTGCAATGTGGGAGACTTGGGTTCGATCCCTGAGTTGGGAATCCCCTGGAGAAGGGAAAGGCTATCCACTCCAGTATTCTGGCCTGGAGAATTCCATGAACTGTATAGTCCATGGGGTCACAAAGAGTCGGACACCACCCAGCAACTTTCACTTTCTTTAAAGAGGATAGAATGCTGGTTTCCATACACCTGAGGTCCCCAGAACTGCCCTGGTCCTCCACTTCCTAAGCCAACTCTTGTTTCCATCCCTTGAAGCAGCCCAGTATTCTTCCAATAAATGCCTGCCCTTTTCGGCCTGCAACAAGAGGAACTACAACTAGAGCACCCACTGAAGGAATCCTGCTCCTATAAGTGTGGGGATGGGGAGGCAGAAGAAGTACTCTGATCCCAGCTCCACAGGGTAACAGACATCAAAGTGACCTAAAAATCACAATGTATCCAAGGCTATCTCCCACTGATGACTAACCATGGCAGTCCCACAGCTTTACTGATCACCTTCCTGCAGAAGCCCACATGTCCAGCATGTTAAGGAAGAAGCAGAGGCCCAGGGGTGGGGGGGTTTGCAGGGGTGTGGGGTGTGCACTCTGCCAGCCACTCACTTAACAAATGTATATTCAGTGCCAACCCAGACCAGACCACTAGGAGTGGTGGAACCAGTACTGAACCGAACAAACTTGCCCCAGGGGCCAGAAACAGGAGTGGGTTCCCCAAAAGACAGACTGAGGAAGTGTCTAGGTCACCAGTAGAGAAGACACACCAAAACCATAAGAATCAAGAAAAGAATATCAGAAACTGTTTATTTGATTTTTTTAAGCAGTCCTCATGGAAAAAGTCAGAATTTTGTTGTACTTCTTACATTCCTTTCCTGATTGCATGTTGCTTTTGCTCTGAATCACATGGAGAGGGGCAGGTGTCAGCATAATCCTTTTGATGCTTCTTGCTTATTTGAGTCTGGATTCAATCCCAGGCAAATGCTACCATCTCAGCCTCACAAAGACCTGATGGAAGTGTAGCTGAAGGGGCTGACCTAAAGAGAGATCCCTTCCTCATTGCAGCATCTTGCCTGGAGTTGAATACAACTCTGGCCACAAGGTGGCAAATGAGTATATGACGCTCCCTCCAATATTTATTTTGTGTGTTTATATAAAACTATTGGTTTATAACAATGCTCTCTAAAAATATTTTTAATGTTGTGCCCCTTCACACATATTTAGGTTGACATCTCAAATTTTGTATCTAAACTGTCAAGCTTCAACTAATGTGATTTCTGACAAATATTAACATTCACAAACAAAACATCACGGTTTTATGTGAAAGTAGTGAAACCTAAATCCGTTAGTGATTTGAGAGCCACGGTCATCAGTTTTAAAAATTCAGAAATAAGCTCTTCTTTGATAGTTTGGGAGGTGTAACTTTTCCCTTTTCTCCCTGAGTTCTCAATTCCATCATTCTTGTAACAGAATTTTATCCCAATAATACATATTTTTTACACTTGAAATGATTTTATTGATTATCCTACCAAATTTCTCTATAGCAAAAATATATGTATATTTTGCTATTTAAATGCTTTTTAAAAGTTCCTGTGATCCTAAAGCTCTAAGTGTTGTTCACAATTTAGTCTTGCTTGTGTTATCATGACAATTAGTATTGGAATACAATGGATCAAAAAATTATAAAGATATTACAAATTTTGATGTGTAATTATTAAACAAAAACCAAAAATTTACTAGTGATGTAAGTCTTTTTTTGAAAATGGTGGTGAGTGCATTAACAGATAAATATTGCTAATTTTAGAATGAAGCAGGAGTCAGCATCAGTTCTCTTCCAACTGATGTTTGGTTAAACAGCACATGGAAACCTTGTTTATATAAATAAGTAAATAGGAATGGACATTTTTTTTTAGAAATGTCACTCAAGTATTTTAATTCCTTTGAAGATATACGGGGAACAATTACACAATGATTTATCTTCAAAATTATTTCTCATGATTAGTCAGCTGACAGCTCAATTGGGTTTGCCTTCAATTTTATTGGAAGGCAGCTGAGTTGAAACAGGATTTGATACCAGTATATTCATTTGTTAGACCAGTTTGTTTCTTCACCATTGGCAGCAGTGTTTGGAACTGTCTCTCTGGTACCCTGAGGATTTTATACTGTGGGGCAGTACACCCAGGTAAGATTCAGGATGGATCAAAGATATGTTTTTCTTTTGTAAAGTGCAAAGAAAACTATTTGTGAAAAGGGAGAGGGAAAAAGAGAACCGGCTTAATTTTTTCACTACTAGTGTATTATCTAGCAGATCAATTTTAGGAAATATGAAAATGAAATTTGAGGATGTATAAATTGATCCCCTTCAAACTCTAAGTGCTTATTTACCCCTTGGAATGTCCTCCTATACCCCCAGGGTAATGCACACTCCACTTTTAAGGTTACTGGTTTATATTTATTATTATAAAAGCAATATATACAATATCTATAGTTTTAAGAAGAGAGATGAAAGAAGGTATAACATGAAAAGTTAAAGCCCCTCCCCTGCCAATCAAACCTAGTTTTATTTCCCCAAAACAACCACTTGTTAACAGTTTCTCATGTATCCTTTGAGAAATTTTCTATGCCAATACAAGCATGTTCCATACAGTTATCCTTTTTATGAAAAATATATGAGGCTGTAATATACATATGGATCAACAACTTAGCATTCTATGCTAGACATCAGGCAGTGCTCTCTAAGTTGATGTATACAACCAATGCAATGCCAATAAAAATATCAATAAATTTTTTGGAGAAAATTTTTATAAAATTAATATGGAGGAATAAAAGGCATTTCCTCCTTCTTCATTTCTCCTTCCTCTCTGAAATGAGAATTTAATGGCTATAGCTGAGTAGCCATCTTGCAATCAAAAACTGATTACCTCAGGACCTAATCTTACATGAGAAAAAAAATGCCATATTATGCTACCAACTCTGAAAGGTACATCTCTCTTTATACTTCAATATCTCTGAAATCTTTGAATGACAGCTTCTGGATTATATTTGCCAGAATTTATTTCCTCTTTCTTGGTACATAAAATAATGGTGTGTCCTAGAATCAATATAATACTCAAAGCATCATCCTGTTTAAGCCTTTGTTATTTGGATCCCTGTTATGCATAGCTGAATACAATTCCCAAGTGACAGCAGGCTTTTCATTTCACTCCTAGCAAAGTCCCAAGTCCTTATCTTGGCCTTTAAAGTCCTGTAGAATCTGGCCTCTTTCTCTTCCATCTCGCTTTCTATCAACTCAGCCTTGCCTCGAACAAACTAGATTTACTGCTGTTCCTTGAATAAGCTAAGCTGACTCCTGCTTCCAAGCCTGTGCCCTTATTGTTCCCTCTTCTTGGAAAGCTGTTCCCCTGGAAATCCTCATGACTTTTTCCCTCACTTTTTCAGATCACTGCTTAACTATCACCTTATCTTAGAGTTCTTGACTTTTTTATAAAATGACATCCCATTCCTGCTTTTTTTTCTTTAAAAGTTACTACATGATGTATTAAATATTACACACACACACACACTCACACACACACTTATTACAGTGTAAACTCCATGAAAGTAAGATGTTCACCATACTATGCCCAGTGCCTCTTTGGCATTTAATACATATGTAAATATATGTAAAATAAATTAATGCTTTTCATCATGAGTGAAGTCAACCATATGTGTCAGTCACTCAGTCGTGTCCAACTCTTTGTGACCCCATGGACTGTAGCGCAGCAGACTTCTCTGTCCATTGGCTTCTCCAGGCAAGAATTCTGGAGTTACCATTTCCTCCTCCAGGGGATCTTCCCAACCAAGGGATCAAACATGGGTCTCCTGCATTGCAGGCAGATTCTTAACCTTCTGAGCTATCAGTCAACCATATTTTCATGTTTATTGATTATTTCATATTACTTTTTTGTGAACTGCCTGTTTATATCCTTTGCGTAGTTTTCTTTTGGCTTCTTGGTAACCCAATAATAAGTAAAATTTACATGGTACTTGAGTATACCAAGAGTCATTTTATTAAATTGCTTAACCTTCTCTACCATATTAAGTAGTAGGTGTTGTTATAATCCACATTTTACAGTTGAGGCAACTGAGGCATAGAGAGATTAAGTGAAACCCAAGGTCACACAGCTAGTAAATGATGGACCTGGGATTCAAACCCAGCAGTTGGAATCTAGACTTTGGGCTCTTAACTACTAAGGTATTAGTCCTTTGACTGTCATGTCCAAGTATATGTTTATTTTCCCATTCATCATTTAGCTATTGTATTTTATTTCATTTTTTTAACCATATGATGTATTTTGTTGTTCATTCGCTAAGTCGTATCTGATTCTTTGTGACCCCACAGACTGCAGCACACCAGTCTTCCTTATCCTTCACCATCTCCTGGAGTTTGCTTAACATTATTATATAGTCAAGATTCACAAACTTCTCTTTATGAATTCTGGATTTTATTTTCTCGGGTTTTTTGTTTTTCTGATTATAAACATGTAGAGCAAGTGCAGAGGTCCTGAGGTAAAAAATAGTTTGATGATTTTAAGAAATGAAAATATGTCCAGAATGGGTTGAATTTGGTGACCAAGAAGGAGAGTGGTATAAGATGACCAAGATAGAGATGTAGGCAGGAACAAGATCACCTGGAGCTTTATAGACCATTATATAGGATTTAAATATTATGTCAATTATGATGGGAATCTTTGACGGAATGACATGATGTGATTTATGATTTTCATACAATGATTATACTCAGATGACAGTAAAAGTAGGGCTTCCCTGGTGGTTCAGCAGTAAAAAATCCACCAGTAATGCAGGAGACCACCTGCAATGCAGGAGACACAGCTTCAATCCCTGGGTAGGAGGATCCCATGGAGAAGGAAATGGCAACCCACTCCAGTATTCTTGCCTGGGAAATCCCATGGACAGAGGAGCTTGGCAGGCTACAGTCTGTGGGGTCGCAAAGAGTTGGACATGATTTAGCAACCGAACAACAGCAAAATTATTTAAACCTCATAATACCCTGATGAGGTAAGTCCCAATATTATTCTCACTATACAAATGAAACTGAGGCACAAAAACAATAAATGCCTCGAATTTGCTTATGCTTTCTCTCTGCTTCTATACCTGTTCCCATTCAGAATATACATACTATCAACAATGAGATCTGACACCTACTTTTTCCAGCCCTCAATGGTCTGTGAATCTTCACTGGGGTAAAAAAAAAAAAAAAAAAGGGAAAATGGCAAGTTCACTCAGCACTAAGGCTCTTAGATCTGGAAGCTGGTCAGGTGGGTTTTTCCCATCCCATTTGGATCATGCCAAGCTGTGCTAAGCTTAGGAATAACCAGTCTCCTGGCCTGGTCATGATGACCAACGTAGCCAGCTCAGCAGCCCTGCTCATCATTGTAGCAGGACAAAGCCTTGCAGCCTGCATCCCCAGAGACATACTAGTAACCAGGGAACTGAATCTGAGGCTCGTCAGGCTCCCCCACAGGCTTCCAGAAGATGCAAGCCCTATAGAAGGAAGCAGTAGGCTGGTGGAGTGGAAGGGGGCAGAGAATGGAAGTCAAGGTATTCTTCAAGCACACATCTAGCCCTGGATAGCCTGCACCCCTGTGATTCCAATGGCCCAGGCCCTTTTCTGGCTGAAAGAAAGGAAAGACTTACAGAGAGAGCAAAGTTAGGCTTGTGAGAGATGACAGCAAATATATAGATTATACTGCATCATATCCTAATCAGCCATTTTCCCAGTTTTCACAACATATTGATTCCAGTACTCTGTTTCTTAGCTTCCATCAGTCTTCGGCAACTCTGGCTATACCCCTTCAGACTGCTGCCCCATTTGACTCATACTTTTTCCTTTCTTTTTTTCCAATTGAGTTACAGCTTATATACAGTGTTGTATTAGCTCCAGGTATACAGCAAAGTGATTATATATATATATATATATATATATATATATATGTATATGTGTGTGTGTGCATATATGTGTGTGTATATATATATACAAAATATATATATACATAGTATATATTTCATATATACTATGTATATATATATACAAAGTACATACACATGTGTGTGTATACAAAGTATATATGTACATATATACAAAGTACATATATATAAGTATGTATATATATATATATATATATACAAACTGTTGGGTATAGTTCCCTGTGCTACCACAGTAGTTCCTTGTTGTTTATCTTTTTTATATATAGTAATTTGTATCAGTTTGTATCTGCTAATCCCAAACTCCTAATTTATCCTTCTCCCCAGCCATTCCCCTCTGGTAACTGTAAGTCTGTTTTCTATGTCTGTGAGTCTGTTTCTGTTTTTTAAATAAGTTCATATGTATCATGTTTTAAAGATTTCACATGTAAGTGATATCCTGTCATATTTGTCTTCATCTGACTTACTGCACTTAGTATGATAATCTCTAGCCCATCTATGTTACTACAATAACATACTTTTGATTCCTTACCTCTCTGCTTTATAACATAAACTCAAAAGCCTTTGCCATAAAGCATAAGTAGTATGCTACCTTATGTGTGTAAGAAAGTTGAGGAAATATATATATTTGCAGAAACATTATGAATTTATGATTTATTTATTTCTCTCTTTCTAAAAATATTTCCTAGCTCTGTCCACTGAAAAGACATAGCAGCAATGACAACCTACTAGCAACGAGTATGTTTAATGCCTAGATTGTGATCTATAAATATCATTTTGTATGAAAAGGAATCAATCTTCCTTGAAGAAATAATTATTTATAGGTATATAACAGGAAATTGTACAAAATGATCGTGGGACATCATTTTGTCAAAAAACAAGGGTGATATCAAAGACTCATGTAGTCATGTCAAAAGAACACAGGATCCAAGATGAAGGGGAGTTCCCATTTGCCTATATTGGGACAATTATAGCATCAAAAAATCTGCAATTAATCAAGCATCAAATGTATAAAATATGAGTTCATAATAATATTAAAAAACATAAAACATTGGTCACCCCTGGATGGTTGTAGGGCACAAAATTATTGTTGCAAAAATTAATAAAGATAAAAACCAAGAATTATCTCATCTTTCCCATAGTTAATGACATTCTTCTTTATGTAGTAATTCTAGATAGCAAATGCAAAAGGAATGATATAATTATTATGTCACTAGCTATAATCTCTCAGTTCAGTTCAGTTCAGTCATTCAGTCATGTCCAGCTCTGTGATAATAAGGACTGCAGCATGCCAGGCTTCCCTGTCCATCACCAACTTTCGGAGTTTACCCAAACTCATGTCCACTGAGTCAGTGATGCCATCCAACCATCTCAGCTTCTGTCGTCCCCTTCTTCTCCCGCCCTCAATCTTTCCCAGCATCAGGGTCTTTTCAAATGAGTCAGCTCTTCACATCAGGTGGCCAAAGTATTGGAGTTTCAGCTTCAACATCAGTCCTTCCAATGAACACCCAGGACTGATCTCCTTTAGGATGGACTGGTTGGATCTCTTTGCAGTCCAAGGGACTCTCAAGAGTCTTCTGCAACAACACAGTTCAAAAGCATCAATTCTTTGGTGCTCAGCTTTCTTTATAGTCCAACTCTCACATCCATACATGACTACTTGAAAAACCATAGCCTTGACTAGATGGACCTTTTTAGGCAAAGTAATATCTATCCTTTTTAATATGCTGTCTAGGTTGGTCATAACTTTCTTCCCAAGGAGTAAGTGTCTTTTAATTTCATAGCTAAAATCACCATCTGCAATGATTTTTTGGAGCCCAAAAGAATAAAGTCAGCCACTGTTTCTCCATCTATTTGCCATAAAGTGATGGGAACAGTTGCCATGATCTTAGTTTTCTGAATGTTGAGTTGTAAGCCTACTTTTTCACTCTCCTCTTTCACTTTCATCAAGAGGCTCTTTAGTTCTTCTTCACTTTCTGCCATAAGGATGGTGTCATCTGCATATCTCAGCTTATAATATCTAGTATACTAATAAATCTAGGCCATGTTTTCTCAATACCAGCACTATTGACATTTGGGGCCAGATAATTATTTGGGGACTATCGATGCACTGTATTAACAGAATTTTTAGCAGCATCTCTGGTGCCTACTCACTAGATGCCGTTAGTACTGCACCCCAGTTGGGACAATCAAAAATGTCTTCAGACATTGTTAAATGTCCCCTGAGGGACAAAATCATCTCTGCTTGAGAACCACTAATCTAGGGCAATGATCATGAATGAAAAAAAAAGATTAAGCAAAAGATGATGGAGAGTTTTACAATGGAGGGATCAGATTGATACCACCTGAACCCACTGATCAATTTTAGCATCACTAAGAACAGGACAGCTAGATATTATGTACTTTCTGATGTGGTGCAGTTGGAATCTTATATCCTGTATGATATATTGATTCCAAAAATTAAAAAAAAAAACTGAACCTAAATCTAATCATGTAAGGAGCTCTAATTCCCAATTAATGGTAATATGGGAAATAAAAGAACAAGTTCAGTGTCACCACCAAGAAACAATCAGCCAAATCCAGAATGGAATTTTTAGGACAAATAACCCATTTTTTAAAGTTATGAATGCCATTTAAAAGAAGACGAGGAAAACAATAAATATTTAAATAAAACAACAGCAGCAACAAAGTAAGCTAATACTGAATGATTCTGCTATATGACATTCTGGAAAAGGAAAAACTATTGTGACAGTAAAAAGATGAGTGGTTGCCAGGGTTAGGGAGAATCAAGAATGAATAGACTGAGCACAGAGGATTTTAGGGCATTGAAACTACTCTGTATAAAACTATAATGGTGGATGTATGTGCGTGTGTGTGCCCACTCAGTCATGTCTGAGTCTTTGCAACCTCATGGACTGTAACCCACCAGGTTCCTCTGCACATGGAGTTTTTTAGGCAAGACTACTGGAGTGGGTTGCCATTTCCTTCTCCAGGAGATCTTCCCAACCTAGGGATCGAATCCATGTCTCCTGTGTCTCCTGCATTGGCAAGCTGATTCTTTACCACTGTGCCACCTGGGAAGCCCCCGTAATGGTGGATCCATGTCATTATAAACTTATCTAGACCCAAAGTGTGTACAACACCAAGAATGAATCTTAATGTTAGGTGATCGTGATGTGTCAATATAAGTTCATTAATTGTAAAAAAAAATGTACCACCCTGGTGGGGGATGTTGATAATGGAGGTTATGCATGTGTGAGGGCAAAGCACATATGGTAATTTTCTGTACCTTTCACTCAGTTTGTTGTAAACCTAAAACTGCTCTAAAAATTAAAGTCTATTTTTCTTCAGATACTTTTATTGTTTAATTTAAATTATCAATCCTTTTAGAACTTTAAAGTGATTTAACTGTGTTATATTTCCTAAAATTGATAGCTAGTTATCCCAATGCCATTTGTTATAATCATTACTTTTTCATTAATTTGAAATCCCATCTTTGTTGAATATTTGATGTGTTCCTGGACTTTATACTGTTTTGCTTCTTTTTCTTTCTACTCTGGTACTATGCTGTTTAAAGTCTATTTCTACAGTGGTTTCAGAGGAAGACAAGTTGGGAGACTGAACTTTCATTCCTACTGGGCAATAACAAGACCCCTTTGATGCAGTGTCAGTGTAGACTACATGAAAAGCTGGGATTCATGCCCACCTGGTGATAACAAGGGTGGTATCAGAGGAGTCCCAGTAGAGTATCAGCACTTTTACCACCATCTAGCAGGAACTAGCATCCTTCCCCTAGTGTGGTGCTGCTGGCAGTCATGAAAACTATAACAAGGCATTTCTCCTCCTCTCAGCCAGGGTGGTATCAGCAGAGGCATAGGGGAGAGCCAGAACTCCCACCTTGCAGATGGGGGTGAGGATAACCTCAGCCCCAGGTGTCAATGGAGGCTAAATGAGCAACCAGGACTCAACTCCAGTTGGCATCAGTGAAGTGGCATTCCCCTTCCCCTGCCAGAGCAGTGTCAGAAACATGAAAAAAGCAAAAGATTTAAATACTATTCAGAGTCTCATTAACACAATACCCAAAAGGTACAGGTTTCAATCAAAAATCACTCATAATATCAAAAACCGGGAAAATCTCCACTTGATGAGAAATGACAACTAAAACTTACAAGCAATGTGACATAGATGTTTATTAAAATGCTTCAAGAAGCAATTACAAACATAATAGAAATAAATATTTAAAAAGAAAGTCTCCATTCTGACCAGTGTGAGGTGATACCACATTGTAGTTTTGATTTGCATTTCTCTTTAATAATAATAACAAGTAATGCTGAGCATTTTTTCTTGTGTTTATTGGCCATCTGTATGTCTTCTTTGGAGAAATGACTATTTATGTCTTCTGCCTATGTTTTGATTGGGTTTGTTTTTCTGATACTGAGCTGCCTAAGCTGTCTTTCCTTTAATGGCTCAGCGGGTATAGAATCTGCTTGCAATGCAAGAGACACAGGAGACATGGGTTCGATCCCTGGGTTGGGAAGATCCCTTGGAGGAGGAAATGACAACCCACTCCAGTATTCTTGCCTGGAAAATCCCATGGACAGAGGAGCCTGGTGGGCTCCAGTCCATGATTCGCAAAGGGTTGGACACGACTGAGTGACTAACACACACACAAGCTGCTTGTATATTTTGGAGATTAATCCTTTGTCAGTTGTTTCATTTGCTATGATTTTCTCCCATTTTGAGGGCTATCTTTTCATCTTGTCTATGGTTTCCTTTGCTGTGCAAAAGCTTTTAAGTCTAATTAGACCCCATTTGTTTATTTTTGTTTTTATTTCCATTACTCGAAGAGGTGGATCATAGAGGATCTGGGTGTGACTTATGTCATAGAGTGTTCTTCTTATGTTTTCCTCTAAGAATTTTATAGTTTCTGGTCTTACATTTAGATCTTTAATCCATTTTGAGTTTATCTTTGTGTATGGTGTTAGGAAGTGTTCTAATTTCATTCTTTTACATGTAGCTGTCCAGTTTTCCAAGCACCACTTATTGAAGAGATTATCTTTTCTCCATTGTATATTTTTGCCTCCTTTGTCAAAGATAAGGTGCCCATAGGTGCATGGGTTTATCTCTGGGCTTTCTATTCTTGTTCCATTGGTCTATGTTTCTGTTTTTGTGCCAGTACCATACTGTCTGGATGACTGTAGCTTTGTAGTACAGTCTAAAGTCAAGAAGGTTGATTCCTCCAGCTCCATTCTTCTTTCTCAAGATCACTTTGGCAATTCAGGGTCTTTTGTGCTTCCATACAAATTGTGAATTTTTTTTTAGTTCTGTGAAGAATACCATTGGTAATTTGATAGGGATCATCAAAACCTCTACAAACAATAAATGCTGGAGAGCATGTGGAGAAAAGACAATCCTCTTTTTACTGTTGGTGGGAATGTAAATAGCTACTGCCACTATGGAGCACAGTAAGGAGATTACTTTAAAAACTAGAAATGAAACTACCATATGACCCAGCAATCCTACTACTGGTCTTATGAGAAAACCATAATTCTAAAATACACATGTACCCCAATATTCATTGCAGAACTATTCACAATAGCTAGGACATGGAAATAACTTAGATGTCCATCAACAGATGAATGGATAAAGAAGTGTTGATACATATATACAATGGACTATTACTCAGCCATAAAAAGGAAAAAAAATTGAGTCAGTTCTAGTGAGGTGGATGAAGTAAGTCAGAAAGAGAAAAACAAACACCATATATTAACATATATATATGGAATCAAGAAGAATGGTACTGATGAACTGATTTGTAGGGCAGTAGTAGAGACACAGACATAGAGAACAGACTTGTGGACTCAGCAGGGGAAGGAGGGTATGGGAAAAGTTGAGAGAATGGCATTGAAGGATATATATTCAGTTCAGTTTCAGTTCAGTCGCTCAGTTGTGTCCGACTCTTTGTGACCCCATGAATTGCAGCACACCAGGCCTCCTTATCCATTACCAACTCCCGGGGTCTACCCAAAATCATGTCCATCAAGTTGGTGATGTCATCCAGCCATCTCATCCTCTGTCGTCCTCTTCTCCTCCTGCCCCCAATCCTTCCCAGCATCAAGGACTTTTCCAATGAGTCAACTCTTCACATGAGGTGGCCAAAGTATTGGAGTTTGAGCTTCAACATCAGTCCTTCCAAATGAACACCCAAGACTGATCTCCTTTAGGATGGACTGGTTGGATCTCCTTGCATATACATTATCATGTGTAAAATTAGATAGCCAATGGAAATTTGCTGTATGACACAGGGAGCTCAAATCCAGTGCTCTGTGACAGCCTAGAGGGGTGGGATGGAGTGGGAGGTAGGAGGGAGGTTCAAGAGGGAAGGGACATACATATGCTTATTGCTGATTCATGTTGATGTATGGCAGAAACCAACAACATTTTAAAGCAATTATCCTTCAATTAAAAATAAATAAATTGTAAAAAAAATAAAGACAAAAGTAAAGAACACCTCATCAAAGAAATAGAATGTATAAAAAAGAACTAAATGGAATTTTTAAAACTAAAAAATGAAAAAACTGAACATCTGTGTCATCAAAGCTAGGAAAGAAAAGGAGGAAAAAAGTAGAACTGGAAAAGTATTCAAAAAAATAATGGCTGAAAACTCCAAAAAGACATAAACCTATAACTTCAAGAAGCTGAACAAACCCCAAACTGTATACATGTAAAGAAATCCATGCCAAGATCCATCATACTGAAACTTCTGAAAGCAAAGGACAAATAAAAAGGTTGCAAGAGAGAAATGATGCCTTGCCTTTAAGGGGAAAGCAGTTTGAATCACAGAGGATTTCTCATCAGAAATCATGGAGGTCAGAAGGAACTGACACAATATTTTTCAAAAGCTGAAGAAAACAACTGTCAATAGAGAACTCTGTGAAAATATCCTTTAGGAATGAAGGGGTTATCAGGATATTCTCAGGTAAACTATGAGAATTTGCCACCAGCCAACCTACCCTGAAAGGATGGTTAAAAGAAATTCTCTAAACAGAAGTTATAAAAGAAGGAATCTGGGAACATCAAGAGGGAGATAAAGCATAACAGAAAGAGTAAATATATGGATATATACAATAGATTTTCCTTCTCCAATTGAGTTTTCTAAATTATGTTTGATGGTTGAAGTATGAAGTACTATCTGATGTGGTTTTCAATGTATGCTGAGATTATATAAGACAATTACATTATAACTTAGTAAGATTGCCACATTCCATCCAAACTGGGAAAATGTTGATACCAGCAGACTATGATAAGTTATGTATGTGTAATACCTAGAGAAAAAGCTCTCTCTTTCTAAATAGGTAGAGATGTACCATGTTCATGAGTTAGAAGACTCAGCATATAAAGATATCAGTTCTCCCTCAAATTTATATACAGCATTATCTAATGTAATTTCTATGAAGATCTCAGCAAGATTTTTTTTACAGATAGAGGCAAGGTTACTCTAAAACTTATATTAAAAGACAAAGGAACTAGAATAGCTAAAACAATATTGTAATAAAGGAATAACATTAGAGAAATCACAGTTTTAAAAATCAGGCAGTGTGATTCCTCTAACTTTATTCCTCTTAGGAATTGCATTAAATAATGCTATATATCAATTTGAGGGAGAACTGACATCTTTATATGCTGAGCCTTCCAACTCATGAACATGGTACATCTCTCCACCTATTTAGAAAGAGAGGGGCAGGTTACAGTCCATAAGGCCACAAAGAGTTGGACATGAGTGAAGTGACTGAGCATATACAAACATAGAGCTATAGTAATCAGGAATGTGTAGTATTGGCAGGGAGATAGACATATCAATGGGAAAAAATAGAGATCAATGATAAAAAAATTCAATGATCAGTGAAATAGAACTGAGAACACTGAAATAAACCCACACAAGAATGGCCAACTGATCTTTGACCAAGGTATAAAAGCAATCCAATGGAGGAAGAATAGTCTTTTAAATAAATGGTGCTGAAGCAATTGGATATCCATTGGCCAAAAATTTTTTAAAAATGAACCTCTACCTAAACTTCTAACCTTATGCAAGAAATTAACTCAAAATGAACCATAGATTTAAATGTAAAACTATGAAACTCTTAGAAGAAAATCTTTAGGCCCTAGGGCTTGATGAAGAATTCTTAGACATTATACCAAAAGCATGATCCATAAGACTAAAAATTGAGAAATTATACTAAATCAAAACAGAAACTTTTGTAAAAGACTCTTAGTCTCAGTGATTGACTAGAGAGTCCATTTTCAGAAATAAATGGAAAGAATCTGTTTGTAAGTGATGAGGTATTTGAAGAATGCCAAGGAAACGAACAAATTCCTTTCATTATGGTGCACGCACCATCAGTTGTATTTCACTAAGAAGGCAAGTCTGCACATGAATCTGTCAAGGTGAGTCAAACAAGGCAGATGATGAAAGGCAGCCAGCAAACTTGCAGGAGCGAAGGGAGACAGAGCAGCCTGGGGCAACCCCCCAAAAAGCATACTCTGCTCTGCCATCTACCCACAATGAAATGGCCATTTATCATTGAAAACCTTGAAGTTCAGTGACTCCAAGAAGGTTATATGATATGGGAGAACGGCATTGAAACATGTAAATTATTATATGTGGAATCAATCGCCAGCCCAGGTTTGATGCATGATACAGGGTGCTCAGGGCTGGTGCACAGGGATGACCCAGAGGGATGGAATCGGGAGGGAGGTGGGAGGGGAGTTCTGGAAGGGGAGCACGTGTATACCCATGGTGGGTTCACGTCAATGTATGGCAAAACCAACATGATAATGTAAAGAAAATAGAAGAAAAAAATAAAGTAAATAAATAAAATTTTTTAAAAAAGAGAGAAAGTTTTCAAGTCCAGGGAGAGTGTCTTAAGAACTGAAAAGTTTTCCAAGTCACTGATGGAGGGAGCTTAGATATGGGGCAACATAAAAGTGGGATTGTGTCAATTACAAGGCAATGGTGAATCAAGAGAGATCCTCAAGAGAATCACTAAGAAACCTTTTGGGGATCACCACAAGGGCTAGACACTAGATAGTGATCCTATTCAGTTAGCATGGAACCCCTGGTCTTCCCAACCCAAAAAATCACAATAGACACTCAAAAAAATTTGACAGTTCACACTATTCTTGCCTGGAGGATCCCATGGACAGAGGAGCCTGGCAGGCTACAGTCTATGAGGTTGCAAGAGTTGGACACAACTTGGCGACTAAACTACCACCACCTAAAGTGGGCTTCCCCTGTGACTCAGACTGCAAAGAACCTGCCTGCTGATGCAGGAGACCCTGATTCTATTCCTGGGTTGGGACGATCCCCTGGAGAAGGAAGTGGCAACTCACTCCAATATTCTTGCCTGGAGAATCCCACAGACAGAAGAGCCTGGCAGGCTACAGTCCATGTCACAAGAGTCAGACACGACTTAGTGACTAAACCACCAATTCAGCACTTGGCACCAATAATGTGAAATATGGAAAACTACATGACTTTCCAATTATTACCACCAGAAGAACTAGAAAGTCAAAACAATTGGTTGATGCCAGTTATTTTCTCGAAACCTTCTAAATAACAATCTTTTGGTGGTAAACTAAAGGCTTGGGGCTAGTGAAACCCTGCAACAAACTGATAGCAGTTACCTTTTCAGAGAGGAATGGGAAGCTACTAGGGAAGAATAGAACGGTGTTAAGTTTCTTATAAAGTCAAATGTACACTTACTATATGACCCTGCATTTCTACTCCTAGATATTTACCTTAGAGAAATGAAAATTTATGTTCACACAAAAACCTGTACATGAATGTTTATAGAAATCTCAAACTGGAAACAATCTAAATGTCCTTCATGGCAAATGGATATACTGACTTTGGTATGTTTACTCAATAAAAAGACAATAAGTGTCAACAATATAAGGTAACAAACTATGGATATATACAATAACATGGACGAATCTAAAATGCATTATGCTGAGTAAGAGAAATCAGAATCAGAAAGCTACATACTATGCAATTCTATTTATATTCTGGAAAAGGTAAAACTATGGGGATATAAAACAAATTAGTGGTTGCAAGCATCTGGGAGCAAGGAAAGGGGTTAATTACCAAGGGACACAAGGGAAACTCTTGTTACATGGAAATTTTCTGTATCTTGATTGTGGTGGTGATTATACAACTGTATGAAAAAGAAAGTGAAAGTGTTAGTCACTCAGTCATGTCCACCTCTTTGCGACCCCCTGTAGCCTGCCAGGCTTTTCTGTTCATAGAACTCTCTAGGCAAGAATACTGGAGTGGATAGCCATTCCCTTATCCAGGGGATTTTCCCGACCCAGGGATTGAATCCAGGTCTCCTGTATTGCAGGCAGATTCTTTACTGCCTGAGCCACCAAGGAAGCCCACACTGTGTAAGTTTATCAAAATTCACGCAATTGTACTTCTAAAACGGGTAAGGCTTACTACATGTAAATTATATCTTAATAAACCCGACTTTTAAAATGCTGTAAAACATGTTTTACACTGATTATCCAAACAAGCTACATTGGATTAAATACGCCAATCTATTTGGTTCCTGTTTGGGCCAAGTTTTCAGTTTAAGGGCAGAGCCCCAGACCAAAAACCCATGTGAACTCTTCTGTCATCTCTGGGAAGAGACCAGTGTTTATATTCTTCAGGGAAAATGAGTGGGGCACTTTGATAAGCAGTACATTTTGCCTGACTGTTTATTGCACTTTACATATGGGACTTTGCATCCAGAGGGAAATGGAAGAAATTGTTCTGGTTCTGCACCGAGAATGTTCAGAAACATCTGACCATTCAGGCCTTGTAAATTTCAAACTAAGAAGACAGGAGGAGTGGGTTCTCAGCACACAATTACTTTTCAAGGCTGCAATGGGCTTGTTGAGAATACAGAAGGGAATAGATACATAGACTTTTCCACTGAATTCTGGATACAGATGTAACTTATTTAAAACTCATCAACTGTTGGAATTGTTTATGGGATGGGAAAATTGGCAGGAGTACCTGAAATCCCACATGTAGCACCCAAGATTAAATTGGCTTGAAGTAAGCATGTCTCATGAATCTCAAGGATTTATTTCCTTCTTCTTTTTCTAACCTAACAGTCATCAAATTTTGTAGTAGGTTGTGGAGAAAGAAGTAGCTGCCGCAAAACAAATAATTTTGATGGAAAAGTCAGCTAGATAAGTCACGTATTCACACTTGAGCTTAAGTTGGTATAAGGACTATAGCTACCCCAAGCTCCAATAGAAACATAACCCCCATGCTGTTGTTATCGAAGAAATGAGGATAACAGTCCAAAAATTGTTGGCTTGGAAAGAAAGCTACTATAAGTTTCATCCATAATCATTCCTGAATGATTTGGAAGCCAAATGGAACTTGGTGAACAACTATGCTGTATTATGGGGGTTTCAATTTGTTCATAAAACCCCTGGCACTAGTAGTAGCCTAAGACCATTGAGTGGAGAAATTCATGGAGAAGCCTCCAACTTCTCTATGGGAAATAGCTGTATCAATATCAATTAATGACTATGTTTCTCTAACATTTATTATTATCTTCTAAATAATCTTGGGAGAGAACTGCTAACTGTGGGAGAAAGCAAATTATATTTTGAGGATGAGTCCTTTGTACAAGTAGAAGCTTGACTGGGAGTACAGGGACATGGGATTTCAATAAGCTACTTTGGAAAATGGAATTGGATCTAGGAGGTTGAAACTGTGGCCTTGGGCTTCCAAAAGAGCAATCCATTTTGAGGACATCCAAATACAATGGCAACAAAGTCAGCCTATTTATTTCTGACAGTCAGTAGGTTGTGGGACTATTTAAACATCCAGTCCTTGATGAATTCTCTTTGCTACTACCTCTCCCATGCTTCCTATTAGAAGGTGGCAGTCTGGCATATCAGTTAAGCACAGACACTGGAGCCATTGTTGCCAGAGTTCAAATCCTATTCTCTGCCATTTCCTGGCTATGGGACCATTGGCAGATTATTTACTATCTGTTTCAGTTTCTTCATATGTAAAAATAGATATAGTAACATCAGTGACTCCATTTTAGTGAGTCATGACTTTACGAATGTAAAAGAACTCAGAACAAGCAAGAGCTCTCATAAGTGTGATCTAGTAGTATTACTATTTTCATTTCTAGGAGCCCAAAGTATCAAAGCAAGTGGAGAAATAAAAATTGGGAACACTGGATACCTTGGTCAAATTACGCAGTGAGACTCTTAACTAGTACGACTTCACAATCAAAGACCTGAGCTGGGTCCTCTTCTCTGTATTTTTGTTCTTGGCTAACAAAAGTTGGAGGAGGGCCAGGAACATCAAAGTACCGCACATATTCCTCTCTGGTGGGTAAGTCCTATCTTTCCCCTTCATATTTCTGGAAACTCCTTCCAAAACTAATCAAAGTCACTACAGAGATATACATTAGTCTTCTCGGGCTGCCATAATAAATTAGTACAAACTGGGTGGTTTTAGTACAAACTGTAGAAGGATAAATGAAAATTTATCCTTTTACAGTTCTGGAGGCTAGGTGTCCAAAAGCAAGGTGTCTATAGTGCCATGCTCTCTCTGAAGTCTCCAGGGGAGAATATATTGCATGCCTTTCTCTCAGCTTCTGATGTTGTTGACATTCTTTGACATTCCTTGGCTCATAGACATATCACTACAATCTCTATCTCTGTCATCACATGGTATTCTCCCTATGTGTCTCTATCTTTGTTTGTGTCTCTTCTCCTCTTCTTATGAGGAGACCAGTCCTACTGGATTAAATGCCAACCCTAATGACTACATTTTAACCTGCTTACATCTACAAAGATGCTATTCCCAAATAAGGTCACATTCAAACAAGATACTGGAAATTAAAACTGCCACATATCTTTTCAGAGACACAACCCATGACAGGATCTAATATAACAAACATTTTAGTATACCTGAAACAATTATGGCATCCCACATGTTTGATAGTGGAAAGAAGTTCCACTATCCACTGAAGGGGAGAACTGCTTTTTCTACCTGCCTACAATGCTCCCTGCAATGGCCTCAACCAACCTCTAAGAATTCCTTTCAGGCAACCTCTAGTTGGGGGCATAACTTTGGATAATCTTTGTAAAGCACTGTTCTCAGTGGTAGTTCACAGCCACTCCTGTTGAGTTGAAGCCATTCTAACTGTGCAGGAGAACTACCCCCCCTACACACACTGGAAATCATCCAATTAAGATATTTTGCTGCTAAAGCAAGAGGGATAGCTTCAACTAAGAAATAACCTGATAAACAGCAAACGTCACAGAAATGGATAGCCAGTCAGAAGAGCATGAATCAGGTCTAAAGCTGAGCTGCCTAAGGGCTGAAATGTCTTAGGGTTTAATTGGGCTAAAGCCCTTCCTTTTGGGTTGATAAGCCTGACAGAGCAAAAACTTGACTGTCCACCTTGTGCGGAGGCCTGAATACATTGAGGGTCTAAGAGTGAGAGTCAGAGGTAAAACATAGTTTGGCAAAGAGTTACAAAAGTTAGCCCAGGGTTTTACATTCTAGATCAATAAGCTGTATGGTAGAGTCTAAGGTCCAGGCCAGGGTTCTACTCAAGCCAAAGAAAAGACCCTAAAGTGATTGACAATTGGTCATGGTATATTTCCAGCTCCCATTCCTGTTCCCAAACTTGAGTGAGGGGAGGAAGAGAGGGAGCCTTTCTTGGTAATGTGGAAGCTCATGCTGGGGGTATTCAAGTGGGATAGAAAGATCAATCATCCCTGGTTTGTCTGTGCATTGCACTTTAAAAGGACAAGCCCAAAACCCTTTCCCCAGAGGTCAAAACCAGAGATAGATGTAAGGTTTGCTCTTAGAATGCCATTTATAGTGGTCATAAAAATATGCCACTGAGATCTTTCTGCTGCAGAAAGCATAGTTGACTAGTACCCCTAGCTTCTATCAGACTTGGGTCTACCACCAAGTTTGCACCCAGACCATGCTACCCACAGGCTGCCAATAGCACTGACTGAGCATGGTATAAATGCTAGTGCAGGCTCATTCTGTGGGACACAATATTTCTCTAACCCATCTGATGGGCTTAAACTTTTTTTGAACTGTGCTATAGACTGGAACTCTCTCTAGTCAGTCCCTTTTCATTCTCCTTCTCCCTTCACTGGTGTCAGGCCTAGATTGTAATCTGAAAGCTCTCCCTTGCCTACTTCTGCTTCTTTCTCTTTATCACTCAAAGTCATTTCTCCCAATAAGTTTCTTGCACATCTAATCCCATCTTACCATCAGCTTATTGGAGGTTTTGAATAGACATAACGTACACTGTTGATGGGATTCAAGAAAGTTGATAGTCAGATGGGTTTGAGGGACTAGATCACTCACTACCTGTTGGGCAAAGAGAATGCCATCTGGAGTTGTAGATGGGAACAGATATTCCTTTCTACAAGGTGGTAATGCAAATGCCAACAATTTCACCAGTAGTGACCTGGGAAAAGGAAAGGTCAGTGGAAGGAAACACTCTTGCAGGTACAATGATTCTGACATTTGAAAGAAAGATCAGCAAAGCTGACTGGTTATTACTAATTTGTATTGATGCCCTACAAGGGAATAATGAAATAGAGGGCTGTTAACAAGCAATAATTGCCTAAGCATAAGAGACAGAAGATCTTGTTGATAGCTTACAAAGATGCCCTCTTCTCTTTCAGTAGAAGAACATGTAATAGGGAAGAACAAATCTGACTCTATATTGGATCTGTTTCTTTTACTTTAACCTTTGCTTTTCATTGCCTTTGCTACAAATCAATCACTAAAGGAACACTGCCTATAGCTTAAAGTATACATAATGCACATCTCCAAGAAGCCTGCCTTCCCGTGGCTGATTGTTAAGCTGAAATACTGTTGTTTAAGTTCACAAATAAAAAGAAATTACCTTTGTTTAACTATCCTGAGTGGGGCCACCTGTGAATGGCTGCAAGAAAGAAGAAATGAGCACATCCCTCCTGAGTCTGGCTGGAAAGTGAAAGTGAAAATCACTCAGGCGTGTCTGACTCTTTGCGACCCCACGGACTGTAGCCTGCCAGGTTTCTCTGTCCATGGACTTCTCCAGGCCAGAATACTGGAGTGGGTACTCATTCGCTTCTCCAGGGGATCTTCCCAACCCAGGGAATCTGCAGGCAGATTCTTTATCATCTGAGCCACCGGGAAAGCCCAAGAATACTGGAGAGGGGGGCCTATTCCTTCTCCAGGGGATCTTCCTGACCCAGGAATCGAACCGGGGTCTCCTGCACTGCAAGCGGATTCTTTACCAACTGAGCTACCATGGTAACCTGAGTCTGACTGGAACCAGGGAATATATGCAATAACTTAATCATCTTTTTAACTTTACCTCCTCATCCCCCTCTCTTCGTTCTATAAAAGAAACTAGCATCCAAACCCAGGCAAGATTGGTCTTTGGGACACCAGTCCACTACCTGCTTGGTCTGCTGGCTTTTGGAATAAAGTCACTGTTCCTTCCCCCAATGAAAGATCTCTTGATTTATTGGCCTCTTGTGTGGGGAGCAGTAAGAGCTTGGACTCAGTGACAAGCTGACACATTGGAGGAGCAGACTCAGGACTTGATAGTAAGAGCCTCAAGATTATTAAATGCTTATCCCAGGCAAGTCTGTCATGCTAAAGTCAGAGCCCTGGTTGGAAAAATATGGGACCTGAAAAATAGGATGGAGACATCTGAATAAATACTCGTAAGATGTTGGCTCTGTAGATTTCCCTGAACTCTCAGAAAATGCAGAGGTAGCTCAACCTTCCCTAGTAAGAGTCAGCACATCTCATGCTGGAAGTTGTCAACAAAGTTTCAGTCTACAAAACATATGGTTTCCCTTTCAGGAGCTGCCCCAATCTTTTCTCCTGGCTGCTAGGCTAATAACCTCAGTTAAACCCCAGCATAACCCAACTGGAGACATGCTGGAACCTAAAAGGAAGGAAATAGCCTGTATACTGAAGGAGCTGGGAAGAATTAGCTGACACAGATTCACATGAGCCAGGTGAGTACCCCTGAGACTGGATTTTGAGGTGCTTGATCAAGGTAGCTAGAACATAAGATTGAAGAAACAAGAATTTAACAACTTGAGGGTACTTTCTTGGGAGGTAGATTTAACATTCTGACAAGCATCCTAGGGATGGAGCAAACTCACTGCTAGGGTGGCTCTTCGGCTTCCCTGGTGGCTCAGCTGGTAAAGAATACACCTTCAATGTGGGAGACCCAGGTCTGATCCCCAGGGAAGATCCCCTGGAGAAGGGGAAGGCTACCCACTCCAGTATTCTGGCCTGGAGAATTCCATGGACTGTATAGACCATGGGGTTGCAAAGGGTCAGACACGACTGGGTGACTTTCACTTCACTTCAGGGTGGCTCTTAGAAGCCTTGAGTAGGCAAAGTCTAATGCTGGATGAAGTGAAAATGCCTGTGTCGGTTGGCAGATGGTAGAGGAAGGAATAGATAATCTGGAGGAAATGGACTGTTGGAATGGCTAGACCCAGTGAGGTCAGAAATAATATCAGAAGATTATGTTCCTTGGGTGGGGGAAGGGGTGCATGAGGAAAACTCACTATTCACCAAAACCATCAGGAATATACTGGGGAGAGGAGCACCAGTGTCACTAAGAGGCTCAGTGCTGACTCTCACTTGCTGGCTAGGGTTGAGGGTAGGAGAGGTGATTACTGCTCATTAGTGTTCATGGAAAGCTCGGAGCCTGGGATTAAGAGAGCCAGGTGGCAGCAATCAACAGTCAGAAGCCAGGAAGCTGCAGTCACCAAAGCAACTGACAATACTTTAAGTCAAAAGAGGAGTCGGGGGGCTTGTGGTGGAGGGGGTTGTGGAGATGGTTAATAGAAAATAGTCTGCTTTGGAGGCACAACAGACAGTCAACAAAGGCACTGCTTACCATCTACAGCCAGATAAAAGCCAAAATTTGAGGAGAAGGCTGAGGGTATTTGCCCCAATAAAGAGTGTAACTAGCAAGAGTAGCATGAGGGAGATCTTTGTGGTAACAGAAAAGGCCTTGATTATGGTAGTGGCTATACAAATATATACATCTGATTAAATGTTTTTGAATGATCCACAGACATACAAAATAAACAAAATGCATGCAAAAACTGGTAAAATATAAGTTAAGATCTATAGTCCAGTTAACTGTGTTGTGCCAATTTGTTTCTTGGTTTTACACTATAAGTCATGTAAGACGTCACTATTGATGTAAGCAGGGTAATGGGTACATGAGACCCCTTTGTACTCTTTTTGTGAGGTTAAGTATTTCAAAAGTTAAAAGAGAAAAAAAGAGCTTTGGAACAAAGATCAACTCTCAGAGGCCTATTAGTACAAAGAGTAATGGCCACTCTCAGGCTAGAAATGGTGATCTGTATAGCTGTGGTTTGTTGTGAAGCAATGGATACCTGAAACATGGATAAAGTGAAGTCACTCAGTCGTGTCTGACTCTTTGCGACCCCATGGGACTGTGTAGCCTATCAGGCTTCTCTGTCCAGGGATTTTCTAGGCAAGAATATTGGAGTGGGTTGCCATTTCCTTCTCCACGAGATCTTCCTCCCAGGGACTGAACCCAGGTCTCCCACATTGTAGGCAGATGCTTTATCCTCTGAGCCACCAGGGAAGTAAGGGTAAATTATTGCAATTTAAAACAACATGGATAAATTATTGCAATTCTGCATTTCCATGCAGTACAACAAGAAAGTATATTTTGAGTTCAAAGCAAGGAAGATATCTACATATAGCTGAAACTCTTGTTGTACTTTGTTGTTGAGATATGTTCAACCAGATTACTTGTCACAAGCTGAGCAAGTAAGACCATGTCCAAACTTGTATGCCAGGAGCCGTCAGGATGCCCCCTCACTCGGATGACAAAGTCACAAGACTGAGAAG
>ML664052.1:1119572-1157610 GCA_007570785.1 Antilocapra americana | reverse complement strand
CGCCTTTGGGAGAGGCTTCTCCATCACCTCACGAAACTAACAGCAATAAAGAGAGACTGCTTCATCACCACACACTGACTCAGCTCAGTTCTTCCGCCGACGCCACTCATCCCTCAAGACCCCCGGACCCCGCTGGGGCTGGACCCCGGCCCTTGTAACTTGGAAGCAACTTGGAAGAAAATATCTTGGATGTTTCTTTTAAGGAATGCAGCATCAGCAACTATCTTGATGGTACAGAGGACAATTTGTGTGAGAAAACATGGACAATTTCAACTCTGAACCAAAAAGCGATTCAGAATAATCAGGTTATCAATGTGAAGAAATTTTAGGAATACTTCAATTTATATTATTTATATTTTAAGACACTCATAAGAGTGACTATGTCTATATAAAATTTAAAAAGCTTTCAATAAGTAAAATTTTAAAATTATAACTGCAAAGAAAAGATTATGGCATAGTTTAATTGGCAGTCTTTTTACTTTCTAACTGTGCTCATGTGCTCAGCTGTTCAGTCATGTCTGACTCTTTGTGACCCCGTGGACTGTAGCCCACCAGTCTCCTCTGTCCATGGGATTTCCCAGGCAAGAATACAGGAGTGGGTTGCCATTTCTTTGCCCAGGGGATCTTCCTGACCCCAGGGATCGAACCAGAGTCTCTTGCATCTCCTACATTGGTAGTCAGATTCTTTACCACTGAGCTACCTGGGAACCCCACTTTGTGTAGCAATACATAAAATAAAGGTACATTTTGCACTTGATAGCATCTTAGATTTAGTGAAACACCGTATCTGAGAACAACCCTTAACTAGACCTGGGTGAATATCTTTGGCCCCCCACCCCTACAGCCCAGCTCTGACTAAATCATTCACCTCTGCCCTTTTATACCTTGAGGATGCTAATGTCTAGATCAAGACCCACTTAATCAACCACTCCTGGATGTGGCAGCCCACCCCAAACCACCCTCACCTCAACATGATGTATCTCCATTCCAGACCAGAGCCCTGCCTTCTGCTTCCCGCAACATGAAGCACTCATCCTTTACAA
This sequence comes from Antilocapra americana, assembly GCA_007570785.1. Lineage (NCBI taxonomy): Eukaryota > Metazoa > Chordata > Mammalia > Artiodactyla > Antilocapridae > Antilocapra > Antilocapra americana. The sequence continues at coordinate 1,156,567 of ML664052.1, read as the reverse complement.
CCTGCTCCAATCCCTAGACCTGGACCTCATCTTTTCCCCATCAACACCCCACCCAACTGCTCCAGCCTTTGGCCTGCACATGGAAGACACTAGAACAAAGAAAAAAAATCTGTGAGTCAGCTCCAGTCAACTCCACCAAAGGGGAAGAAGGCCAAGATTAACCATAATCACCCAGCTGCAGCAGCCAGCTGGGAGCTGAAAAAGGTAGGGTTTTCTTCCCATCACATCAGAATGATCTGGCATGGTGAAAAGTTCTGGGATGAAGCTTCTGGTTCAAATCCAGGGTGTTTGTGTTAGTCCATCAGTCGTGTCTGACTCTGCAACCCCGTGGACTGTAGCCCACCAGTCTCCTCTGTTCATGGAATTCTCCAGGCAAGAATACTGAAGTGGGTTGCCATTCCCTTCCTACTGAGGAGTGGGGTCTCTCTTGGGTCTTGATGTGAGCAAAGACCCACATCCTCATGGTGTGAAGAGCAGACCTGAGAGTTTGGGTTTGGCAAGTTGTGTCATGGTGTGAAAGGCAGAAGTGAGGGCTCTGACCTTTCTGTGGACTGTTGCTGTTTCCAAGTGCCAAAGAAATGCCTCCTGGCCTGCTCAGCTGCCTAATTATGTGGGAGATTTAGTTTAAATATGATACAAGGGAACTTGGGAAAGAAGAATTTTAGAGTGAGGCATTGTACAGTTTGGGCAAAATTGCCAAATTTTTAGTTGGTTTGAAATGAAATGTTTCCAGTCAATAACTAGGATCTTTCTGTAAATTCCAATGATTTGTGGTTCTGTTTTCAATGATTTTTTAAGTCAAGTAGATTTGTTTCAGGTTTTGCTGAGTTGTTTCCATGTTGTGGTTCTTTTGATAATATTTTTATTTCAGTTTCATTTTAAGGTAAGTAATTTTATTTTGTTTGGTTTCTAAAATTTTTATAAGCCTTTTAGTATGAAAATTGACTCAAAGCAAGTATCTACCAAAAGCAGTTTATAAGACTTTTGTAACTATTGACTGTATTCATTTTTGAACTATTTCATGTTCCTAATCTGGCTTCAAAACACCTTATCAAATGTGAATTCTTAAAAATTCATTTACAGTCAAAACTATGATTTTATTTTGAATGTTCTTTCATATTCAGTAAGCTTTTCATTTGTACAATTTTTATCAGTCTCTGATATTATTTTGATACCATATACTATTCTATCAGAATTGAGGATGTGAACATTCCTAGGCTTTCCATTTGGACATTTGATTAATTTTTAAACACTGTGGCATTTTCTAAGTTTTTAAACAATTATATATTTGCATATATTTCAGAATTTGGAGAGTGATTTGTCTTTCTTTACATTTTTATTTTAATTTCTAAAATTGAGATATAATTGACATGTAACACTGTGTAAGTTAAAGGTGTATAATGTGTAAATTTCATACATTCATATATTGCAATATGACTATCACCAATCAGCTAACACCTCACATAATTATCATTTCATTTTTGTGGCGGGAGTAATTAAGATCTAGTCTCAACAAGTTCGATAATCATAATACAATATTACTGCCTATATTCACCATACTGGGCATTAGATCTCCAAGACATAACTACCAGTGTCAAATTTGTACCCCTAAACAACATCTCTCCTGTTCACCCACCCCCAGACCCTGGTAAACACCATTCTACTCTCTGTTTGCACAAGTTCAGCTTTTTTAGATGTTACATAAGTGTGATCATACAGTGTTAGTCTTTCTCTGACTTATCTCACTTAGCATAATGTCCTCTAAGTTCATCCATATTGTCGCAAATGGCAGGATTTCTTTTTTCTCATGAAGGAAAGAATATATATAATGTCATCTTCTTTACCTTTTTTATCCATTAATACAATGGTGGACACTTAAGTTGCTTCTGTATCTTGGGTATTGGGAATAATGCTGCAATAAACATGGAAGTGGAAATATCTCTTCAATATCCTGCCTTCATTTCCTTTGGATATAGGCCAAGAAGTGAAATTACTGGGTAGGGTAGTTCCATTTTTAAAATTTGAGGAAACGCCATACTATTTTCCATAGTAACTATACCAATTAACATTCCCACCAACAGCGCGCAAGATTTCTCTTTTCTTCACATCCTTACCAACACTTGTTATCTCTTGTCTTTTTGAGGATGTCTATTCTAACAGGTGTGAAGTGATAGCTCACTGTGGTTTTGATTTGCATTTCCTTGATTAGTTATGTTGAGCATCTTTTCATGTACCTGTTGGTCATTTGGATGTCTTCTTTGGAGATATTCTTGTTTGGTTTCTATGCTCATTTATAAACCTACTAGAGATTTTATTATTGAATTGTATGAGTTCTTTATATATTTTGGATATTAAGTCCTCATATGATATATTATTTGCAAATATTTTCTCCCATTCTGTAGATTGCAGATTTAATATTTTAAATCTTGTTTATTTAAGTCAATTATTCCTGGTCTGTTTGTCAGTATTTTCATGAAACTTTCAGTTGCAAATTAGTTTAAAATACATGCCTCCAACCATCAGTTAACACGTTGGTAACTTTTATGCATCCTATTTAGATGTTAAAAAAGCAGGAGTTGAACTATTCATATCACACTTTTATCATCACACAGATTATAGCACACTTTTATCATCACTCAGTACAGGCTATTCTCTTTTCAAATTTTATTTTACTTTTTTCTCTTTTACCCCAAATTCCTACTCTCATTATCCTCTCTCTACCACATAAATATTTTTGAAATGTATCCTGGATGTTTGCATCTCCATACACACACACACACATACACGTACATATATATATACACACATACATATAGTGTTGCTTGATTTCACAACTTTTTAAAGCATTTTCTTCTCAAAAATCATTTTTCAGATTTTAGGGGTTTTGCCCAAACAGTAACATTCACTTTATAAATCTAGTTTTGTTACACTTTTGATTGTATCATTTACGTCAATGCCGGCTTTAGTTAACATAATGTTCCCAGTCCAATGACATTATATTGCTACTTTGTTTTGCTTTCAGAATTGAAGCTTTTATCTAATTGGGCTTGCTTCATATCATGAAAGGCTGCTCTCAGAGCATCAGGGCCAGGGATGAGGGCTTTTTTTCTGGTCAGGGAATGACAGGTAGTGAACTCTGTAAATTGGCTTGCCGAATCTCTCTGCTAACCCTTCCCTGGTGTGCCTCTTTTTATGGCACAAAATAGAGCTAAAAGCTCTATTTTCTCCCTTCTTTGAAACCAGGAAATTGATGTGATTTATGTTCTGCTAATCAGATATACTCCTATGTGAATTATCTTTGAAAATTTAGTCAAGTGGAGAGAGCGGTGGCAGTATTAGAAGCCCCCATTTTGTGGCTGGCAGTCTAGCAGGCCCAGGTGGCTCTGGAACAACAGATGCGATAGCAGCTTCCTGACCTCAGGTGCACAGCTAAGGGAGTACATTCCTAGAGCCGACGGTCATGATGGCAGATTCCTGACTCCAGGACTGTGACTAAGATACTATGGTCCTAAACCCAGCTCTCAGGGCAGAAACTTCCTAATTCCCCAGATTCCTGTGTGGCAGAGGTAACAGTCTTCCTAGTGGGGCACTTCATTTTATTGTGTTAGTAGTCATTCCTGGCAGCTGAGCCTAAGGGTTGCCTCTTCAGCCCTTCTGATGACTTCGTAAGCACATTACCCCCCCCCCTTAAGTCCATATCCTGTTAAAGTAGAATGATTTCTGTTATGGGCAACTGAACTTTGACTAATACACATGCTGATCAAAATAAAGTTCTTCCACAACCTAAATGTCCATTGATAGAAAAATGGATAAAGAAGGTGTAGTGCACATGCACGCATGCACACCCACACACACGCACACACACACACACACACACACACAGGAATACTACTCGGCCATAAAAAGCAAAGTTTTCCCATATGCAGCAACATGTGTGGACTGGCGAGCATTATGCTAAGTGAAATAAGTTAAACTGACAAATATTCTATGATATCAATTGTATGTAGAACCTAAAAAGTACAACAAACTAGTGACTATAACAAAAAGGAAGCAGACCCACGGATACAGAGAACAAACTAGTGGAGAGGGAAGTGGGAGGGGCAAGAGAGGGGTAGGGGAGTAAGACTATAAACTACTAGGTAAAAAATAAGCTACATGGATATATTGTACAACACAGAGAATATAGCCAACATTTTATAATAACTAGAAATTTTTAAAATAAAGTTCTTCCAACAAGAATGCTCTACTAGGGATACCAAGACTATTGTTTTCAACCACTCCCACAACTTGGAATTTTTTCAATTAATTTATGTATTTACTTTTGGCTGGGCTGGGACTTTGTTGTATTGCACAGGCTTTCTCTAATTGCAGTGAGTGGAGCTACTCTTCTGTGCAGTGCGTGGACTTCTCATTGTGGTGGCTTCTCTTGTGGTGGAACACAGGCCCTGAGCATTCCAGTTTCAGTAGTTGCAGCTCCCGGGCTCTAGAGTTTGGGCTCAATGGTTGTGGTGCACAGGCTAAGTTGCTCTGCAGCATGTGGCATCTTCCCGGACCAGGAATCGAACCTTCGTCCCCTGCTTTGGCAGATGGATTCTCATCCACTGTGCCACCAGGGAAGACCCACAACTTGTTATTACTTTTAAGGAATTTCATTAAGGCATGTCAAGTACAGAGCCTCTTTCATCACTCACAAATCCCATACTAGTGACCAGATGAAAAGAATTTATCATATGTGGATGGAGAAACTCCTTTCTCTGAGCAATTAGAACTCCTTATCCTCAATGGAATTTGCTTTTAGTTACTGCATCTCCCATCTCAGAATAAATTGACTTAATAGAGAAATGCCCAGGACCCTGATACCAGATGGAGGAGGAAGTGGCAATTCACTGCAGTATTCTTGCCTGGAAAATCCCACGGAGAGAGGAACCTGGGTGGCTACAATCCACAGGATTGCACAGAATCAGACAGGACTGAGCACAGCACAGCACAGCTGACAGCAGAGACTTAGTTCAAAAAGGGAGGAGGTGAGGTGAGAGGAGTGAGATATACATATCATCTTTAGCAGGGCATCAAAAGAAAAAGAGCAAGAACTGTGAGCTTCAAGGACTCAAGATGTAGGAGCTGGACAGGCAGGCTCTGCCGTCTCCTTGGGGCCATCTAGAACTGAAAGGTCAATCTGCTGAGCTTCTTTGGGTAACTGAGGCTATCTGCTCAGCAGCCCTGCCCACTGCCTGCCTGGCATCATCATACTTCCACAAGTTGTTACATCAATCTGAGAATGAGGAAGGTGCTGCCATGTAGAATGCTTATATGTGCAATGCTACCGATGTTCACTAAAGGCTCAGTGCATTGGGAGGCCCCTGGACAGCCCAAAGAAAAGTATAGAGAGGGTGCTAGGCCATGCAGACAACTACACAAGTGGTATTTCCACCAAATCAGGTCCTAACCAACCCTTCCTCACCTCTGCATTCATATCATTCCCAGCTGTTTTGTTATTCATCTTTCTTCTGTCTTTTTAAGCTTTACTTGTCTGGGCTGCTACCCGTGTTTAACCTATACTTTGAGTTTTCTAACCTTTTAATTGCATTTTCTAGGCTCCTATTAACCACCTGCCTATTAGCATTAAGTCTTTTCTGGCTGATAAATTTCTAAACACCTTCCTTTGGGACCCAGTCTTGGGTTTACTTGCCTGTGACCTTTCCAGAAAGGCAAACCTGATAGAACCTGACCCAGCTGGGACTGAAGGCTTACCAAAGAATACCACTCCCACCCCCAACCATCACCCCAGGCATTATTTTTGTATGGTTTTCTGAAATGCATTTCAAAGTTAGAGGGTTTGGAAAGACTGAGCATATTCCAAGGTTAAGCTCTGTGTACAAGATTGATGATTGACTGGAGAAACCCCTGTACTGGTTAAAGTAATGCTAACTACTGTAAATAAATAAACCCTGAAAACGATTTCAGTGGCTTAACATGATAGATTAGATTCTTGCTCCATTAACCCAGTGATGTTGTTCTTGCCTGACGGTGACCTCCTTCTATCCTGTGACCTCACTCTTTCCTAGGGTTCCAGTGTTCCCACCATTTAGCTGGCAGATGAAGAAAGAGACCACAGGGAAGGCACAGCCCCTTCTTTGGCCATGTAGTGACTCTCACACTCTACTAGCAAGTACTAATCACCTGGATGGTTTGTGGGGGGGGGGGGCTCTGAGAACTGTAATCCCCAACTGGGCAGCTGCTTCTAGCCACCATTCCATGCCATAGAAAGAGAGCATGAATCTCAGATGGCCACTGATTCATCTTAGTCACACACGCTTTTTTCTTTCTCAAATAATCAGCTTCTAAGTCAATCATAGCAGAAGATAAAATGTTAAATTCTATACAAAGGCAATGAGGCAAAATTTCCTGGAAATAAACTAGAAATAAAGCCTCTTAATATCCAAAAGTTGGCCCCAAATGTCAAAGTGGACTTGAAAAGTTTTAAGTTTTTCATGGTACAGAAAAAATAACACCCTCACTTTTCACCAACATTTAAATAACTGGGCACAAAGGCTGAAAGGTAAAAACTATTGAAAGTCCCCAAACTCCTTGATAACACAAATTTTTCAAATATTTGGAACATATTATGATGAAAGAATCGTTGACTCTTTGTGTGTGTGTTTGTGTGTGTTTAAGACAGAATGTATGCTTATCCCTGCTGATAGTTGCTCTTCCAGATCTAGCAAGACTGTCCCTAGCGGGGGCCTGCCTCTCCTGAGTACATCTTTGGGGATCATGAAGGCCAGGCCCATTTCTCGGTGGATAGCTCGAGGAAGAGTTCCACAAGCCTATTGCCTCACATTCAAGGAGACTCCGTCTGGGTCCTCCTCATGTCTCTCTTACCTGTGGTCCTCCAGCAAGGCACAGTAAATACTCTCTACCCTACCCTAACCAGTGGATGGTGAACAGTAGGTCTCTTCATGCAAAGATATCCCTTCATTCACATGCGTGTTTATAAGCCCCATGTCTGCTACTCTGATTCATGGGCCCTGTTTTTCTCCATATCTAAACCTTGAAACCAGATTTTGTTCATATTCCCCACAGAAAATCATAACAGTGAGGTTGGTAGAATTAAATTGTAGAAGATTTCTGAAGGGGAGATATGTCAGTGTGAGGGGTTGCTCCCATAGAATTTAACTTGAAAGTTTCCATTAGATATTATTTCGTCTCCTACAGCTTTCTTTTTAGTCTCTAGTGATCAACTCCCCCTTGTCCCTACCACCTGCACCTTCTCCCAACAGTCTTTCATTTTCCCATGCTTCATTCTCTCCTTCAGAGGATCTTGCCCAGGCAGTCTTTTTTGTCTTTCCTCTTGCTCTTTCAGGGAAATTATTGTCTCCCTTAGCTTCTCCCTCCAAACTTACGCATTCCACCGACTTCTGGAAGCTTAGCCCTCACTCCCTGTGACAGGGCATTAATTATAAAGTTAATGACTTTGTACCTAGCTCCTCACACTCCCCTCAAAAACCCTCTTCTGTTACTAAATCTACCTTCCTTAGAAAGTTATGTGATATCACATCTAATTTTCTCTTCTACTGCTTATGCAACATAAACATCCTCGTATTTTCAAGTGATCTGTAGGGGAGACACTGTGTTTTAGGGCACTGGATCTGCAGAAGCCATTCAACTAGAAATTGTCAGATAGTGAGTGGGGAAGAAATACAAATTATGGACCAAGTAAACTGTAAGACATATTTTCACCAAAAGCTGGTCAATGTGCCTACTCTTGTGACTGAAAATCACACCTGAAACCAATCGGGCCATAAGGGAATCCAACTCCCCCACAGTTGTTTGATTACTCCAGTTCTGAGAATCAGACAACTGGACTGAAGTTCTACTACCACTTTAAGAAATGGTACAGTTGTACAGGTTTATTTAAAAAGTGATTCTTTTTAAAACTGGTTGGTGATACATATAAAAAATACTAACGTTATATATGTTGTAGAACTAAGAATATGAAAGACCATGACCAGGGCGGCGTGTTTGAGTTGGGTTACATAAAAAAAGGTAAACAAAGATAACTTTGAAAGAAGAGACTACCTCAAATAGTATGTTTACCTAGCTGATTCTTAGGTCCCAAGTCTCCTATGGATCCCGGAAGGTCATGGGGTCCTAGCCCTGGGGTAGAAAGGCCACAGAAGCCAGTCTATAAAGGTGGGGGCTGGGCTTGCACAAGAGATTTCCTCAGCTATATCCTTCCTGTGTGGGAAAACTGAAGGTCAGAAGAGCAGGCTTGAGAACTGATCTCCCTAAACTGCTGTAAAAACAGACAGAAGCTTACTGGGGATGCCCAGCAATGAGAACAAAACAAGAAAGATGCCCTTAGGGAAGGGATTAGCTCTGGGCTAGAGCAGTCTCTAAAGGCCTCTGGAGAGTGGATTGTGGGCATCTCTTTCCAACTCCACATTTCTGTTCATGACATTGTATTGGCAACTTGAAATCAGCCCTAGTGGGAGCATTTACACTATGGAAATAGGCAAATGCTAAAAATAAGGGGTTTTCTCTCCCTGAGAGCTGTTTCACCAATACACCACTGCCTGTGGGCATGTGCTTGTCTAGGGAGAAGATGGGCCTCCCCCACACAAGCCCCTTTGAATGTCTAGCACCTACCCACTCACTACCTGGACTGGGCATCTTCTATTGATATTTTCTCTCTGCTGCATTCTCACATGTTTTCCTTTTGGTACTAACACCCTCTTTTATTTTCCTTGATCCTGATTATTTATAAATTTCTCTTTTACTCCATGAATTTGCAGTGGGCCCACTCACTCTTATGCTTAAAGGAAAGTGGGACATAACTATACAAATAAAATCCAACCTGAGCATGAAATCAGAGCATTTTACTGCAGAACAAGGAAAGTTGCGGTTCCACCACCTCCAATCACCCTTATTAGCATAGGTTACACCCACCAAGCCCCTACTGTGTGCAGGTACTTTGCGTGGATTTTCTCCTTCAATCCTCAAAAACCACTCTAGGAGCTGAATGTAATTATCCCCATGGGAAAACTGAGACTCAGATTGGCTACTCTAAGTGAATAGCTAAAGGAAACATTGAGCCAGATCCCGAGCCTGAATTTGAACCCAGGTCTGCATGACTCTAAATCCCATGTTTGTAACCACTTCATTCCTCTGCTCTCAACTCATTTGTCAAACATCATGGTAACAGCACTGTGGGGGAAGATAGAAAGCGCTCAGGGACCATTATCCTCCTTTGCCCAGTCTCAGTCTCATTATACTTCAGTGTGTGGTGAGTGCTAAGGAAAAAGAGCCAGCTGTCGCGTGGGATTGCCAAGCAACAGCTTATGAAACGAACTCAAACCATGGCAACCAAACACTGTGGACCCAGCAATAGCCTCATTTCATTTACAAGAGTAAGAGGAGGGCTTTGTCAACAACCGATTAGATAAATGAGAGGACTACTGGCTATGCAAGTACAAGGAATTATCATACCATCATCATCATTATTTTTAGAGCACACAATATCAAATGATCTATGAAAATTATTCCTTGAAAAAATAAAGGATTAATCACATCATTATGTCACTAATAATTAAACTGCATACACACATATATATATATTTTAAATTGTGTATCTCTGATACCAAAAATCTCAACCAATTGCTTATTATTTAATAGAGCTATTCATTTGGGGGTGGCAAGAAGGGCTAACACATGAATACCCTTCATTTTAAAATCAACTTATTTACAAAGCACCTTCTAATTAATTCCTCACAATAACTCTGTGCGCTTAGTATTGTTTTTTCCACTCTACAGGCAGGGAAAGCATGACATTGCAATTGTAAATGAGTTCTCACAGGGTGCACAGATAAATAAAGCACAGATCCAGGAGGCCCTCCTGCAAAAATGTACATCTCTGAACCCTCTGAGAACCTGATCACATTCACAACTCCTCTTCCTTGAAAAATGTGCAAAAATCAACTTATACACTACAGTTTGCCTATCATTCAGTGGGACTCATGGTTCCCCCTGATGTACATCCATGCAACCCAGCTGCAAGAACAATATTCATTTATTTTTAATCCATGCTATATAGTGCTCACAGGGTCTTTTTATTTCTTTTCTGTGCTGCTTACATGAAGCTTACCCCAAATTCAGAGAGTTGCTAGTGAGAAGACATGGGAGACTAGTAGTTGCAGGCAGAGGGATTGGACATCACTGAGTTATTCATAATTTCAATCTGCCTCAATTTTGGTACCTCCAAACTCCATCCTGATATCCTCTAACCAACAAGTAACCACAGAGCCCATGGTTCTCTGTCCAGGTATGTTTTGTTTAGCTGTTGTGACCTAGACATTGTCATTGCGCTGTCAGGAAAATTCATGACTATTCTCATCATGGGAGGAATGGAGTCTTTACCTTATAGTGACTCTCACACCAGGAGGGCAGTGTATTTTTTCTCAGAGAACCTGAAGTGGTTTGCTAAAGACCCACACCAGGCAAACTCTAAATCTTTAATAATACAGGACTTTGGTTGCAACCCCCTCCCACCCTGATAGCTGGTATTGGACCTTCTATGAAAATCACAGATTCTTTTTCCTCTCTCAATCCCAAGGCCCAGGCTTTTAAAAAGCTTTTCTGGTACTTAAGTGGCCTTTCTAATACTCCAGGTCATACCATCGTGATATTTGGAAATGAGAAGGAGCCCAAATCCTGTGGGGATGAAGGGTGGGAGAGTAGGAAGAGACAGAGACACACAGAGAGATATCTTCTTCTCCTTAAGGCTTCAGTGGAGTCTGAAATAGGGGATGCAGTTCCCTGACCTTGAATGTCATCAGTTTCTCCCTGCCTCCCTCTCAGCCCTCCTTTCAGTCTGTGGGATTTTTATCTAGTGTGGGATGGCCGGACGCCTTTGGACAGGCCTATTCCTCTGTGCCTGTAGATAGGCTGGGTCCTTATCTCTTAGTGTTCAGAAAACCTAAGATCTCACGACTCAGAAAGCCTTTCTTATAGTCCTATTTCCTCTGTGTAAATTTTCTGAAACCTCTTCTGAAACTCAAAAGCTGATCTTGGGCTCTTTGAGTCTATTTGCATTTCTGCTAAAATAACTCTACCCTGGGGCAAAAACTGTGGACGTGCTGAGTCTGAGGCAGGGCCAGGAGTACAAGGGCAAGCTGGAACTGAGGGTGAAAAACAAAGGTTAATGATTCACAATGTCACACTTTCACAGAAAGAAAGAGAAATAAGTTAGTCAATAAAGAGATAAGGGTTCAAAAGGGGAAAAAAAGACCAAGGTAAATTCTACAAAATGATTCCATAACTCTTTTATTTCTCCTCCAAGAGGAAGCTCCTTGTGAAAATAGATTTTAATTTTGGGTTTGCCCCCACTGGATTTCTTATCTCCTAGCCCACTAGCCATCATGATCTGGAAGTATCATCTTGCACACATGTTATGTATGTTGTCTCATTTAAATCTGTAAGATAGTGTTGTTATACCTGCAAGGAGATGAGGAAATAAGAATCAGAGAGACTATATAGCTTGCTTTTGGTACATAGCTAAGAATTTAAATGGTAATCTATTTTCTGGAGAGCCCAATGCTAATAACCACTAAAGCCTAACAGTCTTTGGCTCTTCTGAGGGTTGTAGGGGTTGGGGAGGAGACAGCCCTGTGCAGCCTCAAGGCTAGAGTGTGTCTGGAGCATAAGGGCCCCTTTGTGCACTGGGCCATGGGTCCAGTTGTCTACAAAGTCCAAGACTTCACAAGCACTAGAGGGGCCCCACACTATTGGAAAGTGATATCACCTATCGCTCATAACGTCACCTTTCTTAGTAGGCATCTGTGTACAGAAAATAGTTAATAGAACAGACCCGAGACCTTGAGTTGACTTTAGACAACCTTGAGTTGTCTTTAGAAAGGTCTGCTTTCAATGTTGGTCTTTGGCTGGCATCTGGGAACTTGGCAGTTGAAGGCGGAATAGTAGCTGCCTAAAGATGTATGTTATAATTCCTGGAACCTATGAATATGTTACTTGACGACATATTCAATTTATATGGCAAAAGGTATTTTGTGGGTGCGATTAAAGTTAAGGGCTTTGAGATAAGGAGATGATCTGGGATTATCTGGGTGAACCTAATCTAATCCCATGAATCCTTTAGAGCAGAGAAACTTTCCCACTTGTGGCCAGAGAGATGAGGAGGAGTCAGAAAGATGTGACTTGAAAAGGATTTGGCCCATTGTTCTGGGTTCTAAAATGGAGAAAGAGGCCATAAGCCAAGGAATGTGGTGGCCTCTAGAAGCTAGGAACAGCCCTCAGGTTATCCTTGCAAGAAAACAAGGACCTCTGAACTGAATTCTGCCAATAACCTGAGTAAGCTGGAAATAGACCCTTCTCTGGGGCCTCTGAAAGGAATGTAACCCTGCTGACACCTGGAATTTAGCCTGGTGAGACTAGTACCGGACTTCTGACCTCCAGAACACTAAGAGAATAAATACGTATAGTTTAAACTTCTAAGTGTGTGAAATTTTGTCACAGCAGTAATAAGACTATTAACATAGCACCCTACCTGTTCACTAATTGATAAGTGTGATTCTCTGTGCTTAACCTGTTTGTAGAGTGTCATTTATACTGAACAACTACTTTCCTTCATAGAGTCTGGAATTTCGGTACATGCTAGGCAGAGGGTGTCCAATCACCATACCCCAATCAAGAAGAAAAAAACATCTCTTGGACACTGAGTGAGCTTCTTTGGATAAAAACATCACCCACATATTATGTGTTTTCATTCCTGGGGAAGAGTGGACTTGATGTGCCTTGCTGATCTTATTGTAGATCCTGTTGCTGTAATAAACCTTAGCTGTGAGGATAATTATATACTGAGTTCCTTGAATCCTTTTAGCGAATTCACTGAATGCGTGGGTGGTCTTGGGGACCCTCAAAATCGTGAGGGATGACAGGCAGCATTTTGGGTGGCCAGAAAGTTCCAAAGGGCTGTAGAAGATGGGATCTGAAGGCAGCCTTTTGCATTCCATGTCTCACTTAGGGCTGGTGACTGATAGAGGTAGGGGCCCTGCACAACTGGTTTCTCTGTTGCCGAGCAACAGTGGTATTTTCCAGAGCAGAGGAGGTTGGTGGGGGCGGTGGGGGGGGGGAGTGGGTTCCAAACAGGAATGGCTATGATCTACCACAACGGAGGCACACCTGCTCCCCCTGGTGGTCTGTGCCTTTCAGTAGGCACAACCAGAGATGAGGACTCACCAGGCAGGGATGAGTAGAGCAAATCCCATTTGAAGCACCGGCTGAGACTAGCATTGGATGTCAAAGTTCAGTTACAACAGGCCTTCAGACCCAGCCGTCCTGAACAACTCTAATGAATCTTGCATGCATCCCTCCTGGAAATATATATTTAAAATGAATCAACTCGCATTTATTCAACTAATTTTTCACAAGCATGCCAAAAAGAAGAATCTCCTCAACAAATGAGCTGTACAATTGATATATGGAAACCAGTGAACCTCAATGGTTGCCAGCCTCCATGGAAATATGTTCTGAAGGCAGAATTTTTTCAAGAACATAACTAGTTAGACAGTAAAACCAGTTGACACCTACTTGGTTGTCCTTTCCCTCTGAATGGAGACAATGTGTCTGCTTGGACAGGACCCTCCTGGAGGGGAGACAGAAACCTTATGTGAAGTTGTAGTGTGGTGTGAGTAAGCTACTTCTCTTTGAATCTCCCTTATCTAACAAGATATTCCTAAGAGAGCATCTTTTAGGCTTCTGCTAAGATTAAGGTCCCGAAGCGTCAATGAAAATTTACAACTACATAAGGAAAGTGGCTAACCTAATTTGTTCTTTCATTGTATCTTTCCTTCCTTCAATCATTTGTGGAGGCACTGAGCTAGATGCTAGGGGATATAGTAGTAAACCAGACAGACATGGCCCCTGCCCCCATGGAGGGCCAAGCCTAAAAGAAATCTCCCATTTGGTCTCGCCATGGTCTGCCCCCTGGATGAACAGTATGGACTCTGACCACAGACTCAAATAGACCTAAATTCCCATTAGTGCCTGGACCATATCTAGAACCTGTTGAGAGACAGGAAGGGGCATGGGACTCTGAGGTATACACACTCAATATCCTTTCCTTAGGGACAGAGCATCACCCTCTGCTCTATCCAGCCTCTTCTGAAATGCCTTTCTAAATTTATAGAAAGCAGGAGACCCAGCTTTGATCCCTGGGTGGGGAAGATCCCCTGGAGAAGGATATGGCAACCCACTCCAGTATTCTCGCCTGGAAAATCCCATGGACAGAGGAATCTGCCCGGCTACAATCCATAGGGTTGCATAGAGTCGAACATGACTTAGCAACTAAACCCCCACGTTGAGTTCCACCTCTGTAAGGTGGAAAACAGAACTCAGCTGGGAGGAGAGGTGTGAGTTCCAGGCTCCACTAATCAGATGTTCCCCAGCAAGACTTCAAGTCAGCTAGAGGTTATCATACTAAGTGATGTAAGTCAGACAAATACCATATGGTATCGCTTATATGTGGAATTTAAAATATGACACAAATGAACTTATCTATGAAACAGCAAAAGATTAACATAGAGACAGAGAACAGATTTGTTGTTGCCAAGGGGGAGGAGATGGGAGAGGGAAGGATTAGGAGTTTGGGATTGGCAGAGGCAAACTATTATACATAGGATGGATAAACAAGGTCCTACTGTATAGCACAGGGAACTACATCCAATATCCCATGATACAGGGAGCTCAGGTCGGTGCTCTGTGATGACCTAGAAAGGTGGGGTTGGGGAGTGGGAGGGAGACTCAGAGGGAGGGAATATATGTAGCAGAAACAACATTATAATTATACAACAATAAAAAAGAAAGAAATGAAGTCAGCCAAGCAGAAAAAATATCCTGTGATAAACCATAGTGGAAAAGAATATGAAAAAGAATATATGGGACTTCCCTTGTAGTCCAGCAGTTAAGAATCAGCCTTCCAATGCAGGGGATGAGGATTCGATCCCTGGTAGGGGAACTAACATCCTACATGCCGCAGGTCAACTAAGCTTACGCACCACAACCACTGAGCCCAAAGACAGATTCTGCAACTAAGACCCGACACAGCCAAAAAAAATTTTTAAAGAAAAAAAATATATATCTGAATCACTTTGCTATATATTCCAGAAACTTAACACAATGTTGTAAATCAACTATTCTTCAAGTAACATTTTTTTTTTTAGAAAAATAAAGACTTCGGTTCAGGAGAGAGAAACAAGTAAGGAGACAATCATCCAGTGAAATCCATGCCTGGTGAAAATGGTTGAGCATGGCTGTGAGATGCCGAGGTTTCACAAACAACTGTAGTAGGTGTCCCAGTGGCACAGTCCCAAGGTTTAGCCTCAGCAGTACCTGTCCCCAGAGGAGATGGATGGGACCACGTTTTGACTGCCAAGCCCCCAAGCCAGATCCTCTCACCTGTTGGAGATTTCCTTGAACTCTGCCTAATGGCAGTGTTTTAAAAATGCCCTTTCTGCTTAAGGAAGCTAGAATGGGTTTTGTCGCTTGCCACTAAGACTGATCGATGGAGACATGAAAACGAGCAGGAAACCAGTCAATGCACTGGTTGAAAGTTTCTCAGTGACACTTACAGGGCTGGAGATTGAAACAGGAAGCAATGAGTAGAGGACTATATGTCTCATTTGGCTACCTTTTTAGAAAGTTGCTTGTTTGTTTTTTTAAAAGTCGTAGGTCTGCCATCCACACTAAGGCCAAGAGGGTTGATGCTTCTTATTGGCATTGACCTTCCTGCATGGCATACACTGACCACAAGGTGGCGAAAGAGATTATCACATTCAGCCAGCCTGTCTTTCTCAGCACCTTTATTGCAGTGAAAGAACATTTATTGAGCATTTAGTGTGTGCCAGGAACTGTTCCAAGGGGTTATATGCATTCTGTCATTTGTTCCTCACAGTAGTCCTGTGAAATAAGTACCATTTGATATATGAGGAAACTGAGGCATGGAGATATTGGTCTATCCTCTAGCTCATCTTTTATCTGTCTACATATCATTCATTTTCTGTCAACTGTATCTACCTATTTATTATTTATACATTTTGATTTAAATTTTTCTTTATTATAGGGAGTTTGGGGGAGAATGGATACATGTATATGTATGGCTGAATCCCCTTGCTGTTCACTGAAACTATCACAACATTGTTTAATTGGCTATCCCCCAATCAATACAAAATAAAAAGTTCAGAATTAAAAGTTTTCTGTATTACAAAAGTAATTCATGCTCATAGTAAAAATATTCAAATGACAATGATTTGTGAGAATTTTTTAAAACTCTCCTCGTCTCCCTTCCCACCATCCCAGTTCCACTGCCTAGTGATAACCACTATTAACAGTTTTTTGGGTTCTTCTCCAAAAATTTACATAGAAATGAAAATTTTGTACTCTTTCATAATCATATTAAATGAATATGCAAGTGGATTTTATATGTATATTACACACACACACACACACACATACGTGGGACCACATCCCACACATTGCTTCATACCATATAGCTCAGCTTAGCACCTCATCTTGGATATCAGATGCAGGCTGAGACCGCTTTTCCTGAAGGCCTCACTTATAGGTGGTGGGTGTGATACTGGCTGCATTCTCCTGTGCACTGGAGAACAAGCAGTGTGGTCTGGTGTGCTGAATGAAGCCCCAGGTGACAGTGAGTTTTGGAGAGGAAGAGAGTTGACAGGCTGCAGGGTATGGGGAGATATGCCAGGGTGTGAGGTAAGTCTGTGGGTGGACTGCAGGTGGCTGGCCCTTACTTCTAGTGTAGACTGGCCTCTATCTCTGGTTCTAGAAAACTTCAGGTTTGGATACAACCAACATCCATTGTGCCTTTACAACAGGCCTAGCCCTTTTCTCTGCACTCTGCCATTTTCATCTCAATCTCTGTAAAATCCCTGTGATGTGAGAATTATCTCCAGTTTACAGGCAACAAAGCTGACATTCAAAGAGGCTCATCTATCTACATCTTACAAGTAGATACACAGCTGTTAAGTAGAACCACAAGCCAACTCAGTTCTCTTGATTCTCATCCAGGTCTCTGTCCATTGCATTCCACCAAAGGCCTCTGGGGAGAGATTATCTTGTATCTCATGCAGTATTCCTGGAATATAGGGTTTGCACACACGGACACAACACTTATTTTTCTCCCTGTCCTTCCCTTCATCCATGCAGCCTTCCCCAGCACTGTGGGACCAGGGACAGAGGGGTATCCTAGTCCAGAAACGCCCCTGGGGCTGGGAAACATCCCCCCCGAGGCCGGGTCGCAAGGAGCGCTGGCAGAAGCGGTGATAAGCCAGCATCTCAGGCTGAGCAAGTTCCCATCCCTGTCTAAGGCTCCCCGCCCACCCCATGTTTTCCCTGCCCCATAAGAACGAAGCTCCATTCTGGGGCAGGCCTGGACCCCAGATACAGAGGGGCAGAGCTCCCAAGGCCATTGGGCCCCAAGACGCACGTCCCATGCCGATCTTATTGGTGCTCTGCACAGTCCATGCCTGCTCCTCGCCTCCTCTGCACCTTTCCCTTGGGCTCCCAGGGCCACGAGTGGGCTGAGGTTTTGGCAGCCAGCCTTTTGGCCCAGCAGACGCTGAGCCAGCCACCCTAGAAGTGGCAGGATGGACAAGGCACAACAAGATCAAGCCTACTGCTGGCATCTATCTCCCCTACAACTGAGAGAGGGGCCTGAACTACAGGACAGTGTCCCAAGACCCTCAAGCCCAGCAGAGGCCCAGCTCAGGCAGCAGGTGGGAGTGGCAGGAAACCAGCTTCCATGTGTGGAGCTGTCAGTCAGGGGGAGGGGCGGCCATGCATCTGCGGGGCATGGCTACGCTGAGCTGGGTGCCATGGGGAGCACCAAGGGGCTCAAGAAGACTGAGCCCAGAGCAAGTGGCTTGGGTCTTGGGCAGCTTGGGGATGCTGGGAGGCAGCTGCAGGTGCTGGTCCCGGGGAGTGCAGCCCAGTGAAGTGAAAAATCACACAGTTGTGTCTGATTCTTTGCAACCCCATGGGCTATATAGTCCATGGAATTCTCCAGGCCAGAATACTGGAGTGGGTAGCCTTTCCCTTCTCCAGGGGATCTTCCCAACCCAATGATCAAACCCAGGTCTTCTGCACTGCAGGTGAATTCTTTTACCAGTGGAGCCACAGGGGAAGCCTGCAGCTCAGGGCAGGTGTCAGGATGAGTCTCACGAGAAGCAGAGAGTCAGAGACAGTGTGTTCCAGGAAGAGTCTGGTGCCTGAGCCCCAGTGATGGTGGCCCTTGGCCCAGTACGCTGCCCGGCCTGTAGGGCTGTACTGTCCCATTATGTTGTGGCTGAGTTCTCCCTGGTTAGCATGGACATCACCCCCCCACCTGGCCTCTTCCTCCAGGTAGGGGGCAGTGCCTAGGCCTCCTAGGATCAGAAGCAGGAGTTGGTTGTCATGAATCACCAGCTCTTAAGGAGGGTAGAATGCTGGTTCCCATACACCTGAGGTCCCCAGAGCTGCCCTGGTGCCTCCCCTCCTTAAGTCAACTCTTGTTTCCATCTCTTGAAGCACCCCAGTATCCTTCCAATAAATGCCTGCCCTTTTTGGTGTGTGATGAAACACTAAAATTGGTTCCCTGCTTTCATAGGCACCTAGTTTAACACACTTCCCAACCATCTGGCACCTCTCTCCTGCCCCCAGAGGACAGATGTAGAAACTGAGCATAAGGTCCAGGTTGTATTTGGTTTCCTTGTATCTTACAGCAATTCAGTACATGGTGATGGACTGGGAGGGGTAAAAACCTGAAGGACCAATAGCAGTGCTAGATTACCCTAAAGGCCAACTAAGCAAGTGTTTAGGTCACCAGGCAGAAGGGGGCTCCCAGCAATGAAAAAGAGATTGCTAGAAATATTTGATAATCAAATTAGATATTCAAAGAAACCATAAAATCAGCATTGTGGGGAAAATTTTAAAATCTTATCAATTTTTTATCATGAAATATACATGGCAGGTGCAAACAAGGGCACTTCATAATCTTTCTGAGCCTCAGAGCCTCCAAGGATCTTAATGTGACCCTGGCAGAATGTCTCCAAGGCCTGGCTGAACCCTGGCCAAAGACGACAGGGAACAAATGAGATTTCCCTGATAAGGGCTCCTGTGCACATCAGAACACAAGATGGCTGCAAAGTAAGTGACCACAAGCTTCTCTTTGAAAATATTTAAAAATTTAATAACATATCTTTATTACTTTAGAAAAGCAGATATAATTATGGTCAAAATTCAAAAATCATAAAAGGGTATAAAGGAAAAAGTAGAAGTCTTTCTGTTTGGTTTTAATCTTACACATCCCTCTACTCAGAGAAATTTATACAGCCTTTATATTACTGTGGAAAGGTATGCTGTTCCTATCCAAGGCCAACTCCTCCAATTGTGCTTTAATCTTACCCCTACAGCCTTATTCTTCCATCCTCTACTGGACCATTCTCACCAGCACACAAACATGCCTGACATGCTGTCACTCTACAAAAAAATAATCCCCCCTTAACCTCATTCCTTCTTCTTTACCACCAAGACTCCTCAAAATATGTTTCTATAGTGTCAACAAAACAAAAAGACAACATACTGAATGGGAAAAATATTCACAAGTGACATGACTGATAAGGAATTAATATCAAAGTATATAAACAGCTCATACATCAAAAAACAAATAACTCAATTTAAAAATGAGCAGACAATCTAAACAGACATTTTTCTAAAAACATACAGATTTGTAACAGGCATATGAAAAGATGCTTGACATCACTAATTATTAGAGAAATGCAAGTCAAAACAATGAGCTATTATCTTAACCTGTCAGGTTAATACGATTAACCTGTCATATTACCTTAACCTTAACCTATCAATAAAAAGACCTCAAATAAAAAATGTTAGCAAGGATGTAGATAAAAGAGAACCCTTGTACACTATTGGTGAGAATGTAAATTAGTGCAGCCACTATGGAAAACAGCATAGAGGGTCCTTAAAAAACTAAAAATAGAATTACCATATGATCCAGTAATTCTACTCCTGTGTATTTAGCAGAGAAAAATGAAAAACACTAATTAGAAAAGATACATGCATCTCAATATTCATAGCAGCATTATTTACAATAGCCAAGGTGAAGCAACCTAAATGTCCATCAACATATGAATGGATAAAGAAAATGTAATGCATTGTGCCTGCCAAGTTGCTTCAGCCATTTCCGACCCTTTTTGACTTCATGGACTGTAGCCCACCAGGCTCCTCTGTCCATGGGATTCTCCAGACAAGAATACTGGAGTGGGTTGCAATGCTCTCCTCCTGGTGATCTTCCCAACCCAGGGATTAAACCCGAGTCTCCTGCGTCTCCTGCACTGCAGGCAAATTCTTTACCACTGAGCCACTGGGGACCCTCCAAGTTCATCTATGTTACTGCAGATGACATTATTTCATTCTTTTTATGGCTGAGTAATATTCCATTATATAGTTCATTTTTATGGCTGAGTAATAGTCCATTATATATAAAATATAATATATGTGTGCTAAGTCACTTCAGTCATGTCCAACTCCTTGCAAACCTATGGACCGTAGCCTCCTCTTCTGTCCATGGGGATTCTCCAGGTAAGAATAATGGAGTGGGTTTCTATGCCCTTCCCCAGGGGATCTTTCCAACCCAGGGATCAAACCTCTATTTCTTAGTTTCTTGCATTGGCAGGTGGGTTCTTTAAAACTAGCACCATCTAGGAAGTCCACATTATAATGGAATATTACTATATTCCATTATATTTATAGCAATATATATGCAATGGAATATTACTCAGCCATAAAAATGAAGGAAAGAATGTCATCTGCAGCAACATGGATAGACTTGAAGGGTATTATTCTAAGTGAAACAAGTTAGAGAAAGACAAATGTTGTATGATATCACTTATGTGTAATCTAAAAAATACCACAAACGTGAATATAGCAAAACAGAAATAGCCTCACAGACATAGAAAACTAATGTTTACCAGTGGGGAGAGGGAAGGGGGAGGGGCAAGATAGAGGTATGGGATTAAGAGGTACAAATTACTATGTATAAGATAAACAAGCTACAAGGATATATTCTACGGCAGAGGCAATACAGCCAATATTTTATAATATCTATAAACAGAGCATAGCCTTTAAAATTGTTAGTCACTATTGTACACCTTAAATTTATATTGTACGTCAACTGTACCTCAATAAATAATTAATTTCTATAACTACTATCTGCACTTGCTCACCTCCCACTCTCACTTAATTCTTTTCAATTAGGCTTTCCTCTCTGTCATAACTCCCACTAAAATGGCTCTTATCAAGGTTTCTGGTGACATGTCTTGTCAAACTAACAGTAAATTCCTTTTTATGCGTCTCACATGACCTCTCACCAGTATTTTAAATTGCCAACCACTTATTATTCCCTTAAGATTTTGATATCTCACCTAGTTTCTTCCTCTCTGGCAGCCATTTTTTCATTTCCTTTTTAGGTTCTACCTTTTGTAGAGTGCTCCAGGGCTCTGCCTCTACCTTTCTTCTATGTAATCTAGCTCTCTTCTATGTAATCTCTACCCAGGTGAGTTCCTGTGGACTCATGGTTTCAAACGCTATCTATATCCTGAATTCCAAATTTACTAAATTCATTATATCCAAATGCCTCCTTACAACAAGACAATAGCAATTAACACATTTTAAAGAGCATGGGATAATACTGATACATGTCCTCACCCTGCTAGGCTAACTGGTCTACATAAAAACAAGATTAGTATAAATTTGAAAGCTCCTCAGGGACTTCCCTGGAGGTCTGTCCAGTGGTTAAAACTCCATGCTTCCATTGCACAGGGTGCAGGTTCAATCCCTGGTCAGGGAACTAAGATCTCATATGCCACATGGTACAACCAAGAAAAAAAGAAGAAAGAAAACTCCTTAAACAGGGATTTATTGAAAATAATATACCTAAATTGTGAGTTGTCAACTCAGTGAGGGCGAGTGTGAAAGAAATCCTCTCTACACTAAGTTAGAGAGAGGGTAAGTTACCCACCCTATTTGAAACCAAATGAATTAGGAGCTAAACAATCCACTAAAAGACATTTGAAATATATTTTAAAAAAGTAGATTGGCATCTCACCAGTTGTATGTTCACTGAGCTGAAGAGAATCAGAGACCCATTCTAGTGCTGCAACCAGAATGATTGAGGACCAAATTTTTAGAGCTTGATATATTGCCCCTGGAAACAGGAGCCTAGTCTTTGCCTAGTGGTTTCAGAGAAAGGCTTGCAGAGCTGCTAGTGACAGCTGGCAGAAAAGGAACCGTATCTAGGAACATGCTCTACTACCACTCTGAGGGTATGGCAAGAATGAACTAGTTTCTTACAGGCCGAGAGAGAGTTAGGAAAGCAGCAAGACTGAAGCCATTGGATTCGTGTCAATGTGTGGCAGAATCAACATGATAATGTAAAGGAAAAAATAAACTAATTAATTTTAAAAAAAAGGAAAAAAAAAGACTGAAGCCATTGCCCAAGGGTTCCTTGCCTTATCAGGGTAAGGGGATCACAGCACAGTAATCTTGTGAAGTGTAAGTGAAGGATAGGAACATGAAGTTAAGCAGAGTATACCACTCATGTTCAACAATGAATATACATTCAAGTATGTATGGAATTTTTTTTTACAAAAACTGACCATATGCTGGGTCATAAAACACATCTCAACAAATTTCAAAGAACTGAAATGCAGCGTATATCTTCTTATAAATAACTGCACCAAAAAGAATGTTGTTGAATACTGAGTTTTCTATACTTCTTTCAGATAAGATCTGTTAATTATAATGTACAACATGTGACAGACTTTATTTTCTTGGGCTCCAAAATCACTGTGAACAGTAACTGCAGCCATGAAATTAAAAGATGCTTGCTCCTTGGAAGAAAAGCTATGACAAACCTAGACAGCATATTAAAAAGCAAACATCACTTTACCAACAAAGGTCCATCTAGTCAAAGCTATGGTTTTTCCAGTAGTCATGTGTGGATGTGAGAGTTGGGCCATAAAGAATGCTGAGTACTAAAGAATTGGTGCTTTTCAATTGCAGTGCTGGAGAAGACTCTTGAGAGTCCCTTGGACTGCAAGGAGATCAAACCAGTCAATCCTAAAGGAAATCAACCCTGGATTTCCATTGGAAGGACTGATGCTGAAGCTGAAGCTCCAATAATTTGGCCACATGATGCAAACATCCGTTGGAAAACACCCTGATTCTGGGAAAGATTGAGGGCAGGAGTAGAAGGGGGCAACAAAGGGTGAGATGGTTGGATGGCATCATCAACTTAATGGACATGAATCTGAGCAAACTCAGGGAGGTAGTGAAAGAGTCTGGCATTCTATAGTCCATGGGGTTGCAAAGAGTGGGACATGACAGAGCTACTGAACAACAAATTATGTACAAATTTTATATAGCCTTACTGATTTCTTCTTGGTGGCTCTGCCAATCTATTATATTTTGAAGCCATTCTATTAGATTCATATTTAAAACTGTTGTTAAACTTTCCAATAAATTCAATTTTTCTACATGAAGTGTCCCTTATTTCTAGTAATGCCTGTTTATCTTAAAACATATTTTTAGTTATTTTGTGTAGAGTTGTCATTTGTCCATCCTTTTACTTTCAACTTCTCTGAATTCTTGTGTTTTAGCTGTGTCTCTTCTAAATAGTTATATCATTTATTTGTGCTATGTAACAAAAAGAAAGTGTTCAAATATTTAAAGTTAACACTTAGAAGTAATCCAAAATCCAAGGAAATCAGAAATAAAATTAGAACATTTTGAGTTGAGTAACTAAAGACCTATTTAAAGAGAAAATTATATTTTAAAGTATATGCTTAAAAGCTGAAAATTAAGAAGCTAAACACCTCCAGCAGTTAGAAAAAGAACAGCAAATAGAGAAAGAAGAAATAATAAAGGTGAAAAGGAAACAGGATATAATCAGTATAGCCAAAAGTTGGTTTTATTTTGAAAAGGCTAGTCAAAAATACCAGTTAACCTTTGGTGAGGCTGATAAAAATGCAAGAGAGAAGGCACAATTTATCAGTACTAAGAATGAAAATGGCAGTGTCACTACAGATTCTGCAGACATTAGGAGGATAATAAGAGGATATTATGAACAATTTTGTGTAATGAAAATTTAGATAACATAGCCAAGGTCCTATAAAAATAAAACTTACCCAAACTGACTTTAGAATAGAAACCAAGATACTGAATCATTAAAACTTTCCTAAAAGGAGAACTCCAGGCCCAAATGGCCACACTGACAAATTCTATCAAACATTTAAGAAGTATTTCCAATGTTAGATGAATTCTATCAGGAAACAGAAAAAAGAGGCTATTTATATCAACTCAGTTTATAAAATCAAAATAACCCTTGACATCAAAACCCAATATGGAGAGTATATAAAAAATTATGGACTAATTTAACTCATAAAGATGCAAAAATCCTGAACAAAACATTAGGAAAAAGAATCCAACAATACAGAAAAGGGTCACTGTATCACGATGCAAACTGTTTTCTAGGAATGCCACATTAACAGATTAGTGGAAAAACATCAAGATCACCTCAGTAGATACAGAATGAGTGTTTGATAAAATTCAGCAAATGTCCATGATAAGTACTCTTAGCAAACTAGGAGTAAACAAGAACTTTGATCTAATAGAGGAGATCTAATTTTTAAAAAAACCTGTAACATACATCATAGTAAAACACTGAAAATTTTCCCTTTGAGGTCAGGCATATGACAAAGATGTCCACTATCATCATTTCTATTCAACACTATACTCAAAGGGTTCAGCCAGTGTCATAAAGTAAAGACAAGAAATAAAAGGTAGAAAGATTTAAAAGGAAGAAGCAAAACTGTATAGAGTGTGATTGGGTATGTAGAAAATCCAAAAGAAAGTAGACATAAACTATTAATATAAGTTTAGCAAAGTTGCCAGTTACAAAAACATTATACAAAAAAAATATACAGCACTTCTACAGACCAGCTCTAAACATACATGAAGAATCTTTTGAGATACCACTTAGAATAGTATCAACTTCCTAGAACAAACTGGACCAAAGACATGCATGATTTTTTCCAAGAAACTGCAAATTTTTATTGAGAGAACTGATCAAGCCAAATAATCAACGTAACAGTATGTATGGCTTCAGTTTGTCTTCTTTTTAACTTCTCACTGTCCATCACCTAAAACATAAATGTAACAGTGGTATGTTACTTAGCAGAACTTTACTTAGATAATAAAAAAGGTACACAAGATACTACAGTTTGGGTTTTATAAGATGAAACTAAAGCCAGAACCCTGACTACTGCACATTCTTCCATGCTAATGAACATTTTCAGGCATATGAGGACTAATTTTTTTAAAAGAATCATTCTTTTTGGTGGTGTGAAGAAACAGATTAATCAAGCCCAGAACAGATTAAATCCTACTAGCCTATTTAGAGATAATTTAAGAAATGAGCAAAAACTGCCAGTGATTTCAGTTAAAATAAAATTAACCAAAAACCTCAAGAAGCAAAACAAGCAAGCAAACCCAGTGTTATTCAAATATATTTACATCATGTATCCTTCTAATTTTATATATATGTGTATATATATATATATATATATATATATTAGTTAAAATAATGTCATACTTGGAACTTTTCAAAGAGAAGGCAAAGAATAGCATTCCATTTGGTTCGTCTCTTTTATGTGAAAGTATTTTATTGATTTAGCTCAACCGTTATACGGCCTATATAAAGTAAGGTGTTATTTTATTCCATTCACACCTGTTGTCCTAGAATAAGTAGTCATGGCACTCCCTTTAACTCTCAAGGGTACCCCGGTTTGGATGATAAAAATTACATTGTCATACTAGTTTTAAGCCACAGCCATTACAGATGACATTAAAATGTGAAGGAAAATACTACCATTTTTCAGTAAGGCTCACAATTTAAAAAAAAAGCAAACCAACATAGAAAAGCAGAAATATACAGATCTATATTTTTTGGCATTTAAAAGACAATGATTTTTGAGAAAGACCTGGAAATTTTTTTAAAAAATCCTATTGTATTGCCTAGATATCCAATTAGCACTGGAGTACGTTAATTTATGTACTTTAAGAAGTATTTGATAACTTGTCTTGGGTTTAAAAGGACTTCCACTCCAAAGTAATAATACTTTCTTTCATGTTTTATAATTCAACAACATGGACCTGACAATTCATTTTTTTCCTGATACAGTGTTTTGTGTTTGAACTAATAATCTCTATATGTACAATTTGTTATTAAAGTATAGTAATATTGCAGAAAACAACCACTCCACAACTTGCATTCTTAATAGATAATATACCTCCTTCCGGAATTTTAGCAGGCACTACATTAGGTGGAATCTTCTCTTTCACATCAGGGGCATCTCCAAGCTCACCCTCAACCTTTTCCATATCCACTTCCTGGCGGGGACCTTCCAATTCAGGTTCTGATATAAATACAGAGTTGTTACTATAAGTGGCAAACTATAAATTAATGTTATTAAATAAAGCACTGGAGGTTAACATTGCCCTAAATGTGATACATAAAAATGTAATGAGTACTAATTTTTTTTTGCTATAAAGTGAAGTTGTATTTTTTCATATATTACCTCTTCTATGAATCTTTTTTCTAAAACTGTTTAAAACAACTTATTTGTCTCCTTTGTAACCTATATACACATCTATTATTGCACTCATTAGATCAGCTACTGTTTACATGAATTTCTCTGACAAGATTGTGAACTCAAGGCAGAAATCATTCTTATTTGTATTTATATCCTTAGCACCCAGGTTATTACCTGCCACCAAGAAGGCCTCATAAATGACTGGGGGTGGGTAGGAAGTCTTTAAAAATAAGACAAACCCAAACTGAAGAACATTTTATGAAAACAACTGGTTTGGCCTCCAAAAGATGTTAATCATAAAAGACAAATACTGAGGTACGCCTCCAGGTTAAAGGGGTCCAAAGAGAGATGACAACTAAATGCAATGGGTAGTCTTTGGCTGGATCCTGGGTCAGGAAAAAATAATGCTATAAAGAACTTTACTAGGCCAACTGACAAAACTGGTTATTACTAGGCCAACTGACTACATATTAGATAATAATATTTTCTCAATGTTAAATTCCTGTATTTGATCCCTGTACTGGGTTACATAAGAGAATATTCCTATTTTTAGGAGATACTTACTGAATTACTTAAGAGAGTGAAGAGGGGTATTTGAAATTTACTCTCAAAATAGTTTGGCAATAATAATATGGATATTAATACCTAAAGCAAGGATAGTATATGGCAAAACATTAGCAACTGTTGAATCAAGGTAAAGAGGATACAGAAGTACTCTGTGCCTTCTTACAACTTTTAAAACTCTTTTTAAAACTCTTCTAAGTAAAAAGTTAAAAACAATATGTGACAACTAGATTATGTAAAGTTTAGGAAGACAAAAGTATTGAAGACTTTTAATAGCAACTACAATAGCATTTCACATTTTTTATTTCTCTCCATTATAAATTTGAATTACAATGTAAGAGCTAACCAAACTAACCAAGTTAAGTTTTGCTTAAACTTTTGATTCAATGACTTCAGAAGCCCTGAAAACAACATTCCAAAAAGATCGTTTAACTAGTAAAATAGGGTATAATTTTGTCGAAGTTTAATGTTGCTATCTTTGATTTGCCAATTTAGGGCCTTGGCAAGAAATGCATTTCCCAAGCATGCCAAATTAAAACATAGGTGAGTAAAATGGTAAAGGAGGGAAAACTTATCACAGAGTGGAAAGCAGTCAGCTGAAAAATATATCTTTTCCTTACCAAACAGGTTTCCAGCCAATTTTCAGGGAACCCTTTATACCCATCACTAGTAAAAAATCATAAATGAAATACAAATTGTCCCTCCATCCCCTCTTTACCCTGAACCACAGACGCTCCTCCTTCTTTCTCTTGTCCAGGTTCCATGTCTACATTCTTAGCTGGTGATTCCTTGCGTTGAGATTTTTTGCCACCTAGTTTCCGGGCCTTGCAGGGAGAGTAGGGCCAAATAAAAAGTGTTGTTATTAATATTATGACAAGAGAAAACACAAATACACATGCTACATGGAGGTAACTAATCAACTATCTGAAGAGGCTTTTCCTGTTTCTATGTAAGTATTCTTAACAAAGTTACTCTTCCTATAGAGAAAATACTCTAAGAAAGGAGTTATCTACAAAGACCAGTAATTCTGGAAACCACCTTCATCTTTTCTGGACTGTGTGTTATTTATTATTAACCACAATAGAGAAGTCATAGGGACAATTTCCAGGCTCATATCAATATACATATCCAGGAAATACCAGAACATAAGTCTCCTTGCTCAATATCTCAATCAAGATTCATCACTCAACTATTCTCAGCAAGATAGCCCTTTGTACAACAGGTCTATTGGTTCAACTTTAAAATTTTTCTTTTATTAATTTATGTTAATGGAAGTAGATATTAAAGCACTTACAGCCACAGTTTCAGCCGTATCAGAAGACTCTTGACCATCTCCCCTTCCTCTAGATCTTGATCTTATTCGTGCACTCATGTTTCACACTGAAAGTAGAAAACGGTGAACTGGAGAATATAGTTAATTTTAAAAGATTATTCTCAACTATTAACAAGCTGGTTGGAAATTCTTTTTTGTTACAATATAATGTTATTAATAACATCAAATAGGGCTGTCTGCAAACCCCTTTGTTTCTCTCACAGCCAATTTGGCAGAGAAACAACCTTCAAGTACTTGATTTAAAAAAAAAAAAGCATGAACTTACTAAAGAAATTCGACCTCACTCTCTAACCCTTGAATATGGAGAAATTTTGTAATACACGGCCACGTCCAGCTCCCCATTTCAGACTCTGGATTCTGTGCTGTCGTCAGTTCCAGGGCCTCCATGACCCAGGTACTTCATAGCACCCTCAAGACTCGACCCTTCATCTGACCCCCTGCCCTCCTCTGTGCACCACCCTCCCTCTCCCGCCACCAGGACAAGAGGTATGGCGGCTGCGACACCTGTGAGGTGAAAGATGACGACTTAAGGGCCTTCCTCCACAGCGGCCACAGAACGCACCGCCCGACCTGCCCGAAGCCCAGTGGCTCCCTCTCACACAAATGCACACTTAAATTCCAGACAGGACAGATCTGTGGACCTACCTGGTGAGTCTCAAACAGATAGAAAGAACCCAGACACTAAGACGCGACCCACAGAGCTTGGCACTCACACTGCTTTGCATGCACTTCACGCCAAGGGCCAACGGGAAGGTAAGCAACCCTGTGCATGCACACTGCATCTATCCTGAGCCGCAAGGGCTAAATCATTGTCCCGCCCGCCCCCACCCCCGACTCTTCCCCAAGACTCCCGGCTCTATGCTCTGTCACCACTTCTGGTGCCTCCAGGACCAAGATATGGCAAATAACGTCCCCATAACTCGCCCCACCTTCATCTGAAACCCTGCCCTCCACCACCCACCTCCCCCTCATGCCCCACCCCCATCACCCCCCACCCCACCCCACTCTCCCATCACCAGGACAACAGCTATGGCGGCTGCGACACCTGTGAGGAGAAACATGATGACCTCGAGGACCTTCCTCCACAAGAGGCTAAAGACCACACTGCCTGACCAGTCTAAAGCCCACGGGGCCCCCCGTCACATGCATGCACACTTAAACTCCAAACAAGACAGATCTGTGGACCTACCTGGTCAGTCTCAGCCAGGTAGAAAGAATCCAGACGCTAAAAGGCTACCTGCAGAGCTCGGCACCCAGACCGCGTTGCGCAAGATCCACCGCAAGGGCCGACAGGAAGGTGCGCAACCCTGGGCATGCACACTGTCTCCCCTGAGCCACGTGGCCTATGCCGTTGCCCCCCCCCCCGCCTTCCCCCCAAACTACCAGTTTCGGTGCCTCCAGGACCCAAATACAGCAAACAACGCCCCATGACTCACCCCACATTCACCTGAACCCCTGCCCTCTGCCGCCCAGCCCCTTCCTCCTCCCTGCCCCCCACCCCCGTCCCCCCCCATTCCCACCCACCACCACCCTCTCCCCACCCCACTCCCCCACCACTAGGACAAGTGCTATGGTGGCCGCAACACTTCTGAGGAGAAAGACAATGACCTCGAGGACCTTCCTCCTCAAGAGGTTAAAGACCACACTGCCTGACTAGTTTATAGCCCGCTGGCTCCCCCTCACATGCACACACACTTAAACTCCTGATAGGACTGATCTGTGGACCTACCTGGTCAGTCTCAGCCGGTTGAAAGAATCCAGACATTAAAACACGACCCGCAAAGCTCGGCACCGAGACTATGCGCCACGCGCTTCACCGCAAGGGCCACCAGGAAGGCACACAACCCTGGGCATGTGCACTCTGTCTCCCGTGAGCTGCGTGGGCTGGTTCCCCCCCTCCCCAAAAGGATGACTCCCAGATATGTGTAATGTTGCCAGTTCTGGTGCTTCCAGGGCTCAGATATCTCAAGTAATGCCCCCAAGACTCGCTTTACTTTCAACTGACCCTCTCCCTTCTGTGGCCGACCATTCACCCTTGCTCTGCCTCACTGCAAAGGGCCATAGCCACGATGCCTGGTAAAGAGAAAAATGACCACCTCGAGGATCTTCTTCCTGGGAAGCCAAGTATTGCACTGCACCAACCCACACAAATCCTCCTTGTTCACACTCACTCATTAACATCTGTTAACACACCAGCTGTGACATAGCAGAGCACCTGGTGGAGAATCAGAAAGGGAATGAAAATTTATCTACCTTTCGTTGCCGCCGAAACAGGACCTCTGCAGAGTCAACTCCACCTGCCAGCCCAAGCCTCGGAGGTGTGCAAGGTAACTCCCACGCCCTGGCGCAGTAATGTGTATGTCACGTGGGCCATGGTTACAGCCCTCTCTGACCAGGTTGAGGCTCCGCCCCACCTAAGAGAGTGTTACATCCCAGTCCCAAAAGGGGTTTTTCTTCTCCACACCAAAAATCTTTCAGTCCTTCTCTGTCTAGAGCATTCCCAACCCTGATTAAACCTTTCAAATTCTCTCAGTGCAGCTATTCGGTGGTGCTCAAGAGAGTCTTTAGTCTCCCCAAAGATGTGTGAAAGCTTTTAGGATCTGAAAGAGCACAAAGGCATTTGTAAGCATGAGAGGGATCCAGAAAACGTAAGAAATGGGTTGATAAATCCAAATAAAACCGAAGCCTTAAACGGTCCTATGACCCAACATTTCTGTTCTGGAAATTTGTGTTAACTACCTTGCATGTGAACAAAGACCTAGATACATGGGACTTCCAAAGCAGCTTAATTTATATAAGCATGGTCACAGACTTGATATATCAGTAAACTGAGGCACATTTGAGATGTGGCTGCCCATCAAAACAAATACTAAACGCTTGCTGTCATAGAGGTGCTGCTTGCATTGTTATTAACTAGAAACAGCCAGTTATCTAGCATTTTGTGTGTGTATGCAACTTGATCTCAGTAGAAGTGGGAGACTTTGGAGAAGTTTACCGGCACTATCACACCACCAACTCTGCTCTCAGACAGTAAATATTTTTTTGTTTTTCTGAAGTCAACAGTTTCCAGGGCTCCAAAGACATCTGGTTCTCCAAGGGTAACCCAGCAGATAAAATTCAGCCCTCAGGGTTGTAGGTCTTCTGTGTCTGGTGCACCTGGGTGGATTTCAACATCACTTAGGTGGTCTGGTCCTCTGCTCTCAGGGAAGAGGTGGGGTGAGGGGAAGGGAGGAGGACAGCAGCCTACTGCTCCTGCTTTGGGTGAACAAAGGTAGGTGGGTTCCTACAGGACAGAAAGGAAGTTTTCTCTGCCTTTCCCCTCCCCTCCTCCCTCCAAAAAAACAAAACCACCTTTTCTGTACTTATATGTCCAGGACAGTTCCTGGGCCCTACAGGTTACCTTTGGAGAAGCACATGTTCTTTGAGAATTAGAAAGATCCCCTGTGGCAAAAATAGAATTACCACATCCCACACTTTCTCCCTCCCTCTCCCTCATCCTCTCATACAAATAAGATATAGTTTATTTAGAACCAAGTATAAATATATGATTTTTCCTTAATCTCACCAATTAGAGATGACCAGTTTTAATATCTAATCAGGAGCTACTTCAGGGGCTTCCCCTATGGTTCAGCAGGTAAAGAATCCACCTGCAATTCAGGAGACAAAGGAGATGAAGGTTCCATCCTTGGATTGGGAAGATCCCCTGGAGGAGGGCATGGCAACCCACTCCAATATTCTTACCTGAAGAATCCCATGGACAGGGGAGCCTGGTGGGCTACAGTCCAAAGGGTCACAAAGAGTCAGACACAGCTGGGAAACTAAGTGCACACACATGCAGGAGCGACTTCTATAACCTAGATTTTTATGTGTATGAAATAAAAATTTATTGGGAAGTACTGAGTTCTCACATTCTTTAGTCAGCATAAACTGTGGGTGCTGACCTCAGTCTTATGTTTCTCCTCATGCAAAGCGCTTTCATTGACTTAGTCTTTTCTTATCTCCTTAAAAGGCTATCTGCAGCCCAGCTTCCTGACCTTGGGATTTTGCCTATATGCAGTAGCTATCTTCTCTGAGTATGATCAAGTTTCTCCATGACACTGCAAAGTAGTTAGAGGAAAGTTGGGACCATTCCTGTGTGAGAGCATGGAGGCTGAACTGAAAAAGAAACCCTGACTTTCCCAGTGCTGCAAGCCTTCCTGGGTA
Organism: Antilocapra americana; assembly: GCA_007570785.1. Classification (NCBI taxonomy): domain Eukaryota; kingdom Metazoa; phylum Chordata; class Mammalia; order Artiodactyla; family Antilocapridae; genus Antilocapra; species Antilocapra americana. Next base: position 1,123,726 of record ML664052.1, on the reverse strand, counting down.
ACCTTATCCTCAGGCAGTATTAGTGCAGAGCAAGTACTCTCACCAAGGACAGTCAGGCACTCCCAAGCCCTTGTTTGTGCCACTGTGATGACTATAGATATGATTTGATTTTGTTCTATGACACAGGTGATACCTGCTCCTTACAAATAGTTCAGTCACGAAGAACTGGCTAGTCCCACGGTCTTTGTCATTATTTAAATCCCAGTATAAAGTCACCCAGCCTCACAGTAATTGTGTTGCTGGGAACACTGAGGGGAGCCACAAGGCGTCCCCTCCTGTCCCTCCACACTCCCCTTTCTCACATTGGAAGTGAAAGTGTTAGTCACTCAGTTGTGTCCAACTCTTTGTGACCCCGTGGACTGTAGCCTGCCAGGCTCCTCTGTCCATGGGATTTTCCAGACAAAATACTGGAATGGGTTGCCATTCCATTCTCCAGGGGATCTTCCTGACTCAGGGATCAAACCTGGGTCTCCGGCATTGCAGGCAGATTCTTTACCGTCTGAGCCACCAAGGAAGCCCTTCCTCAGGTTAGCAGAGGGAAAAAAAGACCCTTTATTCATCCATTTGCTAGTCAGAGATGATTATCAAGAGTGGAAACTGGCAACTGCATCCAGTGTGAAGTGGAGCAGGTGTCAAGTTCAAGGCCCAGGTGGTGCATGGGTCAAAGGTTAGCTGTCTGCAGACTGTTCAGAAACTCAATGGGAGAAATGTGGGAAATGCTCCCTGGGCCAGCTATGAACAGAACACACAGACACAAGGCTGTGATGAGGTGGCAGCTGTGGCTATGCAGTGGGTGGAATGATGACCCTGCCCATTTCCAATACCTGGAGAAGGGAAAGATTCAAGGTTACATGCTGACTACAGGTGTGTGCTCCAGAGTGAGGTGATGGTGGTAGGAAGTACTCTGGCCTTCTGACCTAGTGTACCAGCCCTGTGGGTCTGGGGGTGGGCCAGACCTGGGGGCATTACTATCTGCAACCATCACCCTCACCCAAAGTTGGGGGAAATCCCAACAGCCAGCTTTGGAGAGAGAGAACAATAGAGGGTGCAGCTGGGGTGTATTATAGGATGTCTGTTGAGCCCCAACAGTTCATGCAACCCATCCCCATCCTATTTTAGATGGTGGGGAGAGAAATCTGCCTTTTGGAACTCATCCTAAAGTTATATCCAGCCAAGTAGACTGCAGTAAATACATAACAGTTACAAAAGTGAAAATTTGAAAGTGCCTGTGTGCTCAGTGATGTACTTGCCCTTATGAATTGCAGTAAAACTAGACCATGAAAGTTGAAGACTTAGATAAATTAACAGGTATTGATATAGAATGATATCCATTAATTAAAGTTAAATAGTACTAAAAAGATCTGTAGAACACTCTAGTATTCTATGGTTGTTTTAAGCAGACGTGATTATATCTGTGTGTATGTGTTATATTGATTTGTTCATGTTCTTTTTAGTGTTGTATTGGAATGAACTTGTACTATAACACACTTGTGCTACAGCACACTTTTCTCATATTTTCTTACGATATATTTCTGTAAATTGAATTGCTGGATGAAAGGAAAGTAAGCATTCAAAGGTTTTTAGGCCCCGAGAGTGTTTCCGGCCATTCATACTCCCAGCCTCGGCTCTCGGTGGTGGGATTTCCTGTAGTATCGGGCCAAAAGGGTGAGGGCACCACTAGGATGAAGCTCATGACGTTTTTGATGAAATTGAGCCACGAAACTGTAACCATTGAATTAAAGAATGGAACACAGGTCCATGGAGCAATCACAGGTGTAGATGTCAGTATGAATACACATCTTAAAGCAGTGAAAGTAATCCTGAAGAACAGAGAACCTGTACAGCTGGAAACACTGAGTATTAGAGGAAATAACATTCGGTATTTTATTCTGCCAGACAGCTTACCTCTGGATACACTACTCGTGGATGTGGAACCAAAGGTGAAGTCTGAGAAAAGGGAAGCTGTTGCAGGCAGAGGCCGAGGAAGAGGAAGAGGAAGATGGGGTCCTAGGCGATATATCTCTCAAGACTACTATTTCAAAGTAGTGGGGGAGGAAGACGGAAACATGACAGAGGAAGACTATGAGGCCAAGGCAGAGGAATGTGAAGTCCTAAGCGATAATGTTGCTGGAGCTTACTCTGTTTCACAGGGGTGGATGTTCAAGTTTTTTGTACAAGCTTTGTTTGTTTGTAGTAGTTTTTAATAAACATAAATGTAAGACACACACACACACACACACACACACACACAAAAACAATGGTTTTTAATATGTACTGCTACATGACTCAAAGAAAGGAGAAACCATTTACACTCCAGCTTGCATATACAAAGTCCTGTTTTCTTCTACCTTTGCGATTGTTGTGATAATATTAGTTCTTTTTCTGCTGTTTTGATGGATGCTAGTATCTGAATTTGTATTTTTTTTCAAGAAAAGAAAGTTTATTTGAGACCAAGAGTGAAAGCTTCTGCAAACATTTGACAAGGTAGATGTGTCTTGATAATAGCCGCCATCCATATTTTAACTCTACCAAAATTACCACAAATGGAACATATTTTTCCTAACAAAGATATGGACGTATGTAAAGGGCTATGACTAAATAGAATCAAAGGAAAGCTGAGGCCCCACTGCTTATCCCTTAGACTGACACATGACATAGGACTCAAATCGAACAATCTATTCTCCTGATGCAGTGGCTCTCAACTTGGCTTCTTATCAGAATGCCAGGGACTCTTGGAAAGAGTATCTCCACTATCAGACTATACCCAAGTAAGAGTCTTGGCGGGGTGGGTAGGACCCAGGCATCGGTGTTTTTTTAAGCATCCCAAGTGATTCCAACGTGCAGCCAAGGTGGGTGGTCACTACTCCAGAGGAGGGTGACGACCCTCAGGGGGCTCCTAAGCCCGTCCACCCTGTCAGGAAGGGGCATCTGCTGGTGTCGTGGCCTCTCCGTGAGCCCGTCATTTACTCTGCTTTAGAACTCCAAGCGTTACCAGTTTTGGGTACAGTTTGGAGCCCTCCCATTTGCCTTAGTGATTTTTACAGCAATGTTTAACCAGGCAAATACGATCAAAGAGAGAAAAGTTGGAAAAAGAGAAATTTCCATAAGGCATGATACGAATGAATAAGTGAAAAAAAAATCTCAGGTTTTAAAAGTAAAGCATGACACAAAATTCTGTAAAGCAATTATCCCTCAATTAATTTTTTTAAAGTAAAGCATGAGAAGTCAAAGCCTGTGAAATTTTGTTTATACAAAAGAATAAAAATATTTTAAAAGGGTTGATTTAAACTTGTGTTTTTCACAAAAAGAATAAAATACTTAGGAGTATTTCTACCTAAAGAATCAAAAGACTTGTATATAGAAAACTATAAAACACTGATGAAAGAAATCAAGGAGGACACAAACAGATGGAGAAATGTGCCGTGTTCGTGGACTGGAAGAATCAATATAGTGAAAATGAGTACACTACCCAAAGCAATCTATAGATTCAATGCAATTCCTATCAAGCTACCAGAGGTCTTTTTCAAAGAATTAGAACAAATAATTTCTCAATTTGTATGGAAATACAAAAAAACTCGTATAGCCAAAGCAATCTTGAGAAAGAAGAATGGAACTGGCAGAATCAACCTACCTGACTTTAGGCTATACTACAAATCCACAGTCATTAAGACAGTATGGTACTGGCACAAAGACAGAAATATAGATCAATGGAACAGAATAGAAAGCCCAGAGATAAATCCACGCATCTATGGACACCTTATCTTTGACAAAGGAGGCAAGAATATACAATGGAGAAAAGACAACCTCTTTAACAAGTGGTGCTGGGAAAACTGGACAGCCACTTGTAAAAGAATGAAACTAGAACACTTTCTAACACCATACACAAAGATAAACTCAAAATGGATCAAAGATCTAAGCATAAGACCAGAAACTATAAAACTCCTAGAGGATAACATAGGCAAAACCCTCTCTGCCATAACCCAAAGCGGGATACTCCATGACCCACCTCCCAGAATATTGGAAATAAAAACATGAATAAACAAATGGGACCTAATTAAAATTAAAAGCTTTTGCACAACAAAGGAAACTATAAGCAAGGTGAAAAGACAGCCTTCAGAATGGGAGAAAATAATAGCCAATGAAGCAACAGACAA
>ML664052.1:1052801-1119172 GCA_007570785.1 Antilocapra americana | reverse complement strand
ACAATGAGGTACCACTTTACACCAGTCAGAATGGCTGCCATCCAAAAGTCTACAAGCAATAAATGCTGGAGAGGATGTGGAGAAAAGGGAACCCTCTTACACTGTTGGTGGAAATGCAAACTAGTACAGCCACTATGTAAAACAGTGTGGAGGTTCCTTAAAAAGCTGCAAATAGACCTGCCATATGACCCAGCAATCCCACTGCTGGGCATATACACCGAGGAAACCAGAATTGAAAGAGCCACGTGTACCCCAATGTTCATCGCTGCATTGTTTACAATAGCCATTACATGGAAGCAACCTAGATGCCCATCAACTGACGAATGGATAAGAAAGCTGTGGTACATATACACAATGGAATATTACTCAGCATTAAAAAAAATTCATTTGAAGCAATTCTACTCAGATGGATGAAACTGTAGCCCATTATCCAGAGTGAAGTAAGCCAGAAGCATAAACAACAATACAGTATATTAACGCATATATATGGAATTTAGAAAGATGGTAACGAGAACCCAACATGCGAGACAGCAAAAGGAACGCAGATGTATAGAATAGACTCGTGGACTTTGTGGATGAGGGTAAGGGTGGGATAATATGGGAGAAGGGCATTGAAGCATGTTAATTGTCATGTGTCTAATCAATCGCCAGCCCAGGATTGATGCTCGGGGCTGGTGCAGCGAGATTTCCCGGGGGGGAGGGAGGAGGGAGGGGGGTTCCGGAGGGGAAGCATATGTAAACCCATGGTGATATCATGACAATGTATGGCAAAAACAATAAAAAAATAAAATAGAGAAAATAAAATAAAATAAACTTGTGTTTTCCAGTTTTTCTTGTTCCTTGAATATGAAACTGCTTTCAATTCAGAAAGATTTAAGGTAGGTAATTATTAAATAAACACTCTTTACCTTCCCTCTGCAGAAAAACAAAAAGCCAAATCCCATTCTATTTATGGTAAACCAGATTATACTCAGTTAAGAATATTGGCAACTGCACGAAACAGATTATCAGATATGTCAGCAGGAAGGTATGAGCTGTACAATGGCATTACAAAAAGTTCCCAAAGAAAATAAGATGGTAAAAACAATAGTAGAAAAATGATAAAACACAAACAAAATAAGAAAACGTTCAGATATTTACAGCCTCCCTCTGAAATGCGACCTGTGTTCTACATTCAGCAAAAAACAAACCCAGAGAACATTTTTCCATGTGCATGACGGATGAAGCTGGTGCCAGCCAGTTCGGGGTTGGGAGGCGACATCCATTCCGAGAAGGGGGAATGCACCGTCAGCAACCTGTCGGGAGTATAACCATGTCTTGTGTCTTCCTGCAGTTCTGTTACTAAAAATGACACAAAGTGAATGAGCCAATGTGGTCTTATGGAAATGACTTGTTTGTCACCACATTTCAGAACACACAACTGAGTCACGGGCACGGGGGTCTGGGAAAGCATAGGTGGATGGCCACGCACTCAGGTGAAGGATGCTCATCTCTGTGAGGTCGGAGGAGGGGAGCAGGGCTCTACAGCCTGGAAGCGTCTGCACTAATCAGTCTTCTAATAGTCAGCTCGTGGTTTTTTGTTTAACTTCAGATCAATCCTGTGTCGGTTTTTATTCTTTCACTTTTTATGGCTGCTGTGATGACTCCCTGTGGAGGTGGAAGAAGCAGCCTTCTGAGGTTTCACTCCCTGCACAGATCCATCCAGATCCTCAGGGTCCTCCTGGCTGGGCTCGTTTTCCTGCTTGTGGAAGTCTGGAGAAGTGTCACTTTCCATCCCACTTCCTGGCTCCCTCTTTTCAATGAGCTGGTCCTGAACTCCTGCCAAAGCACTCACTGCAGCTGCTGAAGTAACTGAGGAGTTACTGAAGAGCCGCTCTTCTTCCTTAAACTTCCGGTTCCTTCTACTGCTTTTGCTATTGTAGTTTCTTCGTCTGGTCAGATAACGATCCCAGCCACGAATAACGTTGCCATACATCTGCGTGTCTTCCAGGTAGCTTCCTTCAAAAGTATAGATCTCTCTCTCCAAGTTTTCGAGTGTTTCCGCCACCTCCTGCTTCCGCTTTAGGAGCTCCGCCAGCTCCTGCCGGGTGTTGGGGATCTGCGACGGCGCCGCCTTGTTGTGCATCGCCATGTTGGGCTGAGGCGGGCGGCCTGAATTTGTATTTCTGTAAGTAATAAGGTTTAACAATATTATTCAAATAATATTTGCTCGTAAAAACCATAAAATCAGAAAGAAGAGAATTAAGAATCAACCTTAGAGCTCAAGTATTCATTAAAGACTTCTTTTTGCCATTTTAGTGCATATAGTTCCATATGTATGTCTCACATATTCATTCTAGATTATCATCCATACAAACGTCCTTACCCCATCCACTTCCTTAATCATTTCTTTAGGAAAAAAATCCTACATAAGAAATAGAGGCTTGAGAGTATTTTTAACTTGTCCAGCATCACACCCTTGGCAAGGTATTCCAGGCAGTAAACCTGTGTCTTTCTGCTGCTCCCCTTGCCTTTGCTTGTTTCTTTACATCTCTGATTTGTAGATCTGCTGGTTCCATTGAATCAAGGAGAAGCTTAGCAACCCCATGACCCCCAGGCACAAGTAAGTGTAAGTGGTGTAAGTACCCATGTGTGTGAGGTGCAACACTCCCAGAAGGAACATCATGAGCTAAGTCATGGAAGCTGGCAGGCCATGACATGCTTGGCAACTGCAGAGGTCACTGAGGCTAGAGATTCAGGCTACAGATGAAAAGGGGATCTTTTCTTTGGTGTTCCTAAACAACAGGAGACCACAAAAAGTGCACAAGTAGATTGTGAATATAAATACTCTGAGAGGGAGTTTTTCTAAATCAAAACAAAGGAAGTTTACTTGATTGCAAAGGAGCATTCATGTAAATCTCAATGATAAATTATATAATTTTGAACTTTAATTCCAACAATCTTCAAATCCCTTCAGATACTACTCATGCCCATGTAGTTGGTGCACAAACATATATATTCAGATAGTAATTACTTAGTGTTGGCATATCTGGATGGTTCACCTGAAGCAGTAGAGAGGAAGGAAGGTTCTTGGCAGCTCCATCACCCATGCCCCTTTCCCCCTCCTCCATATACAGAAGCCTCCAAATTTACCTTTCTGTACCAACAGATTTCAAATTTGTAGTTGTGCTTTCAGTCTTTATTGATGCTGTTCAGGCTTTTCATCTGGCCTAGAAAGCTTACCTGGTTTTGGACTTCTTTCTCTCCAGGGAATTTCCTTTTAGGCATATATACCAGCAATTAGGCAATGAATTGGTAAGGGTACCGTGGTCATGCTGGCCTTTGCTGGCTCTTATCCACCTGCTTGTATGCCTTTGCCTAAAGTCAGTTGTCTGTATATGTAGGGGTTTATTTCTGGACTCCATTACATTGATCTACTTATGTATGCCAATACCACACCGCTATGATGTAGTTTTATAATAATTCTTGCAATCTAGGTCTTTTGCATTTCCATATAAATTTTAGAATCAGCTTGTCAGTTTCTACAAAAAAAAGAACTGCTGGATTTAATTAAGAGGGCATTAAATTTATAGGTCAATTTGAAGGAAATTGCAATGTTAACAATTTTGAGTCTTCTAACCATGAACAATATATATCTCCATTAACTTAGATCTTACTTTTTCTCAGCAGCAATATATTGTCGTTTTCAATATACATATCTTTCACTTTGTTTGTCAGATTTATCCCTATATATTTCTTGTGTTTTATGCTCTTTTAAATTGGTTTTTATTTCCATTTTTGATTGTTGCTAGTATATAGAAATACAACTGATTTATTTACATTGAGCTTGTTTCCTGCAACTTCAGTAGACTCACTTGCAGGTTTTGGTCATTTTTAATTAGATTTAATCACACTTTCTATGAAAATGATCATGTCATCTGCGAATAGACAGTTTTACTACTTCATTTCCAAACTGAATGCATCTTATCTCTTTATCTTGCCTGATTACACTACCTAGAACCTCGAATACAACGTCAAATACAAATGGTAAAAGTGAACATCCCTGTCTTGTTCCTCATCTTAGGGCAAAAGCATTCTCAGACAATCATATGGGTCTTTTTTTTAGTTTGTTAATATGGTGAATTTCATTGGTTTCTTTTCGAATGTTGAGCCAGCCCTGCATTACTGAGATAAATTCCATTCAGTCATGATGGAACATATGGTTTGTTGAATTTAATTTGTTGAAATCTTCTTTAGAATTTTTGTGTCTATATTATGAGGGTTGCTGATCTATAATTTCCTTTTCTATTAAGATCTTTAGCTGGTTTTGGAATCAAGGAAATGCTGGCTTTATAGAATGAGATGAATAAGAAAGTATCCTATTCAGTATTTTGGAATCATTTGTGTAGACTTGGTATTATTTATTCCTTAAATGTTTGGTAGAATTCTCCAGTGATGCCATTTGGGCTTGGAGTTTTCTTTTTTAACTGGAGGCTAATTGCTTTACAGTGTTATAGTGGTCTCTGCTTACATCAACGTGAATCAGTTCCCTCCCTCTTGAGCCTCCCCCTTCCCATTCCACCCCTCTTGGTCAACACAGAGCACCAGGCTGGGCTCAATGCTACTTTCACAATCTGTCCTAGCCTCTCCTTCACCTGCTGTGTCCACAAGTCCATTCTCTATATCTATGTCTCTATTTCTTCTCTGTGAATAGGTTCATCTGTACTATTATTCTAGATTCCATATATGTATTAATATATGATTTGTTTTTCTCTTTCTAACTTACTTCACTCTGTAAAACAGATCTAGTTTCATCCACCTCACTACACCTGACTCAAATCCATTCCTTTTTATGACTGAGTATTATTCCACTGTGTATATATACCACATCTTCTTTATCCATTCATCTGTCAATGGACATTTAGGTTGTTTCCATGTCCTGGCTATTGTAAACAGTGCTGCTAGGAACACTGAGGTGCGTGTATCCTTTGGGATCATTTTTTTCTCTGGGTATGTGCCCAGGATTTTCATTTCAGGGTCATATGGTAGCTCTGTTTTTAGATTTTTAAGAAACCTTATACTGTTCTCCATAGTGGCTCTACCAATTTACATACCCACCAACAGTGTAGGAGGGCTCCCTTCTCTCCACACCCTCTCCAGCATTTATTGCTTGTGGATTTTTTGATGATAGCCATTTTGGCTGGTGTGGTGATATCTCATTGTAGTTTTGATTCACATCTATCTATCTAATAATTAGTGGTGTTGAACATAATTTCATGTGCCTCTTGACCATCTGTATGTCTTCTCTGGAGAAATTGGAGGAATGTTTAGGTCCTCTGACCATTTTTTGAGTGGGTTGTTTGTTTTGATGCTGTTAAGTGTTGTGAGCTGTTTGCAAATTTTGGAGACTAATCCCTTGTCAGTCACATCATTTGCAAATATTTTCTTCCAATCTGTGGGTTGTATTTTCATTTTGTTTATTGTTTCATTTGCTGTGCAAAAAACTTTTGAGTTTAAGTAGGTCCCATTTGTTTACTTTTGTTTTTATTTCCATTATTCTGGGAGGTGGATCAAAAAAGATATTGCTGCAATTTATGTCAGAGAGTACTCTGCCTCCCTTTTCCTCTAGTTTTATAGTGTCTGGTCTCACATTTAGGTCTTTAATCCATTTTGTGTATGGTGTTAAAGGATTATCTAATTTCATTTTTTTACAAGTACCTGTCCAGTTTTTCCAGCACCACATATCAAAGAGGATGTCTGTTCTCCATTGTATATTCTTAGATCCTTTGTCAAAAATAAGGTACTCGTTGATACGTGGATTTACTTGGAGTTATTTGAGGATCCATAGTCAGGTTGTAGGGCCTCTGAAACTTTGAGAGTCTCTGTTTGATTCTGAGGGCTTTGGAGGTCTGTGTTCAGGATGTGAGCTCTCTAACTTCTTTCAGGTTTGTGACTCAAGGTTTTGCCTTTAAAGTAGTGATTTGTGTTCACAGTGTAAAGTCTGTGAGGATTTAAGGTTTGAATCTCAAGTCATTGTGGGTCTGTGTCCAGGGTGAGAGGTCTCTGAAATATATGGGGATCCACTTTCAAAAGTTACGTTTCATGTATTTGGAGGCCTGCATTCATGGCCTGTGGTCTCTGTACTTTTAGAGGATATGTGTCTCAGGGACTCAGATTGAGTTATTTACAGGTCTGTATTCAGAGTTTGAGGTCCCTGAGATTTCCAGTTTCTGTTCCAAGGCTTTAGTCTAAGGGATTAGGAGACTTGAGTTCAAAGGGTTTATGGGCTTTGCACTTTTAGAAGGTCTCAATCCCAATTTGGGTCCAAGGTATTTGGGGGTCTGTGTTCAGGAAATGAAGTTCATGGGTTGTTTGAAGGTCTTCGTTCTAAGTTTTTGCCCAAGGTGTTTGGAAGCTCATATTCAAGGTATGAGGTCTCTGATCTCTCTAAAGGCATGTGTTCTGTTTTCAGTCTTAGATACTCAGAGGTGTATGCTAATGTTCTCTGAAAATTTTCAGGGTCACTCTAGATGTTTGAGTCTGAGGTAGCTACTGGTATGTGTTCAAGTGTAAGATCTCTGAATTTTTCAGGGTCTGCATTGTAAGGTTTGAATCTGAGGTAATTGGGGACCTGTGATCAAGCTGTGAAGTCTTTGAAATTTAATCCTGGATCCCAAGCTTCAGAGGTATTTGTGCTCTGTATTCAAAGAGTAAGGTCCTTGAATCTTTTAAGTTCTGGGTTCCTAGTTTTGTTTGTTTGTTTCTTTAGTCTGAGTTGTTTAGCCATTCTTGTTCAGGGTATGAAGTCTCTGAACTCTTTGAGGGGTCTGTATTCTAAGGTTCTGGAGGTCTGTGATTAGGGTTTAAGTGGTACCCAAAGTTATTAACTGTGCTCCAAGGTTTCATCTGAAGTTTTGAGGGTCTATGTTGTAAGATTTAAATATGAAGTACTTGTTTGTCTCTGTCAGTTTACGAAAGTTTAAATATGAAATATTTGGAAATCTGTGTTTAGGAAGAAGGGTGTCTGAAATTTTGAAAGTCAGATTTGAATGTGAGAGATTAGGAGGTTTGTGTTATGCGTGCACATTCTCTGGACTCATTGAAGCCTGTGTCCCTAAGTTTGAATATGAGGTATTTGGGGATCAGTGTTTAGGGTATGAGCTCTCCAAATTCTTTGAGGGTATATGTTCAGGGTTCTTGGGAGGTTGTGATCAGGGTGTGAGAGGTGTCCAAACTTATTAACTGTGGGTCTGTGATATGGGTATGAGGTTTCTTGGTGCGCTAAGGGCATTAGTACCAAAGTTTGATCATGTTCTGTGGAGTGGGCTTTGAGTTCAGGGTTAGAGGTTCTGAAACACTTTGATGATCTACCTTCCTAGGTTTCAGTCTGATGTTATGGGGAATTTGGCTTTGTCCCTTAGGTCTCTGAAATCATTGAGTGTCTCTGTTTCAAGCTTTTAGTCTGAAGTGTTTGAAAGTCTATGAGCAGGGTATGAAGTCTCTGAATCCTTTGAGAGTCTCCACTGCAACTGGAGAGTTTGTGGTATTAGGAGATTTGTGTTGGGGATATGAAATCTCTGAAATTTTATATTGCCTATGTTCCAATGTTTGAGTTGAAGGAGATATTAGGTGTCAGTGCCCAAGCTGTCTGGAATTTTATGGGGCCTGTTTCCTAAGTATTAATTCTGAGAAATTTGGGAGTCTGACTTCATATGTGGTCTCTGTTTATGTGAGAGATGTTTATGGTCTTTGTTCAGAAGAGAAATCTTTTGCTGTCTCTGTTCCACAGCTAAATATGAGTTATTTGATTTCTGAATTTAATCTGTGAAGTCTGTGTTATCACTGTGGTTTTGTCTCCCATTTTTGAGCATGAAGTATTTTGGACCAAGTGTTCAGAGTAAGAAGTCTATGAACTCATTGAAGGTCTATTTTTCAAAGTTTTAGTCTGAAGTATTTGGGGAAAGTGTTCAGTGTGAGGTCCCTGACCCCTTTGGGGGTTTGTATCTTAAGATTACATCTGTATTATTTGGTGTGTGCATTCAGAGATCTTTTTAAGGTTCGGTATCCTGACGTTTCCCTGGCGGCTCAGACAGTAAAGAGTCTGCCTGCAGTGTGGGAGACCTAGGTTTGATCCCTAGGTGGGGAAGATCCCCTGAAGAAGGAAATGGCAACCCACTCCAGTATCCTTGCCTGAAAAATCCTATGGACAGAAGAACCTGGAAGGCTACAGTCCACGGGGTCACGAAGAGTGGGACACGACTGAACGACTAACACTTTCACTTTCATCCTGAGGTTTAAGTGCCAGGTGCTTGGAACTCTAGAACAGGATGTCTCAAAACTCACTGAGGGGCTATGTCTTGAATTTTTAATTGATTATATGTGAGGATTTGTGTTTAGCTTGTGAAGGCTCTGAAATCATTGAAGGTCTTTGGTTCAGGTCTTGAAATCTGAGCTTTCTGGAAGTCTATATTCAAGATAAGCAAGCTCCAAAAGCTTTGAAGGTCTGTCTTGTGAGGTCAGAGTTTGAGATGTTTTGCAGTGTTTGTACAGAATGTGAGGCCTCTGACTTGAAGTACTTTTTTCACAGAATGGAGCCTGAGGTGTTGGGTTCTGGGTTTAGAATGTTAATTCTTTGAATTCTATGAGGATCTGTTTACCAAGAGTGGAATCTGGTATATTTGCTGATCTGTGTTCAGGTGTGAGTACTCTGAAAACTTTGGCAGTCTATATTCCAAATTTGAGTCTCAGGTATTTGGGGTCAGTATCCCATAGAGATCGGAGTGTGACAGGCTACAGCACATGGGTTTGCAAGAGTCAAACACGATTGAGTGACTAAACCACCACCACCACCATCATATAGGTTGTAAATACAACTCTTTCAGTGTCTGATGTTTTCATGTTTATCTGTGTTCCAAGGCTGAATCTATGAGATTTGGGGTTCTGTATTCAGGGTTAGAAGACTGTGATGATGTTGAGGGTTTGTCTTCCATTGTCTGAGTATGAAGTATTTTGGGGTTGGTGTTAAGGTAAGAAGTCTCTGAACTCATTGAAGGTCCATTTTTCAAAGTTTTTATCTAAGGTATTTAGCTCAAGTGTTCAAGATATAAAGTCTCTGAGCTCTTTGAGTAGTTGTGTCTTGAGTATTCTTCTATGTTATTTGGTATCTAACTTCGGGACATGAGGTCTTTGATTATTTTTTTTTTGAAGTTTTGTGACTCAACATTGGAATCTGAGGCATTTGGAACTTTGTATTTAGAATGTGGTATCTTAGAATGTCTGTGTCTTAGAGTTTCATTGATGTCTTTGGGGATTTAGAGTGTGAGGGTTCTGAAATCATTGAGGGTCTTTGATATAAATTTTGAATCTGAGTTTCTGGAGTTTGCATTCAGGGTGTGAGAGTTCTGAACTCTTTGAAGGGCTATGTTGTCAGGTAAGGGTCTTAGGCGTTTGGTGCTACATCTCAGAGTATGAAGTATCTGACTCCTCTCTATCTGAGTATCTTTTAAAAAATAGGATTGAGTCTGAAGTATTTGAACATCTATATTTGGAATGTAAGGTCTTTGAAGTCTATGAGGGCCTATGTCTTAAGATAATGAATTTGATGCATTTGTGCATCTATGTTTAGAATTTTCATTTTGTGAAATCTTTGAGGATCTGTGTTCCAAGGTTTGAGGTGTTTTATATCTGTGTTCTGAGTGTTAGTACTCACAGATCTTTTAAGGCCTGTGTTTTAATGGTTATATGACATATGTAGGTTATTTTTGAAAGAAGTAAGTTCTCTGAATTTGCTGAAGACCTGTGGCCCAAGGTTGGAGTCTGAGATATTCGTAAGGTATTTGTGAGCCCTCATCCTGAGTATGAGGTCTATGAATTTACTGAGGGCCTGGGTTCCAAATTGAATCACTAGTATTTGGAGGTATGTGTTCAGTTGTGATGATGCAGAGCACTCTCATGATATGTGTTCCAAGGTTGTAGTATGAAGTATTTGGGGTTTCTTTTCAGGGTTGGAGGTGTCTGACCTCTTTGAGGATTTGTTTCCTAAATTTGCTTCTTAAGTTTCTTTTAGTATCTAAGTTCAGAGTCTGAAGTCTCTAGACTTTTAGAGGATCAGTGCTCCAAGATCTGTGTGTGTGGTTTTTAGGTATTTATCTTCAGGATGTAAAAACTTCTGAAACTTTTGAGGGCCTGTGTTCCAGCCTTAGGATCAAACATGTGTGGAGGTCTCTGAGCAGAGAGTGAGAGGTCTCTGAACTAATTAAGTGTTCTCTAATGTTCAAATGCAAATTATTTTGGGGTTTGTGTTAAGAGTGTGAGATCACTGAGTTTTTGAAGGTTTTCTTTTTCTCTTCATAGGGTTGAGTCTGAGTTACTTTGTGTTCCATATTTAGAGTTTGAGGCCTTGAACTCATTGAGGGTGACATAAAATTCTGAGTTCGATGTATTTGTTCTTTATTTAGGGTTTTGATCTCCAAAGTCATTGAGGGCATGTGTTACAAGATTTGAGTCTGAGGTATTTGGGATCTGTATTCATAATAAACATTTACAAATATCTTAGGGTCTGTGTTTTAATATCCAAATACGAAGCATATGGATTCTAGGTTTAGGGTGTGAGATCTCTGAATTCTTTGAACATTTGTGTCACAATTTTGGAGTTGGAGGTGTTTGGAAATCCTTGTTCTGGGTGTGAAGTCTGTGAACTCTAGAAAGCCTGCATTCCAAATATTACATTTGAGATATTTTGAGGTGTGTATTCAAGTTACTTCCCAGGTGGCTCAGTGGTAAAGAATCTGCTTGCCAGTGTAGGAGATCCAGGAGATGTGGATTTGATCCCCAGGTCGGGAGTATCCCCTGGAGTAGGAAATAGAAACCCACTCCAGTATTCTTGCCTGGGAAATCCCAGGGACAGAGGAGTCTTGCAGGTTACAGTCTTTGAGGTCACAAAGAGTTGGACAGAACTGAGCAACTATGCACTCACACACAAACATTCAAGTTGTAAGATGTGTTTCAGGCTCTCTGTTCCAAGGTTAACATCTGACATGTTTGGGTCAGTGTTCAGAGTGCAAGGTCTAGGAACTTTTTTAAGGGTTTTGTCCTAAGTTTGCTCCAGAGGTTTTAGTGTCTCTCTTCAGAGTATCAGGTCTCTGAACTCTTAGAGGTTCTTTGTTCCAATGTTTGAGTTGTGCTGTTTGAGAATTTATATTTAGGGTGAGAAGCACCATCACCCATCTTATTACCCAACACAGAAACCTGGTCTCAGCGTTGTACACCTCTGTCCTTCACTGCAAGCCTACATGCTTGCTGAGGTCTGTCCATTTCACTTTCAAAATACCTGTCTAATGTACGTACCTCTTTTCATGCCCAATGCTTCCACTTAGTCCAAAGTATCTGTTACTCTCTCGCCCTTGCCAAAATAGTTTAGTAGTTTGCTAAGTTTGTTTTAGTTTGTTTTCCCCTAAAAATGTGTTTTCTCACAATTGTATTCACTTCCATGTTTCTCTTTAGAGTGATCAAATAAAATCCTGTCATTGATAACTCATTGCTACAACAACCAGTATCATATTTCACTTTCTACTTATGGCTTTATTGATACTGGAGGGAGAGTTGGGTCTATTTCACTACATATTGATGTCCTATTTTTCCTTTCTCAATCTATATCATTCTAGAACTCAAGAAAAATGGTCCAAGTGATCACGTTCTAAGCATTACCCAGAAAGTAAAAAGTGCTCTGGGTGAGGCTTACTGATGCCAGCATTGCTCACAGCAGTAGTGCCTTATGTGTACAGCAACCTTATCAAATGAGCCCCTGGAGCCCAAACTGGGGGAAAGTCTAGGAAGCCTTGATAAAGACACATATCTCGACAGTGTTCAGCCTCTCCTTAAGGACCTGTTTTGCCTATATTGCCCTGGCATTTTCCAGAACACTCAACAGGCTTTTGCTGACCTTCTATCCCCTCTGCAATCCTTACCCCACCAGCAGTCAGTATTGCATCTAAAAGCTTTCTTTTATTGTTAAGACTACCCCTGTCACTCACTGATTTCTAACCTGACAAAGATATCAAAACAATTTGCTACCCTGAAATATTTAGAGGGCTAGGAGAATGAACCTTTAAGAAAAAATAGTTTCTTTAATTATAAATAGAACAAGGGATAATTAATGTAAACTAAGAAAATACAAGGAAGTCGTGAAACTGGGAAAAATTGTTTCTGGAAAACTATCCAGGATACTCAAGAATACCATGTAATATATAGTGTAGTTTCTGTGGGAGAAGGAAAACTTTTTCTCTTCACTCTCTTAGGTTCTTCACCTGGAGCCCTGCAAATTAGACCAGCAAAAGACAGACTGCTAACAAGAAAAAAACAAATAGAAGCTATTAACACCTCCATCCAAAACCCTTGGGAGCACTCAACGATGAGTAACTCAAAGGTGGCAGTTAGAATTTGGAGTCTGTATACCTAACTTAAGAGGGGAAAGGGAGATGTAGAAATAGAACTTATGGAAAAACAAACGACTTTTTGGAATGATAAATGGGCCCTTAGGAGAACAGATGGGAGATATAATAGTCTTGTGACAATGTTTGGATGTAGACTTCTCCCAGAGAAGATAAAAGTTGCTTCTAAGGAGGGTATTTATTACCAGTGAGTTCTTTTGAGTTCTTTAGAAAGGCTCTGATTTGAAGCAGATAGGAGATTTCAGAAACTCAGATTCCTTTCAGTTCAAAATAATTCTCATACCAAAGCAGCATATTTCAGGGTAACATACACTGATCCCCTTTATTTCCTTGTAGGCTTTTGCTATGCATTGCTAAACACATCCCTTAATAATCAACATATTTACCATCAATGAGTCTGAGCTTTTATTCTGATGTCTCTTGACTTCTCTTTTTGCCTTTATTGCTTCTTCCCATCATCATCCCTGTTGCCCTGTTCCTCACACTCTCACATCCCCCACTCACATCCACTCAGCTGTTACAAGCTCAGTTCTCTTGGCTCTGTGTCCTGGGATAAGAACCCTGGGTTACCTTCCATGCTTATCCCACCAGGACAGGATTCCTGTTTAATGAAGTGACTTCTGTGGCGTTCTTCCAGAAAACAAATCCACTTTTAGTTTTGAGTAAAGAAAAGAATGGCTGAATGCATGAATGCACTTCAAGGATGACCTACTAGGGTCAGAGGTACCTGCTGTGCTTCTGACTGAGGTTAGAGGTGAATGGGAAACAAAACCACAGGAGCTCACACATCACACAGGTCAGTCCCTGTCACTAGAGTGGGGATACAGTTGACTGAACAAGCCAATCCCTTCAGGGAGAAGAGGGCAGGGAAAAGTCTGGTAAAATGTCATTTATAGGAAGATCACAAATGCTCTGAGATAGGTTCTAGCTCTCATCATACTCCTGTGCTGAAGCCTCACCTCCTTAGTCCTGAAAGCTGGCGCAGCAACCAAGGCACATGCACCAAATAAGTAGCCAATGAAAGCAAGCAGTTGAAGGAAAGGGTGAGACAGGGGCGGGGGGTTCTAGAAATCCCCTACAACTGGGCAGAACTGGGACGTGGAAGTTCTTTAGGATCAATCAAAGCCCAGGAAGGATCTTGA
Source organism: Antilocapra americana (assembly GCA_007570785.1). Taxonomy (NCBI): domain Eukaryota; kingdom Metazoa; phylum Chordata; class Mammalia; order Artiodactyla; family Antilocapridae; genus Antilocapra; species Antilocapra americana. Next base: position 1,105,602 of record ML664052.1, on the reverse strand, counting down.
TTCCTGTTCCACTCATTCCAGGGCCAATGTCTTCCCAATGATTCACGGTCTTCAGGCCAATTCCAAGTAGACAAACAGGACCATGGGTACTGAGATCCATGATGGAGGCCACAGAGAAAGAGGACACCAAAGCTGGAGAGTGGGCTAAGCAACAAGGTCCTACTGTATAACACAAGAAACTATATTCAATATTCTATGATAGTGGAAAAAATATTAAAAATGATGTGTGTGTGTGTGTATATATATATATATATACATATATATATATATATATATATATATATATATATATATAACTGAACCACTTTGTCATACAGCAGAAATTAATGCAGCATTGTAAGTGAACTACACTTGAATAAAATAATTAAAAAATAAAAATCTGGAAAGTGGGTGTCTACCTAGAGCCCACATGGAATCTGGGAGGATGGGGTTATCAGACTCCCATCCCCATCAGGGATAGTGTTAACTCCCCTGCTCTCTGACCTACAGTTTACAGATCCAGTGCAGTCCCTCCCCTCCAGTGGATTGTTTCCTCCCTCTGTCCCCCAACACTACACTAGTGGAATGTTCCATCTGCAGCTCCTTTCCCAGTAGCTCAATGGAATCCTCTATCCATATCAACCCTCACACACTCTGGACTGACTGTTCCTGTTTTGCTATTCCAGCACCTGGAAATGAATTGTCCTGAACCCTGAATGTTTTGTTGAAATCAAAGGCCAAGTTTTCATTCCTTGGCCTTAAAACTTCCTGGGATGTGGTTCACATCCCCTTGTATACATAGGACTTAAGTCTGGGGCCAAAAAAGGAATCCAGTATTCCTGCCCCAAGGCAGTCAAGCTTCAGAGCCTTTGCTCTGCCTGGGTCCTGTGTCTAGTCCGCACAACCCTGTACTTGGCTCATTGCTTAGCCTTTGGTGGGGGAGGGGTACCTGTTTAAACCAAACCTCATCCTAGAGTCTCTTCATGATCACTCCAAATAAAATATACAGTAACTCACATCATCCCTTACTGTCCCCTTAAGCATGTTTTATTTTTCCACCTCCCTTCTACTCTCAGCCCTAAATAAAGGCCAGGTGTTTTAGGGCCAGCCAACAAAGATCAGATTTCTGTAGGATGACCCACTAGAGGAGAACTTGTCTGTCCCTTTAACCAGTAAAAACGTGAACCACATCAGTTGAGATCAGGGATTATCTCAGAAGTCCAGGGCCTAAACCTGAGTGGAGAAGAAGGGCAGACATGGGTGAGACACATTGGTGGCTTGTGCCTGCTCTAGAGATGGGAATAATGAGACCCAGAGGCCAGGACTGGGTCCATTAAAACCTTTGGGGGCTGGGGAACTGTGAGTAACACCCCGGAGAATCGCAGCTCTATGGAGCTCTAAACCTGGGGACTGGAACAGGCTATGCAGGTAAATGGGAAAGGAAACATCGCTCGGGGTATGGACAGATGTGGACACCCACATAAACACTCTTTGACCAGCATTTTCTGAGACACAGCCTTCCTCACAGGGGTGACCCTCCCCACAGAGCCAGCCCCTGGGGGCTGCATGGAGAGGGCCTCCCAGTTTACCTGAGTCCTCACCAACCCCTCCGAGAATAGTAATGTCTTATCACTCAAGGTCATACCTTTGTGTGGGACAGGTCCCAGGTCTAGGGGTCTCTACTTTTATAAGCCAGGAATAACATCTACAGGAATGGGGGAGTTGTGGTTTACTTGGATCACCCCACCTTGTGAGGGACCCAACACAAGCCCCTTGTCCCTCAGAGCCTGGACGGTTTTCTCTCCCTGCCCTGACCAGTCTGGCATTCAGCCAAATGCAGAGAGCACCCCCAAACTTTTCTGTCATACTCTTATCATCTTGAAGTCTCCTGGCATCAGAATTGAGCCTGCTTTCATGACCTCGCATGGCCACGTTTCTATTAAAGACCCTGGGCTCAAAGATTCCCCTCTATCACCAAAACTCAACAATGATGTTAATATGATTGCTTTCATTGTCACAGAAGATAGTAGGAGACAACCTACTTGTTCAGCATGGGGCATGACAAACAAATGATGTATTTTCATCCTCACAGTGTGGAGGGCAGTGGGCAGAGATTAACATGTGGGCTGTTGAGACAGTCTCCAAGGCATCGTTGGGGGCTGTTGGGGCACAATCCTGATTCATTGTTAAGAAACCAAAGGACAGTCCACTTGGGGACAAAGAAGAGTGGGAGTGGGTGGTAACGTGTATGCACACCCTAGTGTGTGCAGGGGCCATCTCAGGAGAGAGACCACAAGAAACTGGTTGCCATCAACACCAGTCAGGGAAAGAAAGCTTATTTTTACTATCCTCTCTTTTGATGCATTTGTGCTTTTTTTAAAATTTATTTTATTGAAGTATAGTGTTGTGCTAATTTCTGCTATATAGTAAAGTGATTCAGTTATACATATATATTAATATGTATACATACTTTTTTCATATTCTTTTCCGTTATGGTTTAATCACAGGACATTGAATGTAGTCCCCTGTGCTATACAGTAGAACCTTGTTGTTTATCCATCCTTTAGATAATAATTTGCATCCACTAATCCCAACTCCCAATCCACACCTCCCCCACACCCCTCCTCCTTGGCAAACACAAACCTGTTCTCAATGTGTGTGAGTCTCTTTCTATTCCGTAAATGAGTTCGTGTCATATTTTAGATTCCACATATGTAGTATCATATGGTATTTGTCTTTATCTTTCTGACTTACTTCACTTAGTATGATAATATTTATTTGCATCCATGTTGCTGCAATTGGCATCATTTCATTCTCTTTTATGGCTATTTCATTGTATATATTGATAAGTGCCACATCTTTATCCATTCATCTGTTTGTGGACATTTAGGTTTTTTCCATGTCCTGGCTATTGTGAATAGTGTTGCTATGAACATAGGGGTGCATGTATCTTTTTGAATTAATAGTTTTTTCCACATATAGGTACATGTGTGTTTTATACAATGTATGTATAAGTTTATTACCTATCCAAATTATTGTCATTATTTGAGCTCTAACATCAACCTGATGAAACAAAAGAACCCCAGGTCATGCTACAAGAATATGAAAATTCTCACATAAATCCCTACTCAGGCCCCAGCCCAGGACTGTTCTTGAGTCCTCTGGACACCCTTATACCTACCCTGACTGGGCCACAGGAATGATCAGAAGAGGTCATGGGCTATCTCCAGATGAGTGAACGGATGGATGTGGGCCAGGACAGGGTGGAGAGGGAAAACCCCTGCTGGGCAAACACACATGTCCTTCAGAAGCACAAGGAAGAGCTTTTGCCTACACTAAAGAAAACTTGTCCTACAGATCTATGGGTGCTGATCTATTCAAGAGAGAGGTGAGGGTGGGGGAAACATAATTAAGGGACCCTCTTTGGTGAAAACCAATCAGGTACTGAGGCTGCCTGCCTGGGACTTCACAAACTTGTTCATGCTTAATTCTCAGAATAATCACTCTAAGGAGAGTGTGGATTTCTCTGAGGGAAAACTGAGGATGGTAGGTTCTTAGAGGTTAAGGCAACTGAGATGTCACAGAGCAGCAAGGAGATGATTGTTGTGAAGAAATTGTCCGTCAAGAGCTGAAGACAAAGAACTTCATGTCCTCAATTCAGACCCCAAAACAGCTTCTAGATGTCAAACTTTGAGATAAGGACCTGGAAACAGCTTAGAAACTTCACACTATGGAAGGAGATTCCCAATGAGGCTGCAGATCCACAGATATCACAGAGACCACACACCTGGGACTGGACCCAGGCCCCTAAACAGCTGACAGACTTTACACAAAGGATGGAAAGTGCCAACAGTAAGGAATCTTCATATCCTGGAAGAGGCCCTCAAGCAACCTACTAACATCACACTCTATGTCTTACATACACACCCAAATAGCTCAGAAGCCTCACATCTGGGCAAACACACTCTTAGAGGCAGGCCTTTTAACTCTAAGGATATAGGCCCCTAGTTATCCCCAGACCTCACAATCTGGAGAAAAGATCCCCAGTGAGTTCCCCGGAGCCTGAGTGAAGACCCTTTAATAGGTCAGAGACCTAAAATCCTGGACGCAGGTTCCCAAAGACCTCAGAGAGCTACCCAAGCATACCACTCCATCCAAGCTGCCCTGTGCCCCTCATAGTTGGGTACAGACGTTTGAAGACTTCAGAGGGTCCATGTTCTGAACACAGAACACTGAAGAACTCAGGGACCTCACACCCTCAAACAAACCTCCAAAAATCTCACAAACCTAATATACAGAACTGACTCACTGAAAGTTTAGATACCTCATATCTTGGGCTGAAGATCCCCAAACAGCCACAGACAACATACATTGGAAAACAGACCACCAAATATTCACAGTGCACCCTTATAGTTTAGATCATTTTATACAGACCACCCCTCCAAAAAAAAGAACTCAGAGAATCCATACCCTGAACTCAAAACCTCTGAAAGCCATGGAACTCACACCCTTGGAATCAGACCACCAAACGGTAAATAGATCTTATATCCTAGACACAGAACTGTATACATCCTGAGAGACTCCCATGCAGCTCAAAGACCTCACACTCTATCAGTCCAGAGACTCAGACAGCTAATAAACTCAGAGATCTCAAACCCCAAATACAGGCCCAGAATATCTAAAACCTTAGACCACAGATGACAGAGATTTCAGGGACTTTACACATTGGAAACAGACCCCCAAGTAACTCATATTCAAAACTTGGAACACAGGCCCTTAAACAACTCAGAGGACTCACTCACATCTGGTTGAGTACAGATAAGCAAATACTTCAAATGCAAACCTTGGAATGCTGACCCTTAAAAAGACCAGAGGACCCACCCCATAAATACAAATACACAAAAACCTCAGATTCAAGCCTTGGGACTCAGACCTTCCAAAAGTTCAGAGGAGTCACACCTTGATCACAGACAACATATATTATCAACTCAAATACCCAGATTTATATACCAACCCAAATATTGGAATACATAACCTCTGCAATTTCACAGACTTGAAATTCTGAAAATGGACCGCAAATACATCAAAATCATACCTTGGGATACACCCTCAAAGAGTTCAGAAATTTCACACCCTGAACACAGACCACAAAGGCTTCAGACTCAAACATTAATCCCAGATCCTCAAGAATTCAGAGACCCTAACACACTGAAAGACCCCAAAATGGTACAGACACATACCATGGAATACAGAACCTCAATAGTTCAGAGACCTCACACCCCAAATGAAAGTATTAGTCACTCAGTTGTGTCTGACTCTTTGTGACCCCATGGACTGTAGCCCACCAAGCTACTCTGTCCATGGAATTCTCCAGGCAAGAATACTGGAGTGGTTCACCATTTCCTTCTCCAGGGGATCTTTCCAACCCAGGGATCAAACCCAGGTCTCCTGCATTGCAGGCAGATTCTTTACCATCTAAGCCACCAGCGAAGCCCAAGTTCCAAAATATATTGGACTCAAATATTAAAATATAGACCCTCAAAGATACTGGAGCTCTCAAAAACTAAACATATACCCCTTAAATAACTCGCATTCAAACCTTGGAACATAAACCCTCAGTAAGTGCAGAGACTCATACTCTGAACACACCCCACAAACAGCACCAGCCAAAAAGTGGAAAAGAGGCCATCTAAAAATCACAGACTTCATGCCCGTAATACAGACACCAAATAATTTATGTTAAACTTTTGGAACAAAGGTCTTATAAAAATAATTCAGAAACCCTCACACCCTGAAACTTATTCCCACATACCTCAGACTCAAACATTAGAACACAGTCCTGCCAGTAAATAGGTTCATCAGTACTATATTTTTAGATTCCATATATATGCATTAATACACTATATTTGTTTTTCTGACTTACTTCACTCAGTATAACAGGCTCTTGGAGGGGTGGGATGGGAGCGGGAGAGAGGCTCAAGAGGAAGGTGATATACATATGATTATGACTGATTCACATTGTTGTATGTTTTACACAACATTGTAAAGCAATTTTTCTCCAATTTAATAAAACACAGACCTCAATGAACTTAAACAAAACACATCCTGAATATGGACCCCAAGTACTTCAGACTCAGAAATTGGAATAGAGACCTCCACATATAAATCTTGGGACCTTTAGACCCTCAAAGAGATCAGAGACCTCAAACCCTGAACAGAGGTCCCTCAGATATCTCAGGCTCAATTATTGGGACACATGCTACCAAAGAATTCAGAAACATCACACACTGAGTATGGACCCACAATACCTCAGGCTTAAATATTGGGATTAAGACTGTTTAAAAGTTTAGACACCTCAGACTCTGAACATGACTCACAGGTACCTCAGATCTTAACTTTACAAAATAGACTTCAAAGACTTCAGAGACTTCACCTTGAACAGACTCCCTCAGGCTCAAATATTGAGACATGCTTAAGGAGTTGAGATACCTCAGGCTCCAAACACAGACCCTCATCACCCCACTTCATGCCTTGGGACACAAAGCCCCAAAGAATGCAGAAACAGCAAATCTTGAAAATAGATCCCTAAATATCTCTGACTTATACAGAGTTGTGACATAGACCTTAGGGACTTCAGAGACATTACACCCTGAACATACACCACAAAATTCTTAAGGCTCAAATTTTGGAACAAAATCCCTCAGTGATATCAACGACCTCACACCATGAAAACAGAGCACAAATACTTTAGACTCAAACTGTGAGACAGAAATGATCAGAGTTCAGAAACCTCACACCTTAAAAAACAAATCCCCAAATACCGAGACTCAAATCTCGGCACATAGACCCCCAAAGAGTTTACAGACCTCACACCCTAAAGTCAGATCCCAACTTAGACTTGTGGCACAGACCCTACAATTTCAGTCATTACACCTTGAAGAACCCACATTACCAGACTCAAAACTTGGAAATACACTCAATTATTTCAGAGACTTACATCCTGAACACAGAGTCCCAAATATCATAGTTTCAAACGTTGGGACACCGACCCTCTAAAAATTCAGAGACCACAGGACTTCCATGGTTGGTCCAGTGGATAAGAATCCACCTGCCAGTGCAGGGCACACAGGTTAGATCGCTGGTCTGGGAAGATTGCACATGCCGCCCAGCAACTAAGCCCATGCTCCAGATTCCGTGAGCCACAACTACGGCGCCTGTGCTCCTCAACAAGAGAAGCCCGCGCACTGCAACCAAGGGTAGCCCCCGCTGGTCAGAACTAGAGAAAGCCCGCACAAAGCAATGAAGACCAACCACAGCCCCCAAAATTTAGAGACCACAAATCCTGAACAGTGACCCCAGTAACCTCATGCTAAAACCTTAAGGAAAAGATCTTAAAAGTACAGAGACTTCCCATACTGAACAATGACCCCCCAGGTACCTGAGACTGAAAGTTTAGGGCTCAAAGAGTCAAGGACCATATGCCCCGAACACAGTTCTCCAAACCTCAGGCTCAAGCAACAAAAGCCAGATTTGTAGAGTTCAGATCTAACACTTTGAAAAAGATCCCCCAAACGACAGACTTATAGGGCACAGAACCCCAACAGTTCAGAGACTTCTTACCCTGAAAACAGATCCCCATATGCCAGATTCAAACATTAAAATATCGATCCTCAAAGATTTGAGAAGCCAAGCAACCTGAACACCGTCCGGCAAATACCTCAGACTCTAATACTAGGACAGAGTGAAAATCTAGAGACCTGACATCTTGAACACTGGCACCCAACCTCCTCGGTAAGTCTCAATACATATAGAGTCCACACACCCTGAGCACAAATTCCTAAATATCTCAGACTGAAACATTAAAACCAAGATTCTCTAAGAGTTCTGAGAACTAACACTCTAAACAGACCAGCAAACACTACAAACTCAGCCCTTGAGACACAGAGCCTCAATAGATTAGAGGTCATACACCCTGAATATAGATCCCAGAATGCCTCAAACTCAAATACTAAAAGTCAGATCCTCATACAATTGAGAGGCCTCATGACCAGAACTCTGTCCTCCCAAGTTCCTCAGATGCGAACATTGTAAAACATACTCTCAGTCAATTCAGAGACATCACAGCCTAAACAAAGACCACAAACACCACTGACCTAAACTCGGGACAGAGATCTCTCTAAAAAAATCACTAACCTCAAACTTTAAGTAATTCATACTAAAAACTTTGAAACAAAAGAACCTCTAAAAATTCAGAGATGTCTCACCCTGAACATTGAACCCAGATAACTCAGATTAATGCTTTTGGATACAGTGTTCAATGGGTTCAAACACAACACACCATGAATAGGACTCCCAAACACCTCAGACTCAAAAACTGAAACAAAGACCTTCAAATAGAACAGAGACCTCTAATCCTAAACACAGAACCCAAATAACTCATAGTGAAAACTCAATACAATGACCCTCTAAAAGTTCAGAGATCTCACACCTTGACTACAGACCCCTAAATACCTCAAACCCACATACTGGGGCACAGAAACCTACAAATTTACCTCACACTCTGAAAAATGCCACCAAATAACTGATTCATAATACTTTGGTAACCCCTTAAAAGTTTAGAAACCTCACACCTGACCACCACATACAACACCCAAACCTTAAAACAGACTGTCAATGTTTTCAGAGACATCACACCATTAAATATTGACCCTTAAAACCTCAAATCCAAACCTTGGTACTCAGACCCTCAGAGCATGTAAAGACCTCATATTCTGAACACAAACCTCCAAAAACTTAGACAAAACAGTTGGGACACACATCTGCAAAGAGTTCAGATATTTTATACCCTGAACAGAAATGCCTAAATGTCTCAGACTCAAACCTTGGATCACAAAGTCAAAGATTTCATACTCCAGTCATAGACCCCAAAATACCTCAAACTGAAACATTAGAATATAGACCAAGTTCAGAGTCTGTATTAATGCGTTCAGAAACCTAGCACTCTGAACACAGACTTCTAAGTATTTCAAAATACAGACCTGGAAAACTTGGAATAAAGACCCTTAAAGAGCAAGAGTCTTACACTCTGAAGTCAAATCGCAAATACCTCCAATCCAAAATTGGAACACAGAAGCTCTAAAAATTCAAATACCGCACACCCTATACACAGATACTCAAATCACACTTAACCCTCCGAAAATTCAAGGACCCCATATCCTAAACAGCAGCCTCAGATAATGTACCCTAAATCTTGGGATAAAGACCCCCTAAAAGTTCAGAGACTTCACAGCCTAGACACAGACTGCAAATACCTCCAATTCAAACCTTGTCACCAACCCTCTGATAGTTGAGGGATCTCATGCTCTAAGAGACTCCCAGGTATGCTATATTCAAACCCCAAGAAACAGACACTCAAATATTTCAGAGACCATACATCCTGAGCAAATATCTCCCATTACCTCAAACTTAGACCTTACAGCAGAGATCATTCAAGTGTTTAAAATCTCAGATCCTGAGCTCAAACCCCAAATACACTCGACTAAAACCTTGGGACAAACATCTTCAACAATTTCGGAAGCCTCACACCCTTAAACACAGGCTGGAAATACTTCAGACTCAAACTTTGAAATACACACTCTTAATTTCACATACTGAATACAGAACCTCAAATACCATAGATTCAAACTTGGTACACAGACCTTTAAAGAGTTTAGATACTTCACACCCTGAACACAGACTTTGAAATACTTCACACTGATACATTGAAGCACATCCCACCAAAGAGTTCAGAGATCTCACTCCTAAGCACAAATCCCAAGCAGCAGACAGACGTGGAACATTCTACAATAAACTTAGAGACCTTATATTCTGAGATTAGTACCCTCAAAAGTGCTCAGAAAACTTATGCCTTAAACACAGACCCCCAGATTGCACGGAGATCTCATACTCTGGACAAAGATGCCCACATAGGTCATAAACAGAGACCTCCAAATGGTTCCAGAAATTTACCCTATCAAACACAGGTACCCAGAGTGTTCAGAAACACCAAACTCTGGATGCAGACTCTCCCAAATACCAGAGACTCACATTCTGAAAATAGATACCAAAACATCTCAGAGACCTGCAGAGACATATCCTGGACACCATGCCCCAAACTGTCTCACAGATCATACCCTGGGGGTCAGGCAACCAGTTCAGGGCCCTCAAAAACAAGGAGTAACTAGCTAATAGATCTCACACATTGACATAGACCCATGAACATCTCAAGGGTCGACTCATTAGAAAATACCCTGATGCTAGGAAAGACTGAAGGCAGGAGAAGAAAGGGATGACAAAGGACAAGATGGTTGGATGGCATCACTGACTCAATGGACATGAATTTGAGCAAGCTCTGGGAGATGGTGAGGGACAGGGAAGCCTGATGTGCTGTAGTTCATGGGGTTGCAAATAGTCAGACACAACTGAGCGACTGAACAACAGCAAACATCTCAGAGAACTCACACTCTAAGTTCAGAGACCACATCCTGAATATAGAACCCACAGAGTCCAGAGACCTCCAATCACACACACAGACAACACTAAATAGCTAGGAGACCCTAGGCCAGGATGCGTGTGCTCCATCGCTCAGTTGTGTCTGACTCTATGTTACCCTATGGATCTAGCCCACTGGGCTCCTCTGTCCATGGGATTCTCCAGGGAGGAATACTAGAGTGGGTCACCATTTCCTACTCCAGGGAATCTTCCTGACCCAGGGATTAAACATGCTTCTCTTGTGTCTCCTATATTGGCAGGCAGATTCTTTACCACTAGTGCCACCTGGGAAGCCCAGGATACAGAATCACAAATAGCCAGATATCTTGTATGTGAACACAGACCTAACAACAGCTTAGCAACATCATGATACAGACTCCCCAGAAATGCAAAGATCTAACGTCCTACCATATAGACCTCCAAAAAGCTTAAAAACATTACAACCAGGGACAAAGACACTCAAGGAACTCAAAGACCTCACACACTAGAAAACAAATCCCAGAACTGTTTAGAAACCTCACAAGCTGAGAAATCAAAACCACAAGAAGATAGCACCTCACACCTATTAGAATGGCTATCAAAAAAATCAAAGAGTTAACAAGCATTGGAGAGGGCGTAGAGAAAAGAGAACACTTGTGCATTGCTGGTGGGAATGTCAGCAGGTACAGCCACTGTGGAAAACAGTGTTGAGCTTTCTCAAAAAATTCAAAATAAAACTACCAAACAGGGACATTCCCAGTGGTCCAGTGGTTAAGATTCCAAACTCCCAATGCAGGGGGCGTGGGTTCAGTCCCTAGTCAGGGAACTAAGATTCTGCAAGCCACTTGGCAAGGCCAAAAAAACGAGTTAAAAAAACACTACCATATGATCCAGCAGTCCCACTCTGGGTATTTATCCAAAGCAAATGAAAATAGGATCTTAAACATGCACCCCCATGTTCAATTATTGCATTATTGACAACGGCCAAGATATGGAAACAAGTGTTCATCATCGGATGAATAAAGAAGATGTCATAGATGGATAGATGATAGATAAAAAGAAAGCATTCAGCCATAAGAGAGAAGGAATCCCCACCATTTGCAACAACTTGGATGGACCTTGAGGGCATTATTCTAAGTAAAATAAGTCAGAGAAAGACAAATACTGTATGATATCACATGAAAGTGAAAGTGAAATTTGCTCAGTTATGTCTGACTCTTTGTGACCCCATGGACTATACAGTCTATGGAATTCTCCAGGCCAGAATACTAGAGTGGGTAGCCTTTTCCTTCTCCAGAGGATCTTCCCAACCCAGGGATTGAACCCAGGTCTCCTGCATTGCAGGTGAATTCTTTACCAGCTGAGCCACAAGGGAAGTCTAAGAATACTGGAGTGGGTAGCCTATCCCTTCTCTAGCAGATCTTCCTAACCCAGGAATCGAACTGGGGTTGCCTACATTGCAGGCAGATTCTTTACAAACTGAGCTATCAGGGAAGCTCATGATATCACATATGTGGTATCTAAAAAAGCCAAACTCAGAGCCACAGAGAGTAACCACCCTCACTAGGGGTGAGGGTGATAGGTAGAGGTTGGTCAAAGAATACTAACTTCCAGTTATAAGATGAACAGTTTCTGGAGATCTAATGTACACCATGGTGATAATAGTTAATAATACTGTCATAAACTTGAAAGTTTCTAAGAGAGCAGGTCTTAAATGTTCTCACCACAAAGAAGAAATGGTAACTATATGATGGGATGGAAGTGTTAGCTAACACTATGATGGTAATCATTTTGCAAAATATAAATATATTAAATCAACATGTTACAAACCTTAAAATTATACAATATTATATGTTGATTATATCTCAATAAGGGTGGGAAGAAAAAAAAAACCTCATACTCTGAAGAAGATCCCCCCCAATCTCAGAGGCCTCATCCACTGGAGGAACAATCCCCCAAATAGCCCAGAGACTTCACACCCTAGGACACAGACTCCCAAAGCATTCAGAAATGACATACCGAAGACACAGACCCCATAACCATTTAAACACTGCAGACTCTGAACAGACATCCTCAAGCAGCTCAGGGTCCTTATTATACTCCAGAGGAATAACTGCTAAGAGCTCAGGGACCTCACACCCAAGAGAAAAACCCTTATCAACAGCCTAGAACAGTGCTTGGTACACAGTAGGTGCTCATTAGTCATCTGTTGAACAAATGACTACCTTGACTCAGTAATTCCACCTCTAGGAATGTGTCCTAAAGAAATGCATATGTGTACGGAGCTGTGTGCACAAGAATGGAAGGAGCAAACTGTCTTGCTAATTTTTAATATTATGATTATTTTCATTATTGTATACTGATGTGTTTTTCTTCCCCTCAGGATAGGAACCTAACTCCCCTTAGCGTAGGCCCTGTCTGTTCACTTTTGTGGCCCCAGTGTGAGGCCACAGTAATAGTACAGGGGCATTCACCACATAGTTCTAGAAGAGAAGGAAAACATATATCCCTCCCAGATCCCCATTCCTGTCAGAAATGCTGAATCCTGTGGCTCCTATGAGGCTTCCCTGGGGGCTCAAATGGTTGAAAATCTGCTTGCAACACAGGAGACTCGAGTTCAATCCCTAGGTCGGGAAGATCCCCTGGAGAAGGGAATGGCTACCCACTCCGGTGTTCTTGCCTGGAGAATCCCATGAACATAAGAACCTGGTGGGTGGGGGAGGGAGGAGGGAGGGGGGACCCGGAGGGGAAGCATATGTAAACCCATGGTGATATCATAACAATGTATGGCTAAAACAATAATTAAAAAAATAAAAAAATTTATTAAAAAAAAAAAAAAAAGAACTAAAGCATAAAAGAAAAGAAAAAAAAAAAAAAAGAACCTGGTGGGCTACAGTCTATGGGGTCACAAAGACTCAGACATGACTAAGCAGCTGACACACACACACACACACATATACATACAGCTCCTAGGAGATGGTACCCCTGGATGAGGTGGTGGCCCTGTTCCCTGTGTCAGCTTCAGAGACAGAGAGAGGCTGAAGAGGGTGTAGGTCTCCTGGAGAGGATTTGTGGGGACAAGGAGCAGGTAATGAAGAGACCTGGGGCATAAGGAGGTCCCCACTTTGCAGATTTGCCAATAGATAGCCAACTGTGAAGTTAGAGGGAGCAGTCCACACAGAACCACTGTCACTAACAGCAAATGCAAATTCAAGGCATTTCCCAAACCACCCTCAGTTTCCATCATTTGCTAAAAGGACTCACAGAGCTCACTGAAAGCTGTTATGCCATGGTTACAAGTAAAGACACAGACTGAAATTAAAATCGACTAATAGAGGAGATAAATGGGGCAGGATCAAGGAGGAAACCAAGTGCAGAGCTTCCAGTTTTCCTCTTTTCATGGAATCAAGACAGTGTTACTCTCTTGGCATTGATGGGTGACAACAGCATGAAGTGTTGCCAACCAGAAAGTCTTGGTGTCTAGTACCTTCAGTGGGTCTCCATCATGTAGGCACAGCTGCCTGCCCACATGGCTGATCTGTTTCCACCCCAAGGAGGTCAAGCTTTGCATGACCCGAAGCCCCCACCCTTCTATTATGTTGTTGTTGTGGCTCAGAGTCCCTCCTGTATAGCCTGTACATCATATTGTTATCCCCACTCTAAATCACACTGTCAGTGTGGCTCCAAGTCCCAACTCTAAATCACATAGTTACCATCTGTCCCGGCCAGGACTCCCAAGAGAACAAAGACATTCCTATCACACATGACATTCTGAGAGGTAGATAATATCTTCCAGAAGCCAAGGGCAAAGTCCAAACCTCTCTTTAAGTAAGTGGTAAGTAAGATAAGTGAAAGTCGCTCAGTTGTGTCTGACTCTTTGTGACCCCATGGACTGTCGCCTGCCAGGATTCTTTGTCCATGGAATTCTCCAGGCAAGAATACTGGAGTGGGTAGCTGTTCCCTTCTCCAGAGGATCTTCCTAACCCAGGGATCAAACCCAGGTCTCCCACATCACAGACAGATTCTTTACTGTCTGAGCCACCAGGGAAGCCCAGAAAGGAGTGGGTAGTCTATCCCTTCTCCAGGGGATCTTCCCGATCCAGGAATCAAACTGGGGTCTCCTGTATTTCAGGTGGATTCTTTACCAGCTGAGCTCTCAGGGAAACCCAGACCTCTCTTTGGGTGAGGTTAAAGTCTTTACTGTACTACATTATACACTGTGGTGGGGAAGTGGTAGAGAAGCTGCCTACTAATGCAGGAGACATAGGAGATGCAAGTTCAATCCCTGGGAGGGGAAGATTCCCTGAACCCTAGAGGAGGAAGATTTTCCAAGTTTTCTTGCCTGGAAAATCCCACTGAGGAGCCTGACAGACCCCAGTCCATTGGGGTTACAAAAGAGTTGGGTGTGATCAAGCACACACACACCCAATAATACACACAGGGGAGGGAGCATCATGGAGAGTTGTTAATGGAGAATCAGTAATATAAGCTAATATTCATGAAGACTTTCCTATGTACCAGATACCGATCCAAACACTTTACATAATTAACCTCTTAAATCCACAAACAACCTAATGACAGTGGGTCTGTTAATATTCCATTTTAAAGATGAGGGACACTGAGGTATAGAGGAGCTCATTAAATTTTTCAGGCTCTCCAGATCATGGCTCAGATGGTAAAGAATCTGCCTATGATGCAGGAGGCCCGGGTTTGATCCCTGAGTTGGGAAGCGATCAAACAGTGGGTTGCTGTTTCCTTTTCCCCTGGCAAGGGAAACAGCAACCCACTCCAGTAGTCTTGTCTGGGAAATCCCATGGAAATAGGAGCCTGGCAAGCTACAGCTCATGAGGTTGCAAAGAGTGGGACACAACTGAGCAACTAATAATTTCAGTTTTACAGCTAGTCTGCGGGAGAAGCAGGATTCATATACTTTGTGACCCTGGATATCCTGCCCTTAACCTCTTATTCTGCCTAGAATAATAGTATCAAATGTCCATAAATGGTGTCCACATGCCCATTATTTATACAGGATATCTCTAACCATGCTGTCATGAATAATAGCAATCTTATAGTAGAAACAGCTGTTTAACCTCTTCACTCACAGAACCTGGAAAGTTTACCTCACTCTCCTCCTTGTAGGACACCCTCACCACCATCAGAGTATAGCCAACCCTTTTAGCACAGCATTCAAGATCTGACTTGAGCCTGGCCTAGTTTTCTGGTTATTCCAATCATTCTTATCCTGCATTCATTCACTCACTCAGTAAGTTAATATTAATTGAGGCCCTTCTATATGTCAAGCACTGTACTAGGACCTGGGAAGACAGCTATAAACAAAACAAAGTTCCTGACTCTACAGGGCCTATATGCTAGAACAGGGGTCAGCCAACTTTTTCTGTAAAGGGCCAGATAGCAAATAGTTTAAGCTAGGTGGGTCATAAATAGTTTAAGTTAAATGGGTCATACAGTCTCTGTCACAACTGCTCAACTCTACTGCTGTAGTGGGAAAGTAGCCACAGACTGTATGCAAATGAATGGGCTTGGTTATATTCCAGTAAAACTTTTTCTACAAAGACAGGCAGTGGGCCACTTTGGGCCTATGGGCTATGCTCTGCCAACCTCTCTTTTAGAGACAGGCATTAAACCAGTACATAATAAATATGGCATTTATTATATAGGTGGTAATGAGTATTATGGAGAGAAATTAAATAGGGTGAGGAGGCAGAGACTGACTGTGGTGTGCAATGATTTTCCAAAGAGAGTGTCTGAGAAGGCCTCACCAGGAAGGAAGTGTGGAGCAGAGAAACTTAAATGAAGTTAGCCAGGGAGCTCACTGGTGGCTGAGTG
Organism: Antilocapra americana; assembly: GCA_007570785.1. Lineage (NCBI taxonomy): Eukaryota > Metazoa > Chordata > Mammalia > Artiodactyla > Antilocapridae > Antilocapra > Antilocapra americana. The sequence continues at coordinate 1,089,267 of ML664052.1, read as the reverse complement.
TCCCAGGCAGGGGAAGAATCTAGGATAAAAACCCTGAAGTCAGAGCATGACTCTCTCTAGAATCACTTCCCTTCCCTGTTGTCTCCATTCAAATGAACTATCAGTGAGGCCTTCCCTGTCCACCTCAAATACATCCCTCCGCTCCTCAGTATGGGACTTTCCCAGTGACTCAGCTGGTAAAGAACCCACCTGTTAATGTAGGAGACACAAGAGACATGGGTTCGATTCCTGGGTTGGGAAGATCCCTTGGAGGAGGAAATGGCAACCCACTCCAATATTCTTGCCTGAAAAATCCCATGGACAGAGGAGCCTGGCAGCTATAGTCCATAGAGTCACAAAGAGTCAAACACGACTGAGCTTGTATGTACACAAACAAAAAACCCCTCAGTATGCCCTTTCCCCTGACCCAGTCTTAGTTTTCTATGTAGTACTTGCTACCCTCTGATGTGCTATACACATATTGACCTAACCTATAAAATCCGTGACCGCATTGGATTAGTTCTTTGCGGTATTCCCATCACCTAGAACAGTACTGGGACATATGACAGGTGCTCAGAAAATTCGTGTTTAAAGTGGCCAGAAGCCAGACACTCAGCATACATCACTAAGATGCATGGATACCTTCAAAGTTTGGCATTTTACTGAGACTCAGAGAAGAAAAGTGACTTGCCCAAGGACATACAACCAGGACTTGAGAGCTCCAGGCTTTGACATGAGGGCTATCCAGCTCCAAAACCCACAAGTCCTGGATTATTTGAGATGTCAGTGAGGCTTGAAGTGAAATGAGTCCCCAACATTTGAGGGCAAGATAAGGAGATCATGTCCATCCCCAGAGAGATGGGGATCCACTCTGACTGACATCAGGAGACACAGAACAAATTCCCAGAAAGGTGGTCTCCTCAAAGCAGTTCAGAGGGGCTCCTATGACCCTCTAGACTGTGGATGTGACCCTCAATCCCAGGGCATGGACTGAAGGAAACAGATACTACATCCATGTAATCACCTACATGGTCTAGGCAGGAAGACGTGGATGAGTTTACAAAAAGTCACATCACACCCACCTCTCATGGTCTTTTTGGATAGTGAACAAACTGGCTTGCCAGGGGGAGGGCACTCATATCTAAAATAGTTTTTTTAATGAATTTTCTCAGAATGAACTCATGGAGAGACAGATGAATACTAGGTGAGGTGAGGTTAGTGAATTTGTACCCATCATGTAGCTTCTGTAGAAGCCCTTACTATATACATTATAAGCTCACTCACTCTCTCTTCTCTCCCACTGTCCCTGAAGGGTAATGGTACTAATAATAGTAACAGTAATTAGAGGTGCATTATAATAGCTGATATTTACTGAGCATTTCCTCCATGCCAGATCTTATTTAAGAGCTTTATCATTTCCATGTAGTAACATTCAGTCTTTTTGTACCAGGACTCTTACATATTTCAAGAGTACATTTAAGAAGTTCCTCCTTTCATGAACTCTGCCCTGATCATTGAACTTGAAAGTGACCTCTTCTTCCTTTGAAATACATTCTCTGTATATCCCCTTGAAACTTCTGGATATTTCATATAATTTTATTCCAAGACCTCGTCTCATACATAATTTTCCTTCACCAAGCTCACAGGGCTTTCTTCATGGCTCAGCTGGTAGAGAATTCACCTGCAATGAGGGAGACCTGGGTTCAATCCCTGGATTGGGAAGATCCCCTAGAGAAGGGAACAGCTACCCACTCCAGTATTCTGGCCTGAAGAGTTCCATGGACTGTATAGTCCATGGAGTCACAAAGAGTCAGACACGATTGAGTGACATTCACAAGCTCACATGATGCCTGGAATATTTGACAGTGTTCAGGCTTGAAGACCTTCAGAACATTTGGCCCCTCCCCATGTTTCAATTTTCCTTTATCTGTCAAACAAAGAGAGTAATAGTATCAACCCAGTAGTGTTGTCAAGAATAAATATGGGGAAAAAATGCTTCACATAGTGCTTGATATATCATTAACACTCAATATTATCTATTAATTAATTTTTTATTATTTATAATATATTCAGAATGATGAATGAATGGAAATAATAGTATACAACAATAGACACGAAAGTTCAAATGCCTACTGTGAATCAGGAGCTTTAAATACAGTTTTTAATGGAAACTTCCCTGTGGTTTATCAAGTGAAGTGTGATTATCATTGTGTTACAGTTGTTGTCATTATTCATGTTCAGTCACTAAGTTGTGTCCTACTCTTTGTGATCCCATGGACTGCAGCACACATTGGATAATTTATTCTTTGGCCTGTCTTCAGAGAGGCCAAGAGCTTTATCAACATATACCTAGGGACAATCAAACCCCTGTCCCATATGTTAGAAGGAAAGCACTGCTTTCCAGTGGGCTGCCAGTTTAGATCTGAACACCCCACCCCATCCAGTTTACATTTAAAAATTCTCTGGGGGCATTTGTTTAAAAATACAGCTTCCTGACATCATCCTAAGTTCTCAGAAGGAACTTGGAAATGAGCTTTTGTAATAAATATCCTAGGTGATTTAATATGAACTGTGGGCTTCCCAGGTGGCACAGTGGTCAAGAATCTGCCTGCCAGTGCAGGAGACTCAGGTTCGATCCCCGGGTGGGGAAGATCCCCCAAAGGAGGAAATGGCAACCTGCTCCAGTCCTCTTGCCTGGAAAATTCCATGGACAGAGGAGCCTGGCAGGCTACAGTCCATGGGATCACAAAGAGTTGGACATGACTGAGCAAGCAAGCAAAACTTCATCAAAGCATGCTTGGCAAAACAGTGCAGTGGGTAATTGGGATGTATTTAGATAATTCTCTGCCACAGCTGTATCCTCTGCAAGACTTCCCAAACATGAAGCTCAGAATCTGATTCCGTAAATTTGGTGTGGGGCCTGAGACCTTGCATCTCTAACAAGGTAAGATGATACTTTGAGGAGCTAGGCTAAAGCACTGTGCTCAGGAATTCTGAGGCTGCAGTAGGGCTCAGCTGGAAAGACTACCGTAATAGACTTGCCATGACCTCCAAGGGGGTTGCCATGGAGGGTGCTGTCAGGAATACCAGGGATTTCCCTTGTGCCTCCCTATGGAAGCATGCCATCTTACTCAGGTCATGTGAGTCACTTAATCATAATGCACAGTGCTACCTTTCCTCTGTAAAGATGAGACAACTGACTACCTTTCCATCATCAGCAGAGACTGTCTTCTAGCTTATCTATAGCCCAATGGAGATTGCCTCGTATAACTACATCCACTCCTTTTAGCCAATAGCAATGAGTACTAGAAGCAGTTAATAAAGTTCAGAGGTACCACAACGGCTGAAGGATGGTAAAATTGCGTATGACTTGGATTAGGAACCAAATGTGCCTAAGAATTGGGGCTGAATCATTAAAACCCTGTGGAGAACTGGACTGGCAGGAGGGAAGTGGTGGTGTGGAAAAGGAGACGTTTCACAAAGTGAAGTGAAACTTCTTTATTTTCACCATTTTGTCCGGGATCACTTTTCATTAAAAAAAAAAAAGAAATATTATACACGACAAGTAATATTTATTGTTAGAAGAAGAGGAGGAATGAGAAGGTACAAATCAATTTTAAAAAGCTCATTGATAATTCCACAATGTATACTGTTAATATTTAAGAATGAAATCCTATGAGTACATCCTCATGATATCTCCATTGCCTTAGAAGTGACACTTCCAAGTTAAAGGGATATGTGCTCAACATAATAATTGTTTGTTTTTGGTGAACTGTCTGTGTCCTTAGCCCATTTTTCTATATCTTTTCTTCTCTATTAGCAAAGATGCTTTATATATTCAGTGTCTTAAAAAATATGTTCATTGTTAACTCATCTGAGATTTATTCTGCTTTAGGGTATGAAATATCCTGAAAGCTTGCATTTATTATTGGCTTTTTATAAACAATGAAACTATTTTCTCATCAGCATTTATTGAACAATAGAAAGTCCCAATTTTAAAAACTGCATTATTGAATCCTCATAACTTATTAGGTACTTTCATTAGCTCAGATGAGAAAATGGGGGCATGGAAAGAGTGAATAGTTTGGTAGAGCCAGATTTTATTTTAGAAGCTGTCAATAACCTTATTCCTATGGGAAAAAAATGTCAAGCAGATCACTTTATTTTATCCCTTGAACTTCACTGATTCCCATAAAGTAGCTGGAGTGCTCTGACTCTAGAATCCCTACTTCCCTAAGGGCAGCAAAACCAGCAGCATTATACTGAATGGCTCATCTTTGAAAGAATTTATCATTTATCCTCCCCAAAATAGTAGTAAGGAGGAAAAAGAATCCTTCATCCTTCTTGGCAATGTTTTTCAGATAAAAACTTATAAATCATTATATTCAATGCTACATTATTAACAACAAAACAAATGAATGTATGAAAACAGTAAAATCTCTTAGAGTCTGCCAAGAAGACCTTCCTGATTCATTCCATACTGTTCTTATTACCCTTTCTTCCTGGCGATGTATTTTTCTATTATCTGGAACTTTCCTCAGCCCTACTGCCCTAGTCTAAAACCTTTAGTGATTCCTCTTGGCAATGAGGTAACATCCAAATATCTTCAGTTGTCTTTTGAGGCCATTCACTATGTAGTCCCAAGTGCCTTTCAAACTGATTCTCCACCCCTCCTCAGGAACAGGATTATGTATGATGTTACTTTTTCTAAGCTACATCTTTTTCTATACTTCTGTATTTAATACAGTAAAGAGATCAAAGGAATTTTAGAAGCAAGGGTTTAAGTCTTATCTAGCCTAAACTTGAATATTTTAAAGAAGAAACTGGGGCCAGACAGCATAACTTGCTCCAGGTCATCTAGCATATTAGAGGTTACAGTGCAGGCAGAACTTTGATTTTTCAACTCCTCTTGTTGCTCCTGCCTCCTAAACATGTAATTTGTGTTAGGCAAATACTTGCTGAATGTGTTGCATAACTTGCAGTGATTTTAACTACATTCTGTTAACCTGTCAGGAGTTCCTATCTTTGTCATGAATGAGTGAAATGAGCCAAGGCACGAAACACATGTACATCAGTTGAGCAATTCCAAAGCAATAGAACACAACAGGGAACTTGCTGAGGACACCTGTGCCTAGTGGCATCAGCTGTTCTTTACCATTAGATGCAGCCAGGAGGAGGGGAACCAGGAGGAAAGATGGTGCCTTTCAACTTCACAGAGCATGCCCTTCACCTCCCACCAGGAATGGATTGAAACCCTGTATTGGAAGATCTGTCAGCAAAGATTTCTCATCCTCTCTGTCCAGTCCTGGTCATTAGAGAACACTAGAAATCCAGATTATTAGAATTTGAAGAGACCTTAGAGATTCATTTGTAGATAAAGAAACTGAAGCCCAACAGTGTAGGAGCTGGTATACAAGGAATCTTTCATAGAAAAAAAAATCACTAAGAAACCTGAAGAGTTACCTCAGCAGTGGTTTTTAAATTGTCCTACAAGAGCTTTCTGGGTTCCCTACAGGTCCTCCTGGGCCTACTGTCCACAGCTAGTGAGAGTCTGTGTAGATGGGGCTTGACCTCCCCCCACTCCCGTTGCCAAATCGAGCAGAGCAAAACGTAAAGGTGAATTACAACAAATAATTTCACAATTTATATGGAAATACAAAAAACCTCGTATAGCCAAAACAATCTTGAGAAAGAATGGAACTGGAGGAATCAACCTACCTGTATTTAGGCTATACTACAAAGACACAGTCATCAGGACAGTATGGTACTGGCACAAAGACAGAAATATAGATCAATGGAGCAAATTAGAAAGCCCAGAGATAAATCCACACATCAATGGACACCTTATCTTTGACAAAGGAGGCAAGAATATACATGGAGAAAATACAACCTCTTTAACAAGTGGTGCTGGGAAAACTGGAAAGCTACTTGTAAAAGAATGAAACTAGAACACTTTCTAACACCATACACAAAGATAAACTCAAAATGGATCAAAGATCTAATCATAAGACCAGAAACTATAAAACTCCTAGAGGAAAACATACGCAAAACACTCTCCGACATAAACCAAAGCAGGATCCTCTATGACCCACCTCCCAGAATACTGGAAATAAAAGCACGAATAAACAAATGGGACCTAATTAAAATTAAAAGCTTCTGCACAACAAAGGAAACTATAAGCAAGGTGAAAAGGCATGGGAGAATGGGAGAAAATAATAGCAAGCAAAGCAACAGACAAACAATCTCAAAAATATACAAGCCACTCCTGCAGCTCCCTTTTAGAAAAATAAACGACCCAATCAAAAAGTGGGCCAAATAACTAAACAGACATTTCTCCAAAGAAGACATAAAAATGGCTAACAAACACATGAAAAGATGCTCAACATCACTCATTATCAGAGAAATGCAAATCAAAACCACAATGAGGTACCACTTTACACCAGTCAGAATGGCTGCCATCCAAAACTCTAGAAGCAATAAATGCTGGAGAGGATATGGAGAAAAGAGAACCCTCTTACACTGTTGGTGGGAATGCAAACTAGTACAGCCATTATGGAGAACAGTGTGGAGATTCCTTAGAAATCTGCAAATAGAACTGCCATATGACCCAGCAATCCCACTGCTGGGCATACACACCAAGGAAACCAGAATTGAAAGAGCCACATGTACCTCAATATTCATAGCTGCATTGTTTACAATAGCCAGGACATGGAAGCAACCTAGATGTCCATCAACAGACAAATGGATAAGAAAGCTGTGGTACATATACTCAATGGAATATTACTCAGCCATTACAAAGAATTCATTTGAATCAGTTCTACTCAGGTGGATGGAACTGGAGCTTATTATACAGAGTGAAGTAAGCCAGAAGGAAAAACAACAGTACAGTATACTAACGCATATATATGGAATTTAGAAAGATGGTAACGAGAACCCTGCATGCGAGACAGCAAAAGAAATGCAGATGTATAGAACAGTCTCGTGGACTCTGTGGAAGAGGTCAAGGGTGGGATGATATGGGAGAATGGCATTGAAACATGTTGATTATCATATGTGAAATCAATCGCCAGCCCAGGGTTGATGCTCGAGGCTAGGGCACCGGGATGACCCAGAGAGAGGGAATCGGGAGGGAGGAGGGAGGGGAGTTCTGGAGGGGGAGCATATGTATACCCATGGCAGATTCATGTCAATGTATGGCAAAACCAACACAATAAAGTAAAGAAAAAAAAAACACCTTTGGTCTAACATTTGGATTTCCAGTGGGAAATTACAGTGGAGTTTAGGAAGGAAGCACTCCCACTGTCTTAAAGACCTGGTCAGACAATGGCAACAGTGACTTCTGCTCACATTCCCTTGGCCAGGAGTTAGCAATATGACTCCATTCAACTGCAGGAGGGGTAGAACCTGTAGTCCCTAGCTAGGTAGCCACATGCCCAACTATACTAGACTGTGGAAAAGGGGAGAACAAATTTAGGTGGAAAATAGCAATACCCACCACACTGTTATGAAGACAGCTGAAAGCCAGAGAGAAAACTGAGGGAAAAATACTTGGAGCAAATATGGAAAAAGGTTGATGTCATTATGACATAAAGAAGTATGTAGAGGAAAAGAAAACTAACACACCAATAAAAGCTGGGCGAAAATCATGAACAACATAAATGTCCCACAAACATTAAAATTAGCATTGGTCATAACAAAGGACTTTTAAATGGGAAGAAATGTCATTGATTATCAATCTAAAAACAGAAAAACAAAACCTTTGATGTGGGTTTAGGGCAAAGAAACTCAGGTGGTAGAAGATTCAGAGGAAAATTCCACATCTCTTTCTCAGTCTCCTGTTATTCATTATGTTGGAGGACACTCCACACACACACACACACACACACACACACACACACACACACACATCAGTTTACACTCCACTGCTTTTACAGATGTGGAATACTAACTTAGTTGAAGTCGGAGATAAGGAGGGGATTGTATCTTGTTTTTAGTCGCCTAGTCAACTTCCAAATAGGTTTGCTTATTTTTATAGCAGTCACCTTAGGATCTCAATGATGTTACCAGTACTAAAGCCATTTCTGGAACACCTGTTTTTGAAACTGCCTTTGAATTCCAAAACATAAGTATCTGAAATATTTACAAGTATGTTTTTGTGACAGAAGTGTGTTTTAGAGTATGAAATTTCATTGTAGGAACTCTTTAGATGATTAGATTCACATCTGGTCCATAGAGTAAGGAATCCAAAGGTCAATTACCACTGGTCCTTGAACAGGCTGTGACTGAAAAGGGCAGGTTTTCTTCATGTATTTCTGAAAACCAGCTCTGAAAAAGGAACACAAAGAAGGCTTCATGGCCTGACTATAGCTTCTGAACATAAATACAGCCTCTTAACCAGACCAACTTGAAGGACCAGCACTCAATGAGTGAAAATGAGAAACATCCATGCATAGGGCAAAGTAGAAGTCATTTGAAACCAGAGAAATTCAAGTTAGGATCCCATTGTCAATATTTTCTATCTGTAGGACCTGAACATTATTAGCTCCACACATCTGCAACTTAGTTTCCTCACCTGTAAATTACACTTAGTAATTCTTACCTTGCTCGATATTTAGGGGACATGGGCATATCATGTGTAGAGCATCCAGCTCAGCTCTGGGTCACAGCATATACACTCAATAAATGGTGCATATTTTCATTACTATTATGTTTAAGTTTCTTTAGTTTGCAATTATATTTTTATTGCCCTTGTGTTCTCCATGAAAACAAAGGTTTTTGGCAAATATTTGAGATGCAAAAAAGTAAAGTGGGTTTCTGGACAATTCCAGATACATGCCCAGGAGTTGGACTGCTGGATCAATCATATAGCAACTCTATTTTTAGCTTTTTGAGGAACTGCTATACCATTTTTCATAATGGCTGCACTAATTTACATTCCCTAAAACAGTGTAGGAGGGTTTCCTTTTCTGGAGACCCTAGTTTTAATCAGCAAAGTCTACAGTCTGAGCTCTTTTATTTTTTATTTTTTTTTAAGTCTGAGCTCTTTTAGAGAGGATTTGTTCTCCCAAGTCACAGTGTCTTCAGGACCAGACACCTGCTTCCCAGAACTGAGAAACTTGATGTCAGAGGCATCAAGATTTTGCAGAAGAGCTCAGTGATCTGGGATGAGGTGTACCACTCTCCTTCTTTGGGGTTTTGGCTGACCCAAAACACCCAGAGATACATTTACACCCCCCCCCCCCCGCCAAAATTCTCTCTCACTTGCTCCATGCAGCAGTTTTCCTTTTCTACTTCATTCCTTGTCTTACCAGTGGACCACAGTGTTTTGGCACTGCCTCTGGGAGACCCAGAATAAATGTCACACCTGCTTGGCAATGACTCCCACTACACACTCAACACATCTATAAACACTACCCCTCTTGTGCCCCCAATACTACAACCTATTCTACCTAGCTTTTGGGGGCCTTCCACAGTGTGCCTTTTTAATCTCTCCAAATCTATCAATTGTTAAAGATCCAGCTCAGTTTTAAAGATCCTTCCCCTTTAAGGCCTTTTCAAGCTTTTAGTGCAGTTGTCTATTTTTTTAAGAGAACCATTTTTTAAAGTCTTCATTGAATATGTTACAATATCATTTCCATTTTATGTTTTTTGGTTTTTTGGCCCCAAAGCACATGGAATCATAGCTCCCCAATCAGGAAGCAAACTTTCACTCCCTGCATTGAAAGGCAAAGACTTAACCACTGGACTGCCAGGGTTGTCTATTAATTCTTATATGACATCAGCACCATAACATATTATCCTGCCTTGTTCACTACCACTTTAAATGGAGTGATAATAACTCCCATGCTGGATCTTTAGCTTTTTTAAGGATAGGGACCATGTTCTATAAACCTATGTACCCTTATACCAACCAGTACAGAACTGAGCACATACAAAATGGGCACTAGACCTTTCATTAACTGAGTAATTGGTTGTTTTCCCTTCTGTGGTCTCAGTGGCCTCATGTAAAATGACAGGAGTGTGAACAGCATCTTCTTCTAGCACTGATGTTCAGTAGAGCTATGAAAAAATCCCCAGACTTTGTTCAAAAAAAGATGATAAATCTTAGCCAGTGGCATCAATTGAAAGGATTAGGTTTTAGGCTACAACATTGATGATTTCATAAGACTTCTCATCTCCCTCAAAACTCCAAAAAAACCTGAGTTACTATTTCTCTCTCCACTAAGAGAAAGAAATATCAGAACCTTTGAGATGAAACCACATAATCTAATTAAGGAAGCAGCTTCAGAAACCTTCCCCAAAATGTAGTAGACACATTGCAGGTTGAATAGTTTGATGATGGGACTTCAGTGTTTCTCATGCAATAAGTAATGTAATGATGAATTTCAGGTACAGGAGGAACTGCCACTCTGCTCAAATCTTCAAAAGGAGCATTGTGCTGCCTCCATGTAGTCTCAATGTAGGAGACTGGAATTCCTTCTTAGAGATTGAGGACACGTGAAAAAAAATGAAAAATTTAAAAGGCACCTTTCTTATCAATGCTCCATGCCTCCACAGTTGGGTTGGACTCAAAGCAAGTGCTCAGAAAATCTTGGTCCCAGTAAGGGTAGAGAAAAGAGGACTGGAGATGGATAGAAAGTTTGGAGGGAAGGTGAAGGATGCCAGAGGAAAGTAATTTCCCTTTCATAAGGGGATCCCCAGCTTCAATTTATTTCTAACTAATCTTGAGATGTTTCTATTTTAACCATGAGAAACCATCAGACAAACCCAAAATTTTCTAAACTTTTTATTTTGTATTTGAGTATGAAAAGTGAAAGTGTTAGTTCCTCAGTCAGGTTCAACTCTTTGTGACTTGATGGACTGTGACCTGCCAGGCCCCTCTGTCCATGGAATTCTCCAGACAAGAATACAGTAGTGGGTGGCCATGCTCTTCTCCAGGGGATCTTCCTGACTCAGGGATCAAACCTGGGTCTCCCACATTGCAGGCAGATTCTTTACCATCTGACCCACCAGAGAAGCCCATATTGGGGTATAGCCAGTGGAAAAACAATGTTGTGATAGTTTCAGGTGGACAGCAAAGAGACTCAGCCACACATATACATGTATCCATTCTCCCCCAAACGACCCTTCCATCCAGGCTGCCACATTATATCGAGCAGAGTTCCTGTGCTATACAGTGGGTCCTTGTTGGTTATCCATTTTAAATATTCCAGTGTGTACATGTCCATCCCAAACTCCCTAACTATCCCATCCCCCCATCCCCCCCCGCCCCCAGTAACCATAAGTTCCTTCTCTAAGTCTATGACAGACAAGCCCAAATTGGGGGACATTCTACAAGATACCTGACTACTACTCTTCAGAAATGTCAAAAGCATGGAAGACAAGGAAAGTCTGAGAAACTGTCACAGACAGGAGGTGACTAAGGAGGTGACACAGACAGGATGTTACTAAGGCAACAAATGTGATGTGGAATCTGGGATTGGATCCTGGAACAGTGGAAAAACTGATGAAATCATGAGAAATTTTGTAGTGTGGTGAATAGTATTGTATCAAAGTTAATGCTTTACTTTTTTTGATATTTTAAAAACCTTTATGATTATACATATTTAAGTTTAAACTGTTTTAATAGTTGATGCAATGGAATACAGATTTTGAGGAAGCTCTTCCCTTCTGTGGCCATCGCTGAAGCGCTATCGGCCAAAATGAAGTTCAATCCTTTTGTGACTTCCGACCAAAGCAAGAATCAAAAAAGGCATTTCAATGTGGCTTCCCACATTCGCAGGAAAATTATGTCTTCTCCTCTTTCTAAAGAGCTAAGACAGAAGTACAACGTTCGATCCATGCCCATCCGAAAGGATGATGAAGTTCAGGTTGTACGAGGGCACTACAAAGGGCAGAAAATTGGCAAAGTAGTCCAGGTTTACAGGAAGAAATACGTCATCTACATTGAACAAGTGCAGCGGGAGAAGGCTAATGGCACAACTGTCCATGTGGGCATTCACCCCAGCAAGGTGGTTATCACCAGACTAAAACTGGACAAAGACCGCAAAAAGATCCTCGAACGCAAAGCCAAATCTCGCCAAGTAGGAAAGGAAAAGGGCAAATATAAGGAAGAAACAATTGAGAAGATGCAGGAATAAAGTCACCTTGTCTACAGCTTTCATTAAAAACTGTTATAATGAAAAAAAAAGATTTTGAGGAAAAGAACTTTAATTCCTCTTTGCAATTTTTTAAAATATAAATATATTTAACTTACAATGTTGTGTTAATTTCTGGTGTATGGCAAGGTGACTCATATATGTATATGTATATATGTATTCTTTTTCATATTCTTTCCCATTATAGTTTATTACAAGATATTAAATATAATTCCCTATGCTATGCAATAGGTCCTTGTTTTTAATCTATTTTATATATAGTAGTTTGTATCTGCTAGTCCCAAACTCTTAATTTATCTCTCCCTGCCACCTTTCCCCTTTGATAACCATAAGTTTGTTTTCTATGTCTGTGGGTCTGTTTTGTAAATAACTTCATTTGTATCACATTTTAGATTCCACATATAAGTGACATCATGTGGTATTTGTCTTTCTCTTTCTGACTTACTTCACTTAGTATAATCATCTCTGGGTCCGTCCATGTTGCTGCAAATGACATTATTTCATGTGCTTTTACATTAATGCCTTACTTTTGATAAATATTCTATGGTTATAGAAGGTGCTAACATAAGGGGAAGCTGGATGAAAGACATTCAGAAACTGCTATTTTCACGCCTTTTTGTAGGTTTAAAACTATTTCAAGATGAAAGTTTAAAGGGAAAGCCTGAGACACACTATCCCCAATGTCACAAAAACAAAGCACCCTCTTTCCTGCCAGTTTCTCACTTCCCCTGCCAACTCAACAGTGATTCTTAAAGGCCTCTAGCTGCAGTAACAGCAGATTAGTTCAGCAATCTAAAGAAATGAGCTGTTTGGACCTGCATTTTCCAAATCATTGAAACAAACTTTTTTGGAAGGCACTATTTCTAAAAAAGCAGTATCCATTTCTATGCTTTCTTATATAGAGCATGGAAAACACCACATAATTCTTCATTGTCCACGAGTGTTAGTATAAACGTCTGCTTTTGTACAGTATATAAGTAAAAGAGCTCTTGGGCTGGTCCATGGGGAGAGCTATTTATAGCAGTGGGTATTTTGGTTCTGCTCCAAAGAGCAGGCCTGTAAGGCTGCCCTGGTGGTCCGTTAGAGGGAGAGGGGAGTATGTCAGATAAGTGGCTTTGAGGGGGCAGCTGAGGGGTCTGATACCCCAAGGCATCTTTGCAGATCACTGGAGGACAAGTTATGCCTATCACTCTCCAGGTTTTCAGAGATGATGCTGTCATTGTCATTGCCATCATTATCATCAGTGTTCTGGGAAGTGACAAGGACCCACTCTGCAGAGGGCATGTTTTCGCCAGAGAGAGCCAGTGAAGTGGCAGCACGAAGGGCCAAAAGAGTGTATGATACAAGCACCATTTGATATGTTTGTGTGTCACTGAAATTCAGGGATCACTGGGGCTTCACCAGGTAAAGCAGTTAGAGCACCATGACCCCTAGGGGCTCTCCCATTGGCATGCACTGTTTATGCCAAACCTTTTTCTTAGAGTTGGTAAATATATTTGTCTCTTAAAAAAAAAAAGAAGGGCTGAATACTTAGTCTTAAGGGTCACTTCTAGCTCAAACATTCTCGGAATCTGTTCTTTGAAATAAATTTTCTCTTTTATGTGAAATCCTCCAAAGCCATCAAAGAATCGTTATCACCACTGTACAGTGCAAATCTTAGCTTTATCAACCAGTCCTCTCTCTTTGAAGTGCATTACCCCAAATCCCTCCAGGTCACACCCTAAAGAGCTTTACATTGGGAGAAAATGTCAGTATAGGTTAACAGCAACAAACCATTGGGGAAACCTTCTCTGGTGCCTGATATGAGCCATCAGCCTTGGATTTGGATGCCCAACCACACATGGGTAACTGATGCCCAGTCAATGAATCTGAGAAGGAAATGTGCCCAAGCGACTGACTTTGAGGACTACTTGAAGAGATTCTGTTGATTTTTTTTTACTTTCCTCTGTCTTGACTTGCTTCATCATGATTGCATGCATAACCCAAAGCTCGATGAAGAAATACAGAAATTCCACCCTACAGCTCTTCAATCTACACGTCATCTGGGGCCACAAGGGCGTTCCAGAGAGAAGAGGTCAAGCAGGACTTCAGCAGATAAATTTGTTGACGTCTAAAGCGTAGACTTGGGAGGGAGGAGATGCCCCTAAACGTCCCCCCGACTAGCAGGTACCAAGTCCAGTAGAGCTTAGGGGTATACTTCGCACCACCACAGGCTAATTTGACTCCTTTTCTCTGGCTTCAAGACCACCACATTACTGGCCTACATTCATGTGACCATGAGGCAGAGGGATAGAATATGAAGGATATGAGATTTGGGTAAAGATAGACCTGGGTTTACATTTTAACTCTGACATTTATGAGCTGTTGCTCTTTATGAAAGCTAATGTACAGCTCTGTGACTCAATCTCCTCATTAAAATGAACATAACAGTTTCTGACACAAAGTTATTGGGAAAATTAGAGGTAATGCACACAAAGCTCCCAATAACAGCACTTAGGGCACGGTAGTCATGGCAACCAATAAACAGTAGCTGTTTTTCTCTATTCCAAGTGAAAGAAACCAGACATGAAAGGATACATACTGTATGATTCCTTTTATATGAAATGTTCAGAATGGACAAATCTATAGAGACAGAAAATAGATTAGTCATTGCCAGGAGCTAGAGGGCAGAAAGATGGAGAATGACTGCTGATGCACACAGACTTTCTTCTTGGAGTAATGAAAATGTTCTAGAATTATAGAGTGGTGATGGTTGTGCAACATAATGGGTAGACTAAAAATCACTACATTTTATATTTTAAAGGGAAATTTTATGGTAGGTGAATTATATCTTAATTAAAAGTACTTCAAAATAAGTTCTCTATTCCTCAGTTTATAAATATGAATAAAAGTTGGTTTTTTAATGAGGCTAATTGTAGTACCAACCTCAGAGGATTTTGTGATGATTAAATGAATTAATTTTTTTAAATATCTAGACAAATGCTGGCCCACTATAAAAATTGAACAAATGTCAGCTATAATAATCATTACTACTGTTTTCATTATTATGATCATCATCATCTTTATCACAGGTAGCATAACCTAGTAGTCAAGATCAATAAGGTTTAAGTCAAACAGACCTGGTCTAAAATCTAGCTTCACACTTACTGGCACATAATAGTTAATGGTATAGTCACTAGATTCAGACTTTGTTTTTTTTTTTTAAATTTATTTATTTTAATTGGAGGCTAATTACTCTGCAATATTGTAGTGGTTTTTGGCATACATTGACATGAGTCAGCCATGGGTGTACATGTGTCCCCCATCCTGAACCCCCCTCCCACCTCCATCCCCATCCCATCTCTCAGGGTTGTCCCAGTGCACCAGCTTTGAGTGCCCTGTTTCATGCATCGAACTTGGACTGGTGATCTATTTCACATATGGTAATATGCACATTTCAGTGCTATTCTCTCAAATCATCCCACCCTCACCTTCTCCCACAGAGTCCAAAAGTCTGTTCTTTGTGTCTCTTTTGCTGTCTCACATATAGGGTCATCATTACCATCTTTCTAAATTCTATATATATGCGTTAATATACTGTATTGGTCTTTTTCTTTCTGACTTACACCACTCTGTATAATAGGCTCCAGTTTCACCCACCTCATTAGAACTGATTCAAATGCATTATTTTTAACAGTGGAATAACATTCTATTGTGTATATGTACCACAGCTTTTTTTATCCATTCATCTGCTGATGGACATCTAGGTTGCTTCCATGTCCTGGCTATTATAAACAGTGCTGCAATGAACATTGGGATACACATGTCTCTTTCCATTCTGGTTTCCTCAGTGTGTATGGCCCAGCAGTGGGATTGCTGGGTCATATGGCAGTTCTATTTGCAGATTTCTAAGGAATCTCCACTCTCTTCTCCATAGTGGCTGTACTAGTTTGCATTCCCACCAACAGTGTAAGAGGATTCCCTTTTCTCCACATCCTTTCCAGCATTTATTGCTTGTAGACTTTTGGATGGCAGCCATTCTGACTGGTGTAAAGTGATACCTCATTGTGGTTTTGATTTGCATTTCCCTGATAATGAGTGATGTTGAGCATCTTTTCATGTGTTTGTTAGCCATCTGTATGTCTTCTTTGGAGAAATGTCTGTTTAGTTCTTTGGCTAATTTTTTGATTGGGTCGTATATATTTTTCTGGAATGGAGCAGCAGGAGTTGTTTGTATATTTTTTAGATTAATTGTTTGTCCGTTGCTTCATTGGCTATTATTTTCTCCCATTCTGAAGGCTGTCTTTTTACCTTGCTTATAGTTTCCTTTGTTGTGCAAAAGCTTTTAAGTTTAATTAGGTCCCATTTGTTTTTTTTTGCTTTTATTTCCAGTATTCTGGGAGGTGGGTCATAGAGGATAGTGCTTTGGGTTATGTCAGAAAGTGTTTTGCCTATGTTTTCCTCTAGGAGTTTTATAGTTTCTGGTCTTACATTTAGATTTTTAATCCATTTTGAGTTTATTTTTGTGTATGGTGTTAAAAACTGTTCTAGTTTCAATCTTTTACAGGTGGTTGACCAGTTTTCCCAGCACCACTGGCTAAAGAGATTGTCTTTTCTCCATTGTATATTTTTGCCTCCTCTGTAGGTGCATGGATTTATCTCCAGGCTTTCTATTTTCTTTCATTGATCTATAGTTCTGTCTTTGTGCCAGTACCATACTGTCTTGGTGACAGTAGCTTTGTAGTATAGTCTGAAGACAGGCAGGTTGATTCCTCCAGTTCCATTCTTCTTTCTCAAGACTGCTTTGACTATTTAAGGTTTTTTGTATTTCCATACAAATTGTGAAATTATTTGTTCTAGTTCTCTGAAAAATGCAACTGGTACCTCAATAGGGATTACATTGAATCTATAGATTGCTTTGGGTGGTATACTCATTTTCAGTATATTGATTCCTCCAGTCCATGAACATGGTATATTTCTCCATCTATTTGTGTCATCTTTGATTTCTTTCATCACTCTTCTATAGTTTTCTATATTATTCTTTTTGTTGCAACAGTGAATGGAATCATTTCCTTAATTTCTCTGTTTTCTCATTGTTAGTGTATAGGAATGCAAGGGATTTCTGTGTGTTAATTTTATTTCCTGCAACTTTACTATATTCATTGATTAGCTCTAGTAATTTTTTGGTGATGTCTTTAGGGTTCAGGGTTTGGTGGTGTCTTTAGGGTTTAGGTGAGAGTGGGCACCCTTATCTTGTTCTTGACTTTAGGGGAAATGCTTTCAATTTTTTACCATTGAGTATAATGTTTGCTGTGGGTTTATCATATATGGCTCTTATTATGTTGAGGTATGTTCCTTCTATGCTTGCTTTCTATAGTTTTATCATTAATGGGTGTTGAATTTTGTCAAAGGCTTCCTCTGCCCATCTCTAACTCTTTTGTCTCTCTTTTTGTCTGTTATATTTTGTCCTGCCTCCTTTCAAAGAGAATAGACTGCCTTTCTGGGTGCCTGGTGTCCTTCACCAGCATTCAGAAGTTGTTTTGTGGAGGTTGCTCAGCATTCAAATGATCTTTTGATGAATTTGTAGGGGAGAAAGTGGTCTCCCCGTCCTATTCCTTTGCCACCTCAGGACCACCCCCCAGACTTTTTCTTTTTAATTAATAGCTTTATTGATATATGGACAGAGGAACCTGGAAGGCTAAAGTCCATGGGGTGGCAAAGAGTTGGACACCACTGAGCAACTAACACACTTTATTGAGGTGGAATTCAGATGCCACACATTTCACCCATTTAAATGTACACAATGCAATGATTTTAGTGTATTTACAGAGTTGTGCCACCATCCCCACAATAAATTTTAGAACATCTTTATCAGGCCAAAAAGAAACCCCGTATGCATTGAGTGGATTCAGACTTTCTTGATCAAAATTCCAACTCCACATGTTTATCAATTGTGTTGACTTTAGGCAATTTTTTCAACCTCTCTGTGCCCCTAGTTTCTTCATGGATAAAATGGGTATAATAATAGTTTGTACCTAATGAGTTGCCAAGAGAATTAAATGATGTCTCCATTAGGAAGCTTTTGGATTTAAATTTAGGAAACCTGCCTCAATTTGCCTTGAGCCAGGTAGATGGGAAAGAAAAAAAGAAATAGAAGAGAAAACTTAATACAAATCAAAAAAGGAAAAGGAAGAGAAGTTTATTTTCACCAGCCATTAGTTTGGGGGTGCTTATCACATAGTTCTCTGCCCAGATTTTCCTCCTGGAATGTGAAGATTGCTATTCCTAAATAAAATAATACTACATATGCCTTATATGCTTCTAAGATTTCTGCTGTCTAGGAGTATAAATCTCATTGAGAAGACTCTACAAAATATTTTAATAATGTAACATCTCTGCCCAATGGTGTCATTCAGAATAGCATTTTGGATAGCCCAATATGATGCCAACAGACACCATAAACAGCAGTAAGTACAGCAGAAGCTAGGATCCAAAGCCTTGAACTGGAGATTTAGATTCCATTGCTAGTTGTTTTGGGTCTCTCTTAACCTTGTTTGACTTCACATTTTCCATCACCAAAATGGGAAATAAAAGCAGAATGCACTCTCCAGGTAGAATGCATTTCTCCTAGGTATAGAAGAGCATCTTATCATCATATTTATGATTAAAGAATCACAAAATTGGATAGGTCTTTAGTAAAGATGAATTTATTCTCTGAATTAGCTGTCAGAGACCCTGAGACTCAATGAGAGGAAATCCTTCCCAAGGTCAGACCAGCTGGGTTTCAACAAGGGCCTTGTGTTCTACCATGATGTGACACAGGCTGATGAGTTTCCTTTCCCCTCCTCCTGTCCATCACAGCAACTATTTTATCAGTTTACCAGTCATTATAAATGATACAAATTTTATATGTAAATGTTAAATACACATGCTGAGTGAAGAGGATCACCTGAAGATAGGTACCAATTTTGTGTCCCCATGATAAATTCACAGATATTTATAGAGCCTTTAATGTAAAGATTCATAATTGTCTCAAAAAGGAAGATCAAGATTTTCACAGCATTCTTTTCAGCCTAGGTTTGCAAGGATCTGGTTAGCAATCAGGGTAAAAGTGAGATAGGGCTGTGAATATTCATTTACTTCTAACTTTTCTGAGTGAAAAGATCAATGGCATCTAACAAGCCTGGAGATTTTTCTCTTAAGATACCAAAAGAGGGATCCAGTCAGCCCTGACCCACATGCCGTTTTGAAAAACCCATGAGATCTACATAATCATAGTAAGAGAGGAGCATTTCTTTGTATTCCCTTTGGCCTGATTCAGCCACCAGGGAGAAGACAGTCAGTGAGCTCACAGCATTGGGTGTGATGACTTCCACAGAAGTCTTTGCTACTATAATTTTTATATCTCATGTTACCTCATTAAGAAAGATCTGGTAGGGGTTTAAATTAACCCAGCTTTCCTCTCTATCACACATTCAAAACTTTAGCGAATATTTCATAAAGGGTTTCTAACTCTCAGTAGCATAGTGAATGTCCTTTGGCCTTTAAATCAAATGACAGAAAAAAAATCTACAGGCAGAAAAAAATGATGCTATTTCTGTTCCTAGATTGGTTAGCACAGTCACCTGGAGTCATGATATCAGAAGTTTGGCTGGCCAGAACAAATTGCCAGTAACTGCTGCATGATCAAGAGAAAATAAAGCCTTTCATTCCCTGTTTCCCTCTTAGGGGACTGTAGGATTGCTGCAACCCCACAGTCCTACTAGCTCTTACTTTCGCCTTTCCTTCTTCCCTCCTTTCTTCTTTCCTTCTTCCTTTCTTCCTTCCTAACCTAGTTCTATCCATCTGATAAGAATACATTGCTAAAAAAAATAATAATAATACAATGCTGCTACTGTTGCTGCTAAGTCGCTTCAGTCATTTCTGACTCTGTGCAACCCCATAGACGATGCCAACCGGGCTCTGCCATCCCTTGGATTCTCCAGGCAAGAACACTGGAGTGGGTTGCCATTTCCTTCTCCAATTCATGAAAGTGAAAAGTGAAAGTGAAGTTGCTCAGTTGTGTCTGACTCTTCGCGACCCCATGGACTGCAGCCTACCAGGCTCCTCCACCCACGGGATTTTCCAGGCAAGAGTACTGGAGTGGGGTGCCATTGCCTTCTCTGAAGAATACACTAGTATTCCTTTAGAAGGGAGAGAAAGAGGTTACCATATTAAAGCAATCATCTAATGATGTTTCCAAGCAACCTAGAGCTTCTAGTCTGCCCTCCCCTTCGTAACATCTCCAAAGGGCCAGGAGGAGCCCTCCCTATTCCTCCAGCATATTTGTGGAACTAAACCTTTTATTTTCCTGGGAATGGATTCACCATCCCCACAGTTTCCCAGAGGCTGTTCCACTGCTTGTAGTTTCTACTCTGCTATGGACTGAACTGCGTCCCCTCCAAATTCATATGTTGATGCCCTAACCCCAAATGTGACTGTATTTGGAGACAGGACCTACAAAAGGTCATAATGACAGGGCCCTGACCCCATGGGTTAGTGCTCTTACAAGAGGCCATGTGAACACACAGCAAAAGTTTGCAAGCCATGAAAGGAGCTCTCACCAGAAACTGAACCTGCCGACAATTTAATCTTAGACTTTCCAGCTTCCAGACCTGTAAGAAAAGTCATTTCTATTGTTGGAACCATTCAGTCTGTGTTATTTTGTTATGGCAGCCTGCACTAAGATGCACCTCAACTCCTTTCTGCCCATTTTCTTTTTAGTGGTGCCCTTTTAACTATCGTGCAAATTCCTGTCTGGGGATGTACAGCCCGAAGTCAGAGGTACATTCCCAACTCTTCTTAGCCCTACACACTGAATTCTTTTAACCTCCCCTCATTCTACCAATCATTTCTACTTTGTTGAATTTGAATAAATTATTTGTATAGATGAAAATTTTCAAGTCTTTAAGCCATATTGCATCAGCAACTTCAAAGATATGAGTACTCAAGCACTCATTGTACCCTCCAGTATCAGCACGTGCGTGCGCAAACACGCACACACACACACACACACACACACACACACACACACACACACACACACTCTGGATTGTCACATATTTCATGAACCAGGTTAAAATGCTAAAAGCATTCGGGTTTCTTTGATTCTTCTCAAGTAAAAATTCAAAGAGAAACTGGAGCTCTACCTCCCCTATATTGTGCACACATTTCCCTTCAATGAAATTTTAGAACCTCATCCAGGGATTTTTTTAAAGATGGCAAAATGCATAGCAGATCTCCTTCCTGCTTATTACCAAGCACGAATTTGCTCCTTTAAAAATCATCAAATAGGAGCATGAGTGGGCTGAGTACCAACCAGTCTTGTGTGAGAAAACCAACTGGCTGTTCTGTTCTTGTTCCCAGCATTTAGACAGAGCTTACCGGTGTAAGCTCCTCTAGGAAGAATGGACTGAATTCAGCATTATCCAAAGGTCAGATGGGATCACTTTGGAAAATAGACCCTTTAGGTCAGCTGAGGAGAGGATGTTGAATTCACTGTCACAACTTGTATGCATTCCTCTCTCTTCAAAGGAAACCTCAAAGCTGAGTTACCAAAGTGGCCTCCAGCAAACAGGAGGGTACTAATCCCCTGGGCCTCTATGATATTGGTTTGGTGTGTAGACAGCGAGCTGCCATGATGCTGAAAGCAGCCCAGCTCTCTTATTGTTTTGGCTGAGGGCCTCATGAAACTGAATCACTGCTACTTGGGCCCACTGTGTATTTTAGCACTTCTAGATGCTATGTATTTCAAATGACTTTACTCCAGTGGTGAGGGGTGGGGTAAGCAACTGTCTATAGGACAGAGGTTGAGAAGAGGTGGCCCCCTCAACTTCCTTCTGGCATGCAAACACACATACATACCCCAGAGACCTGCAGGCAGAGATGCAAAGCTGTCCATGTGAGCGAGAAGGGCTTTGATTGTATTAATCTTGCCCTCAAAATATGTACGCTGTGTATTGCAACTCTCCCTTCCTATGTGCATCAGTGAGTCCTAGGGGAAAATCATCTATCATCTATGAAAGCTGGCAATGGCTTTCTACTTCCATTTCAATTGATAGATACAGTGCATTAAAAGGAAATTAATGTTGGTCTTATTTCATCAAAAGTGATTTCAAGAAATCCTTGGGTCAAAGAAGTTGTCAGCTACTGCTTTGCACCATGGTAACTGACAGTTTGTATTCCTGGGGAAACATAATTATCATACTTGCCACTGTGCTTCAGGCCAGACCTTTCTGGGAGAACATTTTTAGATCTGTGTGTTTATTCGGCCTCCATGTGAAGAGATCTACAGATGCTTCCCATATAATACATCCCAATATCACTTTCTTTTTCTTTCTTCATGAAAAGGAAGCAGTCTGTGGGTAGACTCAAATCAGAGACCGGGTCTTTTGACTACATGGCCTCATGCAATATGGGTGTTGCACACACTGAGCAGTGAGGCCTCATAGTCAACATCATTGATAGCTGGAGGGACGAACAGAATCATTATTTAGATGTACAGTTGGCTTTAGGTGGAGGTAGACTAGATAGCAGTGATGTGGCAGCATTGGAAGAGCACTGAGGAGGACCCAGACCAGTCCTTCCCTAAGCTCCCCAGCAGTTTGTTAGTGCCTCCTTTCCTCTACAGGGAACAATCCTTTCCAGTTTCTAAATACAGATAAGTTTTTAAATCTTCCATAGAGGGACTTCCCTGGCAGTCCGATGGTTAAGACTTTGTGCTTTCACTACAAGGGGTATGGGTTTGATCCCTGGCCAGAGAACTAAGATCCCACATGCCACAGAGTACCACCCTCCCAAAATTTTTTTAATTAAAAAAAATAATCTCCCAGAGGTCAGTAGTACCTGATCTGAAATACATGCCAACGGTATACCAGATTCTTTTCAGGAGCACATTTGAACAGAGGAAGGAAAAATAAAAGAGAGCAAGGGCTGGCTGCAGGTTGGGGACACTCTACAGACAGACACTGTTCAGGTCACCTGCAGCAGCCATCCAGCTGGCGCTGTCTGATCAATTCTGTGTGGGTGTCTGGAAGCCAGGTGATTCTGAGACGATCAGCCACCTCTTTTGTCTCAGGTCCCCACCTATAAACTACGGATAAACATTTCCACAGATTGCAGATCTAGAATGGCTTCCCTAGATGCTGGTTTGGGCAATGTTTTACATGGAAACACAGGTCAGATACATTGATCTGAGAGACAAAATCAAGTTAGGCTTCCAAAAAGATATCAGAATGGGAGGTTTTTTTAACTAAAGCTGTTCTTTTTTATTTTATTAAAATACAAGTCACATAACAGAAACCTTGTTATTTTAAAGTATACAATTCATGTAACTCTGTGTACCTGTCTGGGTGTCCCTCACTGTGGAGAAACTTCTCATCATTAAACTAGACGTTCTACCATCATTACTGCATAGATGAAGGAGTCCTGAGGCTTCTGGAAGACAGGAGACTAAGCCCAGATCCTGAGAATTCCAGAGAACTCCTGGATCCAGAAGTTAATTAATTGATAGGAGCTCATCAAACTCCTCCATATCTAAACTGAAACCAAGCACCCCCAAAGGGCCAACAAGCTCCAGAGTAAGATATACCAAGCAAGTTCTCCAGCAACACAGGAACATAGCCTGGAGCCTCAATACACAGGTTGCCCAAGGTCACACCAAGCCCACCGACATCTCAAAACTCTTTACTGGACACTTCATTGCTCCTTAGAGTGAGGAAACCCAGATCCACCCACCAGAACACCACACAAGCTTTCCCAACCAGGAATCTTTGACAAAACACACATCCAACCCCACCCATAGTGAGGAACCCCCACAACAAAGGGACAACATAGCAAGATAAACAAGATGAAAAGGCAAAGAAATACCCAGCAGGTAAAGGAACAGGATAAATGTCCTCCAGACCAAACAAAAGATGAGGAGATAGGATGTCTACCTGATAAAGAATTCTGAATAATGATAGTGAAAATGATCCAAAATCTGGAAAATAAATTGGAGTTGCAATTCAATAACCTGCAGGCAAGGATTGAGAAGATGCAGGTAAGCTTTAACAAGGACTTAGAAGAAATGAAAAAGAGTCAAAATACAATGAATAATGCAGTAAATGAGATCAAAAACACCCTGGAGGGAACTAACAGTAGAATAACAGAGATAGAAGACAGTATAAGTGAGGTAGAAGACAGAATGGCAGAAACAAGTGAATCAGAAAGGAAAAATGAAAAAAAGAATTAAAAGAAATGAGGACAATCTCAGAGACCTCTGGGACAATGTTAAACGCACCAATATTCGAATCATAGGAGTCCCAGAAGAAGACAAAAAGAAAGACCATCAGAAAATTCTTGAGGAGATAATTGTTGAAAACTTCCCTAAATTGGGAAAGGAAATAACCACTCAAGTCCAAGAAACCCAGAGAGTCCCAAATACGATGAACCCCAAGCAGAACACCCCAAGACACATATTAATCAAATTAACAAATATCAAACTCAAAGAGCAAATATTAAAAGCAGCAAGGGGAAAACAACAAATAACGCACAAGGGGAAATCCCATAAGGATAACAGCTGATCTCGCAATAGAAATGCTCCAGGCCAGAAGGGAATGGCAGAACATACTTAAAACCATGAAAGAAAATAATCTACAACCCCAATTACTGTACCCAGCAAGGATCTCATTCAAATTTGAAGGAGAAATCAAAAGCTTTTCAGACAAGCAAAGGCTGAGAGAATTCAGCAACACCAAACCAGCGCTCCAACGAATGCTAAAGGATCTTTCCTAGATAGGAAACATGGATGGGGTATATAAAAACAATAAAGTAAATGGCAACGGGATCCTATTTATAATTATCTTAAATGTAAACGGGTTGAATGCCCCAACCAAAAGACAAAGATTGGCCAAATGGATACAGAAACAAGACCCTTATATATGTTGTCTACAAGAGACCCACCTCAAACCTAGGGACACATATAGACTGAAAGTTAAAGGCTTGAAAAAGATATTCCATGCAAATTAAGACCAAAAGAAAGCAGGAGTGGCAATACTCATATCAGATAAAGTAGACTTTAAAATAAAGGCTGTGAAAAGAGATAAACATGGACATTACATAATGATCAAAGGATCAATCCAAGAAGAAGAAATAACAATTATAAATATTTATGCACCCAACATAGGAGCACCACAATATGTAAGGCAAATGCTAACAAGTATGAAAGGGGAAATTAACAACAACACAATAATAGTGGGAGACTTTAACACACCACTCACACCAATGGATAGACCAACTAGACAGAAAACTAACAAGGAAATTCAAACTTTAAATGATACAATAGACCAACTAGACCTAATTGATATCTATAGGACATTCCACCCCAAAACAATGAATTTCACCTTTTTCTCAAGCGCACACGGGACCTTCTCCAGGATAGATCACATCCTGGGCCATAAATCTAGCCTTGGTAAATTCAAAAATATTGAAATCATTCCAAGCATCTTTTCTGACCACAATGCAGTGAGATTAGATATCAATTACAGGAGAAAACCATTCAAAGCTTCCAACATATGGAGGCTCAACAACACACTGCTGAATAACCAACAAATCATGGAAGAAATCAAAAAAGAAATCAAATTATGCATAGAAATGAATGAAAATGAAAACACAACAACCCAAAACCTATGGGACACAGTAAAAGCAGTGCTAAGGGGAAAGTTCATAGCAATACAAGCTCACCTCAGGAAACAAGAAAAAAGTCAAATAAATAACCTTACTTTACACCTAAAGCAACTGCAAAAGGAAGAAATGCAGAAGCCCAGGGCTAGTAGAAGGAAAATGTTAAAGATCAGGGCAGAAATAAATGCAAAGGAAAGAAAAGAGACCACAGCAAAAATTAACAAAGCCAAAAGCTGGTTCTTTGAGAAGATAAACAAAATTGACAAACCATTAGCCAGATTCATCAAGAAACAAAGGGAGAAGAACCAAATCAACAGAATTAGAAATGAAAACGGAGAGATCACAACAGAAATCACAGAAATACAAAGGATCATAAGAGACTATTATCAGCAACTATATGGAAATAAACTGGACAACCTGGATGAAATGGACCAATTCCTAGAAAAGTACAACTTTCCAAGACTAAACCAGTAAGAGATAGATAATATTAATAGACCCATCACAGGTACGTAAATTGAAACCGTAATCAGAAATCTTCCAAAGAACAAACGCCCAGGACCAGATGGCTTCACAGCTGAATTCTAGCAAAAATTTAGAGAAGAGCTAACACCTATTCTACTCAAACTCTTCCAGAAAATTGAAGAGGAAGGTAAACTTCCAAACTCATTCTACGAGGCCACCATCACCCTAATTCCAAAACCCGACAAAGATGCCACAAAAAAGAAAACTATAGGCCAATATCACTGATGAACATAGATGCAGAAATCCTTAACAAAATTCTAGCAAATAGAATCCAACAACACATTAAAAAGATCATACATCATGATCAAGTAGGCTTTATCCCAGGGATGCAAGGATTATTCAATATTCACAAATCAATCAATGTAATTCACCACATTAACAAATTGAAAAATAAAAACCACATGATTATCTCAATAGATGCAGAGAAAGCCTTTGACAAAATTCAACATCCATTTATGATTAATAAAACCCTCCAAAAAGCAGGAATAGAAGGAACATACCTCAACATAATAAAAGCTATATACGACAAACCCACAGCAAACATTATCCTCAATGGTGAAAAACTGAAAGCATTTCCCCTGAAGTCAGGAACAAGACAAGGGTGCCCACTCTCACCACTACTATTCAACATAGGTTTGGAAGTCTTGGCCACAGCACTCAGAGCAGATAAAGAAATTAAAGGAATCCAGATTGGAAAAGAAGAAGTAAAACTCTCTCTGCTTGCAGATGACATGATCCTCTACATTGAAAACCCTAAAGACTCTACCAGAAAATTACTGGAGCTAATCAGTGAATATAGTAAAGTTTCAGGATACAAAATCAACACATGGAAGTCCCTGGCATTCCTATACACTAACAATGAGAAAACAGAAAGAGAAATTAAGGAAACAATTCCATTCACCATCGAAACAAAAAGAATAAAATACTTAGGAGTATTTCTACCTAAAGAAACAAAAGACTTGTATATAGAAAACTATAAAACACTGATGAAAGAAATCAAAGAGGACACAAATGGATGGAGCAATATATCGTGTTTGTGGATTGGAAGAATCAATATAGTGAAAATGAGTATACTACCCAAAGCAATCTATAGATTCAATGCAATTCCTATCAAGCTACCAGAGGTCCTTTTCAGAGAATTAGAACAAATAATTTCACAATTTGTATGGAAATACAAAAAACCTCGTATAGCCAAAGCAATCTTGAGAAAGAAAAATGGAACTGGAGGAATCAACCTACCTGACTTTAGGCTATACTACAAATCCACAGTCATTAAGACAGCATGGTACTGGCACAAAGACAGAAATGTAGATCAGTGGAACAGAATAGAAAGCCCAGAGATAAACCCACGCATCTATGGACACCTTATCTTTGACAAAGGAGGCAAGAATATACATGGAGAAAAGACAACCTCTTTAACAAGTGGTGCTGGGAAAACTGGTCAACCACCTGTAAAAGATTGAAACTAGAACAGTTTTTAACACCATACACAAAAATAAACTCAAAATGGATCAAAGATCTAAGCATAAGACCAGAAACCATCAAACTCCTAGAGGATAACATAGGCAAAACACTCTCTGACATAAACCAAAGCGGGATCCTCTATGACCCACCTCCCAGAATATTGGAAATAAAAGCACAAATAAACAAATGGGACCTAATTAAAATTAAAAGCTTCTGCACAACAAAGGAAACTATAAGCAAGGTAAAAAGACAGCCTTAAGAATGTGAGAAAATAATAGACAATGAAGCAACGGACACACAATTAATCTCAAAAATATACAAGCAACTCCTGCAGCTCCATTCTAGAAAAATAAACGACCTAATCAAAAAGTGGGCCAAAGAACTTAACAGACATTTCTCCAAAGAAGACATAAAAATGGCTAACAAACACATGAAAAGATGCTCAACATCACTCATTATCAGAGAAATGCAAATCAAAACCACAATGAGGTACCACTTTACACCAGTCAGAATGGCTGCAGTCCAAAAATCTACAAGCAATAAATGCTGCAGAGGATGTGGAGAAAAGGGAACCCTCTTACACTGTTGGTGGGAATGCAAACTAGTACAGCCACTATGGAAAACAGTGTGGAGATTCCTTAAAAAACTGAAAATAGAACTGCCATATGACCCAGCAATCCCACTGCTGGGCATACACACCGAGGAAACCAGAATTGAAAGAGCCACGTGTACCCCAATGTTCATCGCCGCATTGTTTACAATAGCCAGAACATGGAAGCAACCTAGATGTCCATCAACAGACGAATGGATAAGAAAGCTGTGGTACATATACACAACGGAATATTACTCAGCATTAAAAAAAATTCATTTGAAGCAGTTCTACTCAGGTGGACGGAACTGGAGCTTATTATCCAGAGTGAAGTAAGCCAGAAGGAAAAACAACAATACAGTATACTAACGCATATATATGGAATTTAGAAAGATGGCAGCAAGAACCCTGCATGCGAGACAGCAAAAGGAACACAGACATATAGAACAGACTCGTGGACTCTGTGGAAGAGGGCAAGGGTGGGATGATATGGGAGAATGGCATTGAAACATGTTAATTATCATATGTGAAATCAATCGCTAGCCCAGGATTGATACTCGGGGCTGGTGCACCGAGATTTCCCAGGGGGAGGGAATTGGGAGGGAGGTGGGAGGGGGGTTCTGGAGGGGGAGCATATGTAAACCCATGGCGATTTCATGTCATTGTATGGCAAAACCAATAAAATAAAAAAAAAAAAAATTCACACACTGCTATATTTAAAATGGATAACCAACAAGGATCTACTGTATAGCACAGGGAACTCTGCTCAACGTTATGTGGCAGCCTGGATGGGACGGAAGTCTGGAGGAGAATGGATACATGTATATGTATGGCTGAGTCCCTTTACTCTCCACCTAAAACCATCACTATTATTAATCGGCTATACTCCAATATAAAATTAAAAGTTAGAAAAATAATAAAGTGTATAATTCAGTGGTTTTTACTATATTCACTATGTTCAATCCTTGCCACTAATTCCAGAACATTTCCATCAAAGAAGGGAAAATTTTGAAAAAGAACTTAAATGTGTAAATGGAGACTGCAGACAAGATTGAAGTGATCAGGCAGTAGCCATCCTTCCCTGACTTTGGAGTGAAAAGGACATTTAACATACTATCCAGGATGAAGGAAAAGCCCATCTTATAGAAGGCTTAATTAATACTCTTTACTGTCAGGTATGGGCTTCCCATACCTTGGGTTTGATTGTAGCTCAGTCGATAATGAATCTGCCTGAAATGCAAGAGACCCGGGTTCAATTCCAAGATCCCTTGGAAAAGGAAATGGCAACCCACTCCAGTATTCTAGTCTGGAGAATCCCATGGAAAGAGTAGGCTGGCAGGCTACAGTCCATGGGGTTGCAAGAGTTGGACATAACTTAGTGACTAAACCACCATCATGGGTTTCCCAGGTGGCTCAGTGGTAAAAAATCTGTCTGCCAGTGCAGGAGACACAAGGAGACAGGGGTTTGATCCCTTGGTCAGGAAGATCCCCTGGAGGAGGAAATGGTAACCCACTCCAGTGATTCTTGCCTGGAGAATTCCATGGGCAGAGGTGACAGTTCATGGGATCACAGAGAGTTGAACACAACTGAGCACACATGGGCAGGTATAAATAAGAAAAATAAATAAAAGGCATTTTTCCACATTTGCATTTTGTCAAATCAATTAAATGAGTGAAACTTGATTAATGACACCATGGGTATCATTGGCCTTCAATTTGGTAGCATAAGAATTTCAGTGTCATCAACTCTCAGCTACTGATGGCAATGAGAAATAGAAGAATCATGAAAATGGAACATTCCCATATACTCTTGAGCATCTTCATAACTGAACATCAAAACCTTTATCTTTTTCATCCTAGGTCAACCCTGTGAGAAAGAGAATCCTGGCCACTCACAGCAGTATGATTTAAGGCCTTTAAAGCCCCCTACTTAAGAGCATCTTTCATCTGGGGCCATCATGTTTGAAATTCTAAACAGAGTCAGTCTTTACATCCCTCTATTTAAGAAAGATTATTGATAAAGAAAGCAGTTGCACAGGAAGATGACTGGTAATTCTTATCAATTTGCAAATTGGCTTTCATACTCTTTGGACATACTCATTTTCATATTCAAAAATTACTCTAAGAAACTTATTTTTAGCATAGCCTGGTTAAACATAGAGTTAAAACCTTCCAAACGATTCTTCCAAACCTTTCCCAAGATTAAGGTTTCCACATTGCAAAATTCCAAGGAGTAGGATTAAGCCATAGTCTATGTGAATAGAGCCCCCTGGAGCTGTATAGTTCACAACTTGCAAGGCTGTTTGTGGCATTGCCTTCCAGACCTCTCTAGTGAAAGAAAGATGTTGACCAATCTGCTATGGAGACTTCAAAAGAGAACAGTCTGAACCATTGCAAATGCCTCCTAGTTAGAGGGCTTATCATATAACCAGTGAAGATGACATGTAGCATTAATAGGCCCTCTCCAACTTTCAGGGACTTCAATAGAATTTTTAATTATCTTTGAGGTTTTCAAATCAATCTTTTAGAAATGAAGCTAACCCTGCCCTTAAGAAGACAAGGTTAAAAATTACCACTGCTGAGAGTACTCTGCTTGATGCTATAATAGTAAATACATATAATTACATGTTCGTCTAAAACCATAGAATGTACAACACCAATAGTGTGTACTTTGACTAACTGTGGACGTTGAGTGACAATCCGTTAACATAGGCTCATTAAAGCAACTCATTCCAGAAGGTAGGAATCCATACAGTTGGGCGGTAGAGCTGGAATGACGGCCTGACGGCCAACAATGAAAATTTTGAGGATTAGAGAGAAGCCCTATTTGTACATTTTAGCCACTGATTTTGTGGAAGAGGGTACTGAGAAAAAGTGAATGTCTGCAAATTCCCTGTAGAGTTCAGTCAACAGCTGAATGTCTATTTCCCCATCTCAAGTGACTGAAAATTCTTAGCACACCAAATTCTGTTCCAACCTAAGCTACAGATTGCTCTTTATGGAAGAGTATTTCCTAATTGTAGAGTCCTGTAGAGGAAACTAAGCTTTGGCAGTAGTGGCAAAGAACCTGCCAGCAATGCAAGAAACACAGGAGACCCAGGTTCTATCCCTGGGTCAGGAAGATCTCCTGGAGAAGGGCATGGCAACCCACTCCAGTATTCTTGCCTGGAAAATCCCATTGACAGTGGAGCCTGGCAAGCTGCAATCTATGGGGTCACAAAGAGTCAGACATCACTGAGCAACTTAGCATACATGTGGAAGGAACTAGGCATTAGGCAGGGGGCTGAGGACCTCAGACTTATTCTTGCTTTGGGGCTCCTGTGCTATATGACCCTAGACAAGTCTGTGATATTAACTTTGGTGTGACTAACTCTCCCTTAGGTAAAATGGAAAGTAATATCCATATCTACTTACCTCACCAAATATGGGGTGGTAGTTAGATTTATGTTAACCCTAATGACTAACGTGCCATACAAATGCAAGGTATGTTCGTTCCTAAGATTGTCTGTAGTAGCTGTTTAGTACATAATAACATATATGATAATCAGGCAGACAAAATTTTGAAATTAAAATTTAATAGGTTCTCTAGAGATGGTAAAGAACCAGGACAGGATCTCTTCTTTGCAGCACAGGTATTAAGCTGTGGAGAAATAATGAATGAGTCCAGGCAAACTCACCCACAGGAGGAGTATATAGTAACAAAGGCTATATAAAGGCTTAGGAAATCCAGAATTTCCGAGAAAGGAGAAATGATCAGTCAGGTCAGGGATAAATGGGAAGGCAAAAAGCTCTTCCTGTTAGGAGATAGTATGTCAGTCCACAAGAGCAAATCTTTGTGAGCTTCCCTGCTGTGCCCTAGGACCATGCTTCATGGACACACCACAGATATTTGCTGAGTGGTTGAGCAGAAAAAGCTGTCATGAGCAAGGGGAGGGGAGAAATAGCATTCTGGGTGGTCTTCCTGGCAGGTGTCATGGGTGTTTTGTCTTTGACGAGTGATTGTAAGGTTGTTGCTGAGCCATGAAAGATGCTGGGATTCTTGGCCTCTGGAGGAGAGGAATTCAATCTGGGGCCAGTGACAAGGCTTGATCACTCAGAGCTTTTGTGTAATAGAGTTTTATTAAAGTATAAAAGAGATAGGCAAAGCTTCTGATATAGACATCAGAAGGGGGCAGAAAGAGTGGCCCCCCTGCTAGTCTTTAGCCAAATGTTTTATGTCTGTTAGAAAACTATTAATCAGATAAGAGAGACACCTCAAGGCTGAAGGAGTTTCACCAGGCCTCTCTCCCACAATATGCATTTTTGAGATAGGATGGCAAGAGGTGTGTCATCCCCCCAACCCCACCACCCCCCCGCCATAAAACAATTGACATGAATACTGGTTTATTGAGCTATTATCAGTCTAAGGTTTGAGAAAAGAGAAAAAAGTTAGTCTTAGCTAGAACCATTTTGAAAAAAGGCAAATTCCAAATGCATAGTTTCATTAACAAAGCTTAAGAAAAACATTTCCATAAGAAAAACACATTGGTTAGCTCAAGGTATGAGAAAAGTTCAGGTAGAACCAGGTGCCATCATGGCAACACAGAATTTTAAGAGAAACCTTTTAATTTTGTATAGAGAAGGGGAAAAAAATCTGACACTTGTAGTTTGTTTCCTCCTGCCAGTTAAGGGAGAGATAAAAAATATCTGACACTTTCACCCTATTTCCTGTTTGGAGACCCCTGGCCTTCCTGCCTGTTACCCTCTCATGAGTACAGCTTATGATGGCTTTATCCTTGGGCAGTTGAAGGGCTATTGCTATAAAGGCAGGAGCGCACATGTGGACAGGTTCAGGAAAACCTTTCTTGGGCGGCTCTGGCTTTAAACAAAGGCTCTCAAGCTTCCAAGGAGAGAACATGAGTCATCAACTAGACAGAGATCTCCGTCAACAGGTACAGCTGAGGCATGGATGCAATTGTAGGAGAAAGTCTTTCTGAATGCAAGCCTTTGTTATATTTGCTGCATTTGGTTTGTTAATTCACTTGGATTGTGGTACCTGAAGCAAAGAATAGTGAAATATGATAGGACTTTTGGAAAAACCATGTGAGGAGCTCAGGGTTTTTTTAAAAAAATTAACTGGTGGACTTTATAAAACACAATCATCTAAAGTTTCTAGAAGTTGATCTAAGGTCATACAGCAGACTGAGCAGCAATTTATTCAGGAGAATCTAATAAATTTGGTAAGAACAGTGAAAACTCTGTGGTACTTGAGTTAGAACCTGCTTTCCTCCATCCCCTTCAAATTCCCTCCATCCAGCTATGTGTTACAGAAGCTTTAATTCCAGGGTGCAGCCAAGAAGATGGGAGGGTTCTCTTTAACCACAGCTCCCAATTAGGGCTCCAGTTTCATGCCAGTAGAGGAAGTCACAGACATTTCTCAATCCCCACTATCTCTGTGTTACAGAACCCCTAGTCCATGGCAGAAAAGACTGGGATTCCTTCCCCCACTCAGGGTGAAGGCTCATAGGATGGAAGTTGTACCCCAGGCAAGGCAATACTGGGACCTCAATAGCAACGCCTATCCTCAGATCCCCCTCACAGGGCAGAAGTTCCATTCACGGAGGGACAAGCACAGAAGATGGGAGCTGAAGCCCCTTTCAGCTCCCACTTGCAGGGTAGTGGTATCACTTTGGGAGAAGCTGGTCACCATCCCTGTCCCCAGTGTAGGAGCACAGAAGTTTTGCCCAAGTAGAGAGGCAGGACTGGAGGACTGGTAGCTTCCCAGCTCTGCTGAGGAGATGATTTTATTTGTAACAGAATGTGAGGTATAGGAGATAAGAAAATGCCACCCCAAAACATAACTTAGGAAACCAGAATACGCCACCCTAAAATATTCCTCTTTTGCCTTAGGATTATTTTGAGAACAAAAGACGGAAAATAAGCTCTGAAAACAGAGTAGACATAACCCTTTTGTAAGAAACATTTACATTTATAATGAAAATCACCATTTCTAAGAGTGTCTCCCTTTTTGGACTGGAAGAGAAGGATGACTATATCACAAGAAATTCTTATCCATGGGAAAGGCTCTGACTTAAATCTACATAACAAACCTTATTCTAGTCTAATATATTTTTCTTGGTCACCTCTCTATGACTGCACCTATATCTTTCTTTCTTTACATGTGGTATTTAAGCCGGAAGTTCTAAGCCATCACTGGGAGTTACTCATTTTTCCCTAGCCATCTCCTATGTATACATGAGGTATGCATGTTAATGAATGTTGTTCTTCTCTTGTAAATCTGTCTTTTGTGGTGGGTACCCCAGCCAGGAACTTAAAAGGGTAGAAGGATAACATTTCTCTCTCCTGCAGGAGGAAATCATGCCTTAAGGTGTAGCTGAAAACAATGTCTTACTGTCAGACAAGAGAAGGCTAATAGTGTCATGAAACCAATACCAAAGGATAAAACAGCAAATAAGTCAGAAGTTTAATAAGGAAATAGGCAGCTCAAAAGTTCCCTATTAAGATCATACTTATCCCTGAGGGCCATGGAGGTTGTGCATATGTTCCAGACTGTACCCACCGAAGAACAATGGAATCAGGCACATGAGAGCTACTGGCCTCCAGTAAAACATGTGGCAGAACATGATGCATTTCCCCACACCAATCATAGATCCATCAGCAAAGGCCTGAAGCTTCACTGGTTTAGGAGAGGGAAAGGTTTTCCTTGACCCTCTTAGAGCTCCTGACTGGGCCTGTTAATTAAACTGACAAAAACAGACTAAGAGGAGAAAAGCATACAAATGTATTTATTCAATATTAAGATGTACATGACACAAAAACCTTCATAAGAAAATGAAAATCAAGAGAAACATACCTGAGGATTTTTATGCTAGGTTTGATGAAGAGTGGACAGTTGTGGAGAAATATGATAGATCAATCATATTCCACAGGACTGGGGAAACAGACTCTTGGAGGGCACAAACAAAACCTTGTGTGCACCAGGACCCAGGAGAAAGGAGCAGTGACCCCACAAGAGACTGAGCCAGACTTGCCTGTGAGTGTCCAGGAGTCTCCAGCAAGGCGTGGGTTGACAGTGGCCTGCTGTGGGGTTAGGGGCACTGAATACAACAGTCCTGGCACAAGTTCTTTTGAAGGAGTTCGCCATTACCCCTACCATAGTTTGGCCACAAGCCAAACTACAGGGAGGGAACACAGCCCCACCCATCAACAGAAAATTGGATTAAAGATTTACTGAGTGTGGCTCTGCCCATCAGAGTAGACCTAGATTCCCCCACAGCCAGTCCTTCCCATTAGGAAGCTTCCACAAGCTTCTTATTCCTATCTATCAGAGGGCAGACAGAATGGAAACCACAGTTACAGAAAACTAACCGAATTGGTCACTTGTTTCACAATGTTGTCGAATTCCATGAAACTATGAGCTATGCCATGGTCACTTGTTTCACAATGTTGTCGAATTCCATGAAACTATGAACTATGCCATGTAGGGCCACCTA
Organism: Antilocapra americana; assembly: GCA_007570785.1. Taxonomy (NCBI): domain Eukaryota; kingdom Metazoa; phylum Chordata; class Mammalia; order Artiodactyla; family Antilocapridae; genus Antilocapra; species Antilocapra americana. The sequence goes on along the minus strand of ML664052.1, from coordinate 1,053,382 downwards.
GGACGGGATGGGTCATGGTGGAGAGTTCTGACAAAACATGGTCCACTGGAAAAGGGAGTGGCAAGCCACTTCAGTATTCTTGCCTTGACAACCCCATGAACAATGTGAAAATGCAAAAAGATATGACACTGAAAGATGAACTCCCCAGGTCAGTAGGTGCCCCATATGCTACTGGAGAAGAGTAGAGAAATAGCTCAAGAAAGAATGAAGAGACTGAGCCAAAGCTAAAACAGCACCCAGTTTTGGATGTCACCAGTGATGGAAGTAAAGTCTAGTGCTGTAAAGAACAATATTGCATAGGAACCTAGAATGCTAGGTCCATGAATCAAGGTAAATTAGAAATGGTCAAGCAGGAGATGGCAAGAGTGAACATCAACATTTTAGGGATCATTGAACTAAAATGGACTGGAATGGGCGAATTTAATTCAGATGACCATTATATCTACTACTGTGGACAAGCATCCCTAAGAAGAAATGGAGTAGCCCTCACAGACAACAAAAGAGTCTGAAATGCAGTACTTGGGTGCAATCACAAAAATGACAGAATGATATCTGTTCGTTTCCAAGGCAAACCATTCAAT